>JANVCC010000030.1:8431701-8453118 GCA_025345505.1 Todiramphus chloris collaris
GGGGGACAAAAAAAAACACATCTAATTTTACCAAAGAAGTGCATCTTTAAGTCTGTGCATAGATTCTGCAAGAATTCACAACCACAAACAGGAGAGGACAGCTTTTTTTACTTACTGGGAGATCAATACCTAGAGAGAGTGTCTTGATGCAAACAGAACCGAAGTAATTATGTTGCTTCTGTTTGGTTCTTTCTGTTTCCATACATTTTATTTCATATACCATGCAAAGACTGCTAAGGAAGATGGAATGTGAAACCGCAAAAGATGCTGCAGGAGAAAAACCTTCACTGAGCCTGGAGCAGTGATAAGTGTACATACCTGAAATTTGAACATCTAGGTAGACTATCGCTCAGAGGTAGAAGTAGGCTTTACTAACCAAACGTGGCACATATTCTTTTAAAATCAGATTCCTGCACTGGCCTGAGTTTTACACACTGGTGATTCACTGCTGTCCAACAACACAGTTGGCATGTTGCGCAAAAATATGTTTACATAGCTCATTGCTTAACTGACTGCGGTAACTGTTCAACTGTATCATCCCAGACTGCACTAATCCAAAAGACTCTGAGAATCTGACTAACTTGTCATCCCACCAGCACTACTGGAAGGACATGTTTATGTTCTGTGCACTTAAAAGCAATGTGTTTTGGTAGGCATATAAAATAATGTAATTTCGGTGAAGAAAAAAAAAAAAAATCAGTAGTATGTCTAGAAGAAAAACTTCTTCATTTACCACAAAAATACTGTAAAAATTTTACCCATCCAAGCAGTACCGGATGTCCCCAGATGTTAAGTTTAACATTGTATTACATATTGTTCTTTGACCAAAAACCTGACTTGCTTTTTTTTTTTTAACCCACTGACCTATCACCTTGACAGAACGTGCACTTGGTGCTTGTGATTCCAGTTTCTGAAGTCTTCTTCAGTGCATACTGTCCGATTAACCAAAGTCCCTCTTTCTGCAGTGGAAATCTTTCACCCTTTATCGGCCCCACTGAAAATACATCTGCTGTGGGAGATTCTTAACACATCTGCTTTTCACAGGATACCCTGGGACAGCTGTTGGCGGATCACCTAACAAAACACTCTCAACTACTGTGTGCCCACCTGTCTCAAACAGATAAACACTCAAGAGAATTTACATCCCAACACAGGCAACATACACTTCAGTGTAAATCAGACAGTTGCTTGGGGGTTTCTTTCTGTTGAGTACACTGACTATTCTTTCATTCTTATGACAAAGTTTACTACATAGTGCAGCTCCTACGATTCTCTTCATTGGATCACAGAGTGTTTTACAAGGCTCAGCACTACCTGTCTTTAACACACGGGTAGATGGAACTGAGCAGTATGGTAATTTGCCTAAAGCCAAGAAAAGAACCAAAAGGACAGTCCAGGTCTCACAGCACTGATACATACTGCTTTTTTCAGCAAGTAACACTGGTTGAAAAAGGATGGTGATAACCTAAAAGTTTACTTACAAACAACTTAAGTAAAGAAAGTCTTTGTCCATCCTTGTAGATGTCAAGCTTCCTGGTTCATCCAGCAGCCTACTTACCAAAAATATATCTGCATAGCCTGCCAAGGACTCCACTCCCTCCTGGATACGGGCTCCTCCAGAGTCATTCAGCCCAATCACAGGGGCTCCAACCATGGCAGCCTGATCCATGACCTAGTGATGGATACAAACTCCTCATTACTGACCTAGATAAGCTAATATCCCAAAGAAGCAAACCTCAAAACATACATCCCCTGGAAAAAAGTCCATACATGCCAGAATGTGAAGTGCCTACACAGTGCTCAGCTTCTCCTTTATTTGCATTAACCCTCACAGTCACTAACCACTTACTGCTATGTTTTGACTCCTTCAGAACGGAGGCTGAAAGATGCACATTTAAACCCCCCCATGACCTTTAGTATTTATCTGCCTTACTAGCTGTGCACCTCCATACTCACTCTGCATTATCCAAACCCTGTGCTAAGGGACACGACCACAGGAGTCTGGACCAGAGAGGACCAATCTGTCTCTGTTCATAATAAGTCACAACTGCACCTTAAGCACTCCCACATATATGTCTAATCTGATCTTCAGAGTCTATTGCAGTGGTGGTTGTGTAATCTCCTTAAGCAATATATTCTAATGCTTGATTATCCTTCTTAGAAGTTCTTTGAGAAGACTAAACTAAATCTTTCCTCTAGAAATTTAGAAACATTGCTTCTTTCCTGATATACAGTAGAAAGAGCACTTAACTACTACTTTGCCTCTGTCTTCATAAACATTCAAGTGCCTCAAATCTCCCTTTAGTCTTCACATTTCCCTTCATGTTTCTAGATAAAGCACCAACAATTCAGTCACATTGTTCTTTCTACATCCTGTTTTCTAGCTCTCTGATCATTTTGGTTACTTGCTTCAAGATCAAATGCAACAGTCCATCAGAGGCTTAAGTGGGAGGATTGAATTCCTTACATTCCTTACATGAAATATTCTTGCCTTATTAGATTCCAGTATTTTTTTTGTATTTGCCATTTTCCTAACACTACAGCACTGGCTTTAACATTAAGACCTGCTTTATCTCTTAAATAATCTTCTCTAAAACTACACATTACCAGTCAATCCTCATTTTGAATTTCAAAGTTACTTTTACCTTCCTGGTATTAACCCTTTCAAACATTGTTACAGAAATGTCAGACAAACTTATTAAGACTTTCAAAACTTCAGTCCTATCTTTCAGGGTGCTTGCAGCTTCAAACTTGAGTTTGATAGTGCCTAGAAGCGTGTCTAGCAAACATACCCAGTCCCATTCAAATCAGCACCATCCCAGCAGTACCAAAATTCCAGCCTGGACATGACTCAGTGATAACTCTCCCTGTAGAGTTCTGTAAGTGGCTTTGCTCCTACCTGCAGTTATTCCATGTAAAACATGCTTTGTGCCTTGGCATCCATTTAAAAGTTGAAATAGCACAGTGGCAGACACATAGAATGACTTTACAATTTAAACACAATCCCACAATTGAAAATCATCTGTGTGGATTGCAAAGAGAGGCTCTGTGAGCCATGAGTGGTCTCATTTCCTTATGTGAATGCTACATAAGGGAATTTTATCAGATGCCTTATTAAAAGGGTTGAGTTGACATTTATGTTTCTTCCTAGAAGGCCTGTCATCCCATCAGGACATGTTAGTGAAACAATTTCACTAACAGTTTGCTCTTTTCCAGGGCCTTGTATATGGAATAATTATTTATTTGAAGGCTTTTCCAGACATTGAAGTTCTTCCTAAACCACACATGGCTGTGCACATTCAGACTACTTAAAGTGTGTTCATATATTTGAAACCAGTCTTTTTTTTGCCACACTACCATTGCAGGAAACATTTCAGCATTCCTTCTCAAAAACTCTTTTTCTTCTCTCATGGACTCAACAATTGCCTTGAAACATAGCATCACAGATACACACACAGACTTTAACGTGTTCCCCACCAGAAGCGGGCACACACTACTCTCCAAAAAGCCACACTGAATCTCTATGGCTTCAGGGAAAACATTACAGGCATTTAACATGGTCTGAAAGACCACAAGTCTCTTTTGCAAATGCAACAGGCAATCTGTAGCCCAGACCTACCTAACTTGGAGCTTTGCTGCAAGATGCCAAATATTGCTACCTCTGCAACTGCAGGAAAAAGTCCTAAATGGGAAATGATGACCACCAAAGAGGCAGATCTCCAGGGAACTAAGTAAGGGAGAGCAACTACATGTTCGTAACTTTACATGATGTTTTACATTTTTTACCAAAAAAACTTGTTTATGATTCCATAGCAAGAAAATTCAGGAAGTTTTCAGCCCATATCACTGAACACTCACACACAAAAAAAGTTCTGGTCTTCCCCATCCCTGGGATTCAAACACCAGCTTTTCCAATGAGACGGGGAGACAAATGAGAATAAGTAGCCACAAGTGTCTGATAAAGGACGTTTCGAGTACCAAGGTGACCTCCAAGTTATAAAAATGTTATCTTCAGATAGTTGACTTGCTACATTTGCTTTTCATAAATATTACACACTTCCACATAGCACTGTTTATAGGAAAAAGTTTCTCAACAGTCATTTCACATTTCACCAGTAGACAATGTTTGGTTAATTTATACTTGTACTTTGCAAGTCCCTGTTGTCTTTTGTAGCACAGTAGAAAATGCAACTTAAACAAAGTATGAGCTCTCTTAAAGTGGAAAAGCTCTCTTAGACTTGGAAAGCTTCCAGAGGGTACCTCTCTGCTCACCTGTGCTTTCACATCTTAGCTGACATGAGGAGATAGGCATTTTCAGGTTGTTATCACATACACCAGAGTCCGATAGTCAGTCACAAATAATTTTCTCCAAAGTCATTAACACAACAGATTGTAAAAAGGACACTAGCAATTTTTTGGTTTATTTTCTCCTGTGAATTATTACCTTGCAGATCTTCTGGGCATGAGCTCCAGATAAACTGCCTCCAAATACAGTAAAATCCTGGTGGGAAAACAAATTTTCAGGTTAGGGAAAGAATTATTTCCGTAAAATGTTGCAAGTAAACAGTATAATTCTAGAATGCTCTGTATTTAGTATGCTACTCCAGAACAACCTGGCTCCCTTAACACAGCCTACAGATCAATCTAGTTCACTCCAAGCCTCCTTTACAAGGAAAATGATCTTTTCTATGCATCTGCCAGTGGATTCCATGTTAAAATCACAAACTTACTATGTCTCATTTGATGTTTGGTTTGGTTTTTTTTACATTCACAGAACCATTCTCTCTACAAAGGTACACTCCTCTTTCAGCAACATGATCGATACTGAAGTAGTCTGGAGAAGTTTCACCTGTGAGGAGGGTCCCACTGCAAGGGGCTGCAGTAAGATATGGCTGCAAACAGGCAGACATAAAAACCTGGAAATACGCCACGGTTCTGTATTCACGAGTTACGCTCCAAGAGTTGATTATTCTTTTGTGGATGCTAGAGGGACTATGTTAGCCAAAACTAACTACTGATGCTACCCCTAGGCCTGGGCGGTAAGATCTTTAACAAGTAACACAAGGCCTCAGGACGGATGGAGAAGAAAAAGGTGATATTGACACCTACTGGCACCAACAGAGCCTAGAGCCAACTCCTGCTGAGTTTCTCTGATGCATTTCCACTAAGTCTTGCTTTCAAAGAAGCTCCCAAAACTGTGTAGACAGAGAACAGCATGACTATGACTAGCACTTGAACAGAAAAGGAAGAAACATCTCTGGTGGCAGCTCAGTTTGGAGGGGAAAAAAGTCTTTAAGTATAAAAAAAAATGAGAGCTGTATCATGAAGGGAGATATTAAAATTGTTTTAATATAAAAACTGCCCTCTACCTGTGTTCTTCTATAATTTAAGGTCTGTGTTTGGCTCCTATCTTACGTTGAGGCCCACATAACATTGTTCTTCCTTGGAAGAACTACATATCTAAGGCAAAAAAGGCAGCGTGTACAACTTGCTCCAAGGTCACACAGCTTCATTTTGGTCATGATAGCAAACTGAACAAAGGCTACTTTGTGGCCCAGAACAGAGAAGCAGTTACCACTGATCTGAAAAAAAGCCTTTCTTTCACAATGTTAAGACTAACCACGATAAATCTCTACCTATGGTGTTTCCTGTAAAATATTTTTATTTTAATATAAAAAAAAAAGTACACTTTAACACAAAAAGTGTATTTTCTCTATTTATATGCTAGCTATCAGAATCCCTTCCACTAATCACAGAGATTGACCCTGAGAAATAATTCAAGGTTGCTAAAGTGCCCCCTATCATGAATTCTGCTCATTGCAAGTCCAGTTGACATCAGTAAACAGCCCCCATGCTGCACCTTGAAACCCAGATGGTTCTTAGAACTCACAAAGCCCTCCACTGACACTCACAGGTCTCTACACAACTGCAACAGCTCATCCACACACATCCAACTGCAGGGACAGTCAAAACTTCAGTTGCTTTAATCACATGGCGTTAAGGAACTTTTCCATTAAATCACTTCTTGTTCATCAAAAACGTGGTTTTGGGGGACTCCTTGAGCCTCTCAGTGTATCAATATCCAGTGATATTACACTGAAGCGATAACTGGTTTTTTCAAAACACTGGCTCTGCATTCTTCAGTCTTTACATCTCACCCTTACCACAACTGGGCAAATCTATCACCCAACAAAGTCAGTAGAAATGCTTTTCAGCTTCTCATCTGAAGGTGCTCTGCTTCCTCGCACAGGATGTTATGTCCATCTTACGTTTATCAGTAGAAGGTAAACTGGTACATTACTACATGGTCACACTGAACTACTGTGAAATTATTTCAAAGGACAAGTTCATGCTACTTAAAAAACAAGTAAAACCATACCTGACTGAAAACATAAGCCAGTCTCCCATTAATCCGCCCACGGCCAGTCACTACACTGTCTCCAGGATACTGCATTCAAAAAAATTAAAAATAATATTTAAAAATTCAAAACAGCAATGATGTCCTCTAAAAAACTCACAAACTTATACTGAGTACTAAGTCAAAGCAAAGACCGAGTCTTCAAGATGAATGATTTTTCCTGTTTGCAGTGGGGGCTCCACAAAGATTTCCCCCAGCCCTAGAAAGGAAAACTAGAGATAACATCACATATTAGTTGTGTATTAGTGTAAAGATTAGGGATTTTTGTGCTTCCCCTAAAAATGTCAGCATATCTGGAGCTAAGGCAAATGATGACCTCAGAGACAGGCTGTACTTTTTATTAGGATCACTTGATGTTTCTTCAACAATGGACACAGCAAACAAACCTTTCTTGAGGTGTTGATACAGAGGAAAAAACAACAACCCTGAAAAGGTCAAAAAATATAATTAGAGTCACCTTAAATAATTCAACTTGTCCCGTCCCATTTTTCACTCTGTAAATACGGGAAGAAGAAAGAGATGGAAGAGGAAACAGAGTCTGTGTGTAGTCTCACTTTTTAGTAAAGGAAATAAACAGAAGTCTTTCAAGACAACAGTAGAAAATTAACTTTACTGGGCTGTCATAATGGAATTCCAGGCATTTAAATGCTTTTTGCTATTAGGAAAAAACACAGCATATTGTGCAGGGCCAACTCTAAGGGCCATTTATGTTCAAGGTGATCTGTTCTCAGGAAGGTCATACTGGTCTGGGGACTTTTCTCAGGCTGCACAAACAGAACTGCTACCAGCTGAGGGCTCTTGGCACCTGGAACAGCAGGAAACACACCTGCAGTCCCAGCCAGTCTCTCATGCAGACGACTCTTAAAAGGCCCAAGCAGCCCATGGAGCAGCCTGGATGCGAGTGTAAGCCTTACCGTACGTTCAGAAAGTTCCAGGAACTCAGAGAAATTCCAGCTAAACATATTCCAACTCACTGGCCACCGTTAGGTCACCTGTTGTGAAACTGCTCTGTAAACACAATCTGCAGCTCACTGAAAGGTGAATTTTGAAGGTCAAGGAAAAAAGCAATCCTCTTGCCACCCTCAGGACTTTGCTACTCCTATCATCAGAAACAGCAGTTTGTTATCAGAGCTGTGGGATGCAGCATTGGGGAGTATGATGAGGCAAAACAGCAGGTTTTCCAGTTTGCTAGGGAACAGAGTAAAAAACTACTTGGAGAATAAAAGATGTTTGCTCCCACACTCATTCAGTGGGGAGAACATCTAGCATGACATACTTCCCAGCACCAAGTACCATCAGTCTCCTGGCTACTAAAATGAAAATAAACCACAGAATTGTTGGAGTTGGAAGGGACCTCTAAAGATCCTCTAGTCCAACTCCCCCACCAAAGAAGGTTTGCCTAGAGCACATTACACAGGACCTGAATCCAGGGGGGTTCTGAATATCTCCAGAGAAAGAGACTCCACAACCTTCCTAGGCAGCCCTTTCCAGTGCTTCATCACCCACACAGTAAAGACGTTTTTCCTCATATTTAGATGGAACCTCCTCTGCTCCAACTAAATCATTCCCAATGCCTCAGATGCTCATGGTGGAAGCCTACTGACCTTCCTCAGCCACAGGATGCAGTCCTGCAACTTGAAGGACTGAAAACTGTCAAACTACATAAACTGAAGTAGCAGTCATTGTATTCAGCAGTGGCAGATACAGAGCAGATCCTCACCACACCCCATGCCAGAATACTCCACAAAAAACAGAGCCTTTTTCTACAGAAGATTCACAGTGAACAGGCACATCTGCCCTAACCACCTATACACGTTTGTTGGTCCTTTCTTTGTTAAATTACAATAAAAGACGTTTCCCTGGAGGAATTTATCAGGCATCAGTTTTACGGTGAGAGACTTGGGGAACCATAGATTTTCTCTGTACATGATGAGCCTCACATACCACGTTGGTTTAGGATCCATGGCCACGTATCTGAAAACTGCATAAGCAATCAGATTGCAACCTACAAGCAGACCAGTATGAATGCATGAATTTCCAAATGTATCAGATTTTAAAGCCTTAAAGGATTTTATGCCTATACAGTTTGGCAGGTATAAATATGGATGAGAGATATTTCATCCTATAGCTCTAATGTTAGCTGTAGGGAGGCAGAAGTGTCTACCCATATTTATTCTTCATATCTCACTTTATTGACAAAATTGTAACTACAAAGCTCTGCAGCCTCCTCTGTTATTTAATACAAATCTAAGACAATATCCGGTGAGGTATTTAAACCAAACAGATGACCTTGTAAAAAACGGGTATCAAGTTTAGACAACGGAAAAGTAAACCATGTAAACTGTTAAATGGAAACCGAGAGCAATAGAAGGAAATTTGCAAAGAAAAGAAAAAAAAAAAAAGAAAACACAGAAAACAAAAGACATTACATGTGAACAGAAGAGTCTATTTTTAAATAGATGGCTGGCTAAACAGCAGAGGACAAAGAAGCAGGAGTTACATGAAATAAAACTACCTTATTCTTACTGGAGTCCATCCCAAAGTCAGAACATCTGTGTTCCACAAACATGTCATATTCATCAAAACTGTCGGGGTCCAACAGCAGAAGAACTCGTTCCCTTGCTGTCAGCTTTCCCTGAAATGGAGCAAGCAACATAGAATACAGCCGTCAGGTGTTCCTGGCTCTGTTTAAAGACAACCCGCAGGTGTAGTTTAATCAAACTCAGATTCACTTCATCTGCCACGTTTGGCCCCTTAAGCAACTGCATGCCCCCAAAGCTGGAAACAGCCTATAAAGTGATTACTCTCCTTAAAAATGAGTGTAGTGCAAGACGGAGTTTGAAAAGGTGACTGTCTATCGGAGCAGCACTACCACAAGATAAAGGAAACAATCTCAGAGCTTCTTCAACAAGATATACCATCACAGCTATTTTTTCCTACAGATTTAAATGCCACTATTAAGGCCTCTCTTCTATTCTTAAACATGGAACCCTTCCACAGCTAAACCAGTCCTTACCAACAATTCAAGGCTCAATTCACCATGCTTGATATTTGATTGCAGCTAACAAGGGTAAAAAGGAAATAGGACAGCCTGAAGGAATCTTCTGACAAAATCCTTTTGCTCTTTTCTGTCAGACACTATAGGTAAAAGTGGAGTAAGGGCCAAGAATGTAATCAACTGACCAGCACTGCATGTCCCTTGCTTAGTACTAATGATGCAAAGTTCTTTTTATCTTAACCTTCCAAACAAATCTGTTATTTCCAACCCAGGTAAGCATCTGTCTACAAAGGTCAGGGCACCTGGGTTGTCTTCTTTAGGGGATGGTGTGGCCCTACCTCACCATTACATTAAAACACAGCTGACTTCTCTACAGAACTTGTTACCAGTAGATCAAAACATTCACGAAAATCAACAAATGCAGGAAAGACTAATGTAAGTCATAGATTTCATTTATATAAAACATGACATGTTTGAGGCCCCTAGACAGGCAGAGATGCTTGCATACTGCTATGTCAGGGTCTGAAATGGGAGCCTGTAACTCTTGTCAGATGTTGCGCATCTGTGGGAGGGAAGCTGCTACCGGGTGAGATGACCATTCCTGTAGTCTTAACATGGCTGTTACTATCTCCTTGGTGCCCACAAGCCACCGTGGTACCACTAGGTCTCTCCTCTAAAGAGAAAAGCATCCCAGCAAAAACAATAAACAAAAATAAGAAAACTACATTGCCACTCTGCCTCAGCACTGCCTAAATTCAGAACAACAGAAACAGGAGATTAAAAACCCAGTTGCTGTCATCCTTCCCATCTGCCTTTGCCTTACTTCCCCTCTTCCAGCTCTTCGCTCTCATCCCGTAGATCAGCCCCCAGGCCCAGGGAAGCGTTAGGCAGCCTCGCCCTCGCCATGACAGGACAGAGGTGGCAACGCGTGCCTACGCCGCCGCTCTTGCACTCGCGTTACAGCCGATCCTGGGGACAGGGCGGAGGCAAGCCAATGACTCTTTTTGCTGCCTGGAGAAGCGGCTAACGCCGCCCGTGCCGCGGCTCCAGGAAAGCTCCCCGCAAAGGCAGCGCCCCTGCAGCTGCAGCGCAGAGGAGCCGCCCCGGGGTGGGCTCCGGCACTCCGCCGTTCCCTCCTCTGCCCGCGGGAGGCCGTCCGAGGCGTGCCCGCGACGCGGCACCGCTGCCCGCCCACCCCGCAGTCGGCGGGCCCCGGGCCGGAGCCTGGGGGCGGCTGTGACTCCCCTTCCCCTCCCGCCGCGCCGGTCGCGAAGCGGAAGCGCCCCGGCTGCGGGGAAGGGCGGGGAGGTTCTCCCTGCTGCCCGCAGCTCACCCGCTTGTGCTGGGCGTCGATGCGGGCCTGGCCGCCGCCGAGCAGCGCGGCGCGGCGTTTCTCCTCGATGCGCTCGGGCACGGAGGGCGGGCGGCCCCCCGAGGCAGCCCGGCACAGCGGCAGCGGCAGCGACGCCCCCGCGGCCCGCCGCAGCACGCGCAGCGCCGCCATGTCGCGAGCCAGCCGGCGGCAGCGGCGCCTGCGCGCGTCCGGGGCAGGCCTGGCCCCGCAGCGGGGCGGTGCTCGGCCCCGCGGGGCTCCCATCCGGGCGGGCCGGGCTCTCGCTGCTGACGGGCCTCGGTGGGGGCCCGGCCTGCGCGGCCGGGGTCTCGGGCTGGACGCTGCCCTGTCCCCGGGTCCCGCGCACGCACCGGCAGCCGCCCGGCCACGGAGCTCGGTATTTCCTCGGCCGTTGTCTTTGCGCAGGGAAGCTCTCCCGACGGGCCACCGTGACCGTGCATCGGCTCTTCCCCGTCCCCTGATTTGTAAAGATACAGTTTTGGCTTTGGAAAAGCCACGGGGACTTTTGAAAACTTGGATTTCAGAAGTGGAGACGGCAAGCGAGAGTGTTTCAAGATTAGCAGCCTCTCTTGTGAGTGCTGGGATGTGTTTGTTATGAAAACACTGTCCCTCTGATATATAGGCGCTGATTCTTTGCCTCCTATTAACAGGCAATTTGTCTCTTGTCACAGTGCACTTTCATGAGGGTCAAGAAAATAAAGACCCTATAAAAAGGGAGTGGATTAGGCTGTCCAGGGAATACACGTTGCACATACCAAGTGCCCTCGCTGCAGTGCATCTGCAATCCAGAGATCTGATGACATCAGTTCCCAGGCAGTTCTCTGGTTTGCAAACACAGCCATCTGAACACTAGACAATTTGTTACCCCAGTAGCCCACCTCAGATGCTGACCACCAAAAAACAGCTGGGCAGTTGAAAAGAACAGAAACGGTGCCAAGTGAATACATGTCCATATACTAAGCATGAAGAAGGACACAAGCATGGCCCTGTAGATACCACAAGTGTAAGTCTGAAGAAGAATCTCAGAATGGAAACTCTTGGATTACACAGCATATACAAGCTGTCACATAATAATTTGTTTCAGAAGGACTCACAGGCTCCAGTCCAGCCTCCTACTCAGAACAGAGTCAACACTGAATTCATACCAGTTTTCTCAGGGCTTTGTCAGTTGCATCTTAAAAGTCTGTGAGGACAGAGACAGGCACACCTTTCCCAGTCCCAGTGGTTTCACTGGCCTCATGGGGAAACTAATTTCCCTCCCACCCCCTCCTATTGAGTAGCGACATGCCCCGTTTCAGTTTAGGACAACTGCCTCTTTCCTCTGACTATGCACTTCAATATGCACCAGGTTGTCCCTCATCATGGAACAGCCCAAGCAGGAAACAGACAGCAGGAGATGTTTGAAGCAAAAGCCTCCACTGTCCCTCAGTGGGAAATACTTGTATGCTGCAGGTTAAGTATCATCTGGGCTGGCTACAATAGCTTCTTCATTAAATACAAATGTGAAGAGCAATTCTGCAACTTTAGAAATTAAGATTACCACTACTCAGAACATGGGTCACCTGCAAAAAAAGGTTAGAAATCTTCATTCTGTGAACAGAGAGGTTTCAAGAAGATCCCATCCTGGAAGATAAAGTTGGCACACCTCAACAGCAGGGCAGTGGGAGCACCTAGAAGCAAAAAGGCATTCTTCAGATAGTTGAAGTTCTGCACAATAGAGGAGTATAGGGGAAAACAGAATCGTAAACTGTAGTGGGTTACATGTAAAAAGAAAAGAGAGTAAAGAGGCCAAAAAATATTTTTAGGAACAACTCTTGCTAGAAATATGAAAAATAGTAAATTCTCTTTTAAATACATGAGGAAAAGGAAGGATGAAAAAGAATCTGGCAATGAGACAAATCAAGATTAAAGGGATTACTCAGACTATACAACCATTGCAGGGAAAAAAAATAGTTGTTTGGTTTGTTTTACATCTGAATTCAGTGCAAAGGAACTTGAGAAGATTTCTGTGCCAAAAAAAAAAAAAAAGGGGTTTTATTTGATGAAGGAATGCACTGGAGGTTCTGTTTCACCCTGAAGATTAAGTTATAGAACAAATCCTTAACACTAATACTAACAAGTCTGCAAGACCAAATTGTTTTTACCTCAGTGTAACAATTCAGAGACGAACTAGCTTAACTACCAGGTCTCTTGCTGAAAGCTCGTGTGGCAGGTGGCTACTGGAATGTCAATTCTTAAGGCGGGCATTAAGGGATTTAAGAAAAGGAGAAACCTGTAAATCCAATATGAATTATGAAGCAAAATAGAAAAAAAATACAAAAACAAAGAAACAAACAAGCAAAAAGAACAAAACCCACACTCAACTAAAAACCAGTATTAGCAAACATGTGAATAAAGAAGACACACTGGGTAGGACCTGACACAGGTTTTGTACAGAAATTCATGACATGCAGATCTAGTGCCTTAATTTAATGAAGTCAAACATACCCAAGGGAGATTCAGTTCACATAGTTACTAGGATTTTCAGAGGCCTTTGAGAATGTCCCTTATTAGAAGCTCTTGAAACTAAATTGACATTAGATTAAAAGGAAGATCTCGTCATGAATGAACAGTTGTTTAGGAAATAAGAGAGTGAAAAGTAAATTTTCACAGTGAAACAATTTTACTATCAAATTCTCCAGAACTCTTGAACTAGGACATCTTCTGTTCATCACAACCATGAAGATCTGAAAGTGGGACTTGGTAAGGTGCAATTTCATGCTGAAACCAAGTGATTTGGTTAACAACAGTTATGGCACTTGACTGAAGAATCACCAAAGGACCTCACAGAGCTCAGACAGAGATGAAATTCAAGTAGATGTCAAGTGATGCACTGGGGAAGAACAGTCCCAAGAATACATACACATTGGACCTTTGAACTGTCTGTTACTAAAAGGAATGAGTTCATAATACTTCTGTAAAAGCATCAGTTCAATTTTCAATAGCAGTCAAAAAGCAAACTGAATATTAGTCGTGATTACAAAAGAGAACAAAACAGAAAACACATTATGCCACAGAACACCTCCATGGTAAATCTGGATCTCTAATATTGTGTGCAGGTCCGGTCTTCCATCACACTTGTGCTCCACTCTTGAAAATGACATGTACATATGTGATTTTGTAGATCCTCTAGGGTATATACATACTTAAATATACATACAGAAAGACCCAGAGACAAAAGAGCAGTTAATTGAGCATATGAAGTGACTTCTATAAAAGAAGCAAATGAAGGGTCCTCAGCCTGGAAAAGGAACAGCTAAGGTAGAACAATGGACACCCGTGAAATCAGGAGTGGCATGAAAGGAATGGCTGTGGATTGATCATTCACCAGCTATCCCAACACAAGCATTACAGCCTTCAGCTGGAACAGGCAAATGGATGATCTGTTACAAAGAGATATTTCTCCATGCCTCACAGCTTGAGTAGGGAACTACTTTGCACAGGGTATCCCTTGTGCCAAAAGTGTTTGGAAAGCACCTAGACAAATCAACAGAGAAGAAATCTAAGACTGTAAAACACAAAGGTGTTGCTGCCATCTGTTTTGTAAGCAGAAGTAGTCATTAAAAAATAGTTCCATCCTTAATTTGTATTCCTGTAAGGAGCAGCCCAAGGTAATCAATGTCAGTTGATTTGTTAAATCAGAGGGGTAACTCAGGTGTATAAGAGGTAGATTCTTGTTCCCAGAAAAGTATGTACAGCACCATTCTCACTAAACCCAAATTAAACTGGAATATGTGCAGAGTTGAACCAGTATTTATACATTAGCAGTTTGGCTCAGAATCAGATTGAGCATTTAGTGCTAATCCCAGATCATCTCTGCTCGCTTTGTGCGGCTCCAAACCAAACTCAAGTGAGAGTCCTGTTCTGACAAACTCCTGCATTACTGGAAGCCCAGGTGCTAAACCAACTCACAACTCACACCAGAGATGAGCTGGGGACTCACAAAAATAAGCAGACCTGAGACAAGATACAAAGCCCAAACTGGATTCATAAATACTAAAGCCAGAAGGACTGTTGTGATCATGTCAGATATGCCGTACAACATGAGATTGTCTTGGTAAGATATTATCTGAATTTCCTATTTTAATCAATTATCAAATAATGATATTACATTGTTAAAAAACAAACCAAAAAAACTATTTCTATTCTTTGTCTGATGCAGTGAAATAATCAGTCTGTACTGTTTTCTCACAATAGCCTGTCAGAAGACTTTGGAGTGAAGATAAGGTGTTTGTCAGGGTAGCAACTACAAAGCATCTATTGAAAAAGACAGTTGTAGTCTTCCAGCTTTAAAACAAGAATAAGTGTCAAGGAGATTAACAATCTATCTGTCATTAGGAAGAATATGTTTCATTACAGAATGCTGAAAATGCTTTGGTCAAAGAAAAGCTGCACAAAGGACATACAGACCTAAGAAGTCACCTTTAGGAAGTCACAGTAATAATTGCCTGGATGGAGAATGAGGCAGTTAAGGAAACAAGCAAGGCCAGTCTTTTCCATCAGTTTTTCTATTCCACTTACACCTAAGACCCAAAGGAGAGAAGTTAGAATATCCCTGCTTAAATAATAATAATATAAACCATCAAGCAAAAGCCGATCTACTTGTTGAATAGATCAACTTTTTGAAAGAGGGGCTTTCTACATGAGCTTCTGTTGTACTTCTCAACCTCACACCTCAGTGGGCAGATGTGAAAATGACCAGAGAGGAAGGGAACAATGCTCCTAGAGGCAAAATTCAGTGGTCAATTCTTATGCAAATGCAGAATTTGCTCCTCCCCCTTACAATTCAATAAGCTGTCCAAATGAAGTTTGAGCTCTTGCTATGAGATTTGTAAAGAGTCATCGTTCTGATCTGGCTAGCACATTTAAGAGCTAGAACACGAGTAAAGTGGTACTTATCTGTATTGATGGAATGCCTAAGATTTTCCTGGTACGCACAGAAAACAAGAACCCTCAGCCTAAACAAGCAACAGTTGATTTTATATTTATGGTACTATAAATGGGGGGGTTGGGGGAGGAGAAGGAGAGGAAGGTCTGGAAGAATTTAATTTCTTTGTTTCTTAACACCAGAAAACAAGAAAGAGCTTCAGTGAGGAGATGGACTGCTATGAGCTCTATCAATACCCTTCTGCTTCCAATGTGCATGTTGGGAATCTTGTTTTGTGACACTTTTGAAAGGCAAGGTAAACATATTTTTTACATTAGCCACAACATAAAGTCTACTCACACAGTTCATGTAAATACCACTACAAGGAAATAATAACTGAAAAGTGTACTTCGGTAAATATAAAGTAGATTAACATAGAACATGCCTAGCATCTGGGGAAAGCTCTCAGGTCCAGTTCTGGAGAAAAGGAGGAATCAGCCCCATCTGACAAAATTTAAAGAGTTGTACAGGAGTACCCTGTGACTTCTGCTTATATCTATGCAATTTAACAACAACAGGAGGAACTTGATTACCAGAGATCTAACATGATAAGCAAAATGCATGACTGTACTTGATGCTGATTCAAATAGAACAATTATTAGGCCAGACATGCTCACACAGCTGGAGCAAAGCTATTGCAGATACCCCCAGTAGCCTCTTTCAAATATGGTGAAGTGCTGGGAGAACTAAAAGAGAAAGCTGTTCTGAATAATAAATGCTGGGGGGGAAACACGTCCTACAAATTCAGATTGTGGAAATTCCCTTTAAATATATCACCCAAATGCAGTAAGTGAGTTGTGGGTGACTGGCTTGCAGAGAACAATAAGCAAAACCCATAACAATAGTGACTTAGTGAGTGGGTTTTGTACTGAGATCCCAGAGACCTTAAAATTGTTGGGGAATATTAATTCTTAATTCCCTGTGGATCCAAACCAGAAATAGATTCTTGTTTATTTGGTGAGTGTTTCTGAAAGGCAGCAGATTTTTAAAACAAACAAACAAAACAACAAACCAAACAAACAGCAAAAAACCCCACACAGCTGCAAAGAACTGGTGGACCTAACAAACATTGTTGTAAATCTGTTTGTATAGCATTGTGTATTTTAATATTCGACAACAGTGTAAGAAACTTTCTGGCTTAGAACAGGGAATACCTCTGCACTGGTAAAGATACAAATGGTACGGCAGGTCTCAAGCTTGATAATATAGGTGCCTTGCAAGGGCTACTTGCAAAACCAGACCCAAATGAAAAAGCAGGAAATAGCTTCTTCATATGTGAAAGTGTACTTGAGTGAAAGGGCCATAGCAGCCACTCCTATCATCTACAAAAAACAGGATGTCCTTAGATGTAGCATTGTAGGCATGATCTTCTCAAATCAAAGATAATACTCAGAGAAAGATCCTGGTGTGAGATTAGTAATTAGTAAGCAACTGTTTAGAAATCATGGCCACTCTGGAACAACATATAAAAATAATTTTGAACACAAAGAGGGGGGAATTTTTTCAATGGGAAAATCTACAGTTCATTTATGAATATAAAAGGAGGCAAACCCAATGGACTGGGGGGGGGTACCAGCATGCTCTGTTTTATCAGGATTCTGAAGCCATGTCGCAGCTGCACCGCCCCCTTGGACGTTTGGAAGCTACAAAACTAAAAGGACAAGCCTGTGAGACAAAATGCAGGGAGAATTACAAATAAAAAGGCACAAACAAGTTAATTGATGCAGCTTGTATTGTAGGAGAGGTCCCTGAAGCTGTGTCTTGTTGGGATGGTAACAAGGGTGAGCAGGTAGCCATGGATCACTTAACAGAAAGGCCCATTGGCTTTGTGAGCAATACTAACAATCTTCAGCTCCTTCTGATTGCTTTCGGGAAAATTCGGCCTTTGTCTGTCTTAGAAACTGTGGGGACATTTGTTGCTCCTTTCTTCCGTAGTTACTGTGATTTCATATTTACTAGTGTTTGATTTGTTTTATTAATTCATTAATAACTTCGGCCCAGAAAATACAAGCATCTCTGAGTATGCTGGAACTATTACAATCGCTCCAGTCTTATCCTGCCTCTCTTTTCATGATATTGAAAATGTAATGACACAGAAGCAAGTTTGATATTGGCATTTGTCTCGTATTTGTCTGAGGGGAAAAAAAAACCCCAGAACAAAACCATAACAAAACAACAAAACCCCATCAGTTTCTTTGCATCAAAGCTTTCAGAGGCAGTATATGTGGTGACCAGTATTTTTTCTTTCTTCTCAGCCGATAATTTTCCCTTAAAAATGCAGCACTATAGGAATTACACTTTAGGATGCACCACTTCCACAACAAAAGGATCTCTTGATGCAGGGAGCCCCTTCAGCACTTCATATTCTATATAATAATTTTACAAAGAACTACCCATTCAGATCTAAATGGTTATTCTATTCAAGCACTGCCGTAAAGAATCAAAAACTTAAAACTATCACCCAAGACCATAGAACATTAGTGCAGATATTTAAGCTTGGCAGAGTTCATAAGCCATATTCTAACTTACTGTAAGTGAAATGTCTAGTTCTTCCCAAATGCAGACACGGGCAGAATATTGAAAGGAAATGGAAACAACATCCCTATTCTACCCTTATTCAGGTTCATTTTCCACTGAAAAGATAAAGGGATGTAAGTCAAGATTAGTGCACAGGCTCAGACTGTGACTGAATTGATCCATGACAGCAATCATCTGAGGGTCAGTCAGTCAGACAGACAATTCTACTGAAAGGCAGGAATAGGTCTGTGATTGCAGAGTTAACTTACAAGCAATCTGCAACCTCCAGAATTAAGAGAGGTCACTTGTTTGCTGTCCAACACCAAGGAATTTGGTATGTTGAAACAACACCAGGTTTGAAATGTTGAACTGATTGGCAGATACAAGGCAATCACACACAAAACTCTCCCCCCCCCCCCCCCATTTTAAGTACCATTTGCATTAAATTTTCTAAAGAAATGTCCCATCTGTCCTCTTTTGTACTCCTCCCTCACCTTTATCAATCTCTGGAAATACTAGTTCTTCTTCCCCAATTTGAAGTAGAGTCTTTGCCTTCTACACAGGTCTCTTTAAATGATCTCCCAAGGCAGATGGGTTCAGGGAAGTGAAAGACACATCAGGGAAGTAGAAATAAAAGCACAGCAAGTTGGGCATGTGAGAGGAATTACGCATTAAACCCTTCTTTCTGCCTTTCTCCCAACAGAGGAGAAGGGATAATATTCCTACTGGCATTGTCCTGCTGGAAAGCAGCTCCATGGAGAAAGACGTTGGAGTGCTGTTGGACAGTAAGCTATCCATGGGACAACAATGTGTCCTTGTGGCCAAGAAAGTAATGGTGTCCTGGGGTACATAAAGAAGACTGTGTCCAGCAGGTTGAAGGAGGTTCTCCTCCCCATCCATTCTGCCCTAGTGAGAACAAATCTGGAGTACTGTGTCCAGTTCTGGCCTCACCAGTTCAAGAGAGACAGGGAAATACTAGAGAGTCCAATGGAGGCTATGTGCATGATCAAGGGACTGGAACATCTCTCTTATGAGAAAAGGCTGAGAGACCTGAGGCTATTTAGCTGGGTGAAGAGAAGACTGAGAGGGGATCTTATTAATGTTTATAAATATCTGAAGGGTGGGTGTCAAGTAGAAGGGGACAGTCTCTTTTCAGTGGTGCCCTGTGATAGGGCAGCAGGTAATGGTAGCAAGGTGAGACACAGGAAGTTCCATCTCAACGTGAGGAAAAACTTTCCTGTGAGGGTGACAGAGCCCTGGAACAGGCTGCCCAGAGAGACTATGGAGTCTCCTTCTCTAGGGACTTAAAAAACCCACCTGGATATGTTCCTGTGTGGCCTGCCCTGGGTGATCCTGCTCTGGCAAGGGGGTTGGACTCTATGATCTCCAGAAGTCCCCTCCAACCTCTACCATTCTATGATTCATATGAGATGGTTTATTGTGTATTTCGGGACTTGTTCCATATTAAGCACATAGCCTGGAGAGGTAGATGAGCAGTGAAAACACTTGTACCACAAGTATCAGGGAGAAGCAAAAGTGGCTGCTGCAGAGGAGAAGGTGACAGCAAGACAGGCAGGGGCAGTGTTGTCACTGACAAGAAACAGGGCCCCACAGTACCTGAACGGGGAGAGCAGGTCCAGCAGCAGAGGTGAGCCCAGCGACTGCCAGACATCCACTACAAGGCACACCCAAGGCTGAAGCCGAAAGGCAGCAGGCCAGATACAGTATAGTTCGGGAAAGGTCAAGGTCTTGTGCTTAAATGCACGTCCGAAGGCAAAGCAGAGAGGGCCCAGATGAAGCTTCTTCTTACAGCTTGACTATTTCTCTTCAGCCTGATTCAAGGGCATGCAGCTGCACCACATCAGAGCTGACCTAATGCATGGGCAGGTGGCCAAACCCCTGAGGGCAGGGGGAAAGGCTGCAGAGCCTGTGTGTTGCACTCAAGACCCTAATATGTAGTCTTTTCACTCTATTTGTTCTAGTGATCACAAACAGATGAGGATCTAGCCCAATCTGTTTGGATAGCAGAACTCATACTCCAGAACAGTGATGCTGATAGACTAAAATAAACAAGCAACAGATAAAGGAAAAATTCTTACCTGCTTCTTGGACTGTACTATTAGAAATATGGATCCTCAACTCAAGAGTCTGGCTAGAAGAAGAGTCAAATTCAGCAAATCACCCAGCAATAGGACTGGACTTGATGATCTCAGAGGTCTTTTGCAGCCTCAGTAGTTCTGTGATTCTGTAATGGGGGGGTGGCAAAGCACTATGGGCTTCCTCTGGTCCAAAGGGTATGAGCTAGTCAGTCTCACTATTAATTTCATGTTCAATTATTACCATAATTTTAAAGAATAAGAATTACTTGCAGTTCTAGAGAATTTATATTATCTGTTGTGCTAAGAATGCAGTTGTTCTTAGATGGAATCCAAACCGACTTACTTAGCTCTATCTGCAGTTGTACAATAGTGCAGGGAACACATCGCTCCTGTACCCACGCCTTCATTATACCTGCCCCACGCCTGGGGATCCTCTGCTGTGTTATACTTTGGGGTCTCTGCAGCACACCACCACTGTGACAACCTTCCGTCTAAACAGCTGTGGGCAACTCATGGTGTCCACCGGGGCATCCAAAATGCACCTGGGAAGGGTGTGCTCTGCAGCTCCTGTGCCAGGTGGGAGAACCTCATGGGCAATGCAGCTCTCTCTTTGAGCGTAGACACACTGGGCTCGCTCCATGCTGGGTAGAAGGGGCGGCCTCTCGGTACCCCGGCGTCTCAAGCCCAGGCAGAAGTCTCAAGTCTGTGACAGGCCTGGCTGCGGGCTCCAGGATGGCCTAAGACGGAGGCGGGGACCGACTCCTCAGCCCGCGAGGTGAGCGGAGGCGCTCGCCATGACAGGCGCACGAAGCAGCGCCCGCGCCCAGCGGTTCCAGTGGCGCGGCCGGCCCTGAGGCGGCGGCCCCGACCGAGGGGAATGCCCGAACGCCCCGGGGAGGGGGCAGCCGGCCCCGCCCGCCTGCCGGCCCGCCCTCCGCGGAGCAGGCGCGGCACTGCCGGCGTGGCGGCTGCGCGGAGCCGAGGCGGCGGTCACGGCGGGCGTTGTGGCGACCGTTGTTGGCGCGCGCTCGCCCTCTCCCTCCGGCCGGCGCCGCGCCCAGGCCG
>JANVCC010000030.1:8463118-8553860 GCA_025345505.1 Todiramphus chloris collaris
CCCCCCCCCTCCCCTTCCCGGGGCTCTCGCCACGGCGCTGCGGGGCGGCCCTGGGCCGCGGTACCCGGAGAGCCTCCGCCGCGGCCCCGCTGCCCCGGCGGGCTGGTTTCGCCCCTGAACGGCCAGCGGAGGAAGCGCCGCGGTAGGACTCTTCCTGCCCTGAGCGCCGGGCTCACGCACAGAGACGGCCCGGGAAACTTTGGCGGCGGAGCTCCCGCTGCCGCGGAGCCTCTCGCCGCCGGGAGGGGTGCGGGGCGGGGGGGCGGCGGGCGGTGGAACCCACGTGGGCGGGCCGCGCTGCGCGGGGGCAGCGGGCGGGGGGCGCGGGCACCGGCGTGGCGGTGGCTTTGCGAGTTGGGAAAGGTGGGGAGAGAATGTTCCTCGCCTTAAACCCGCCTCCTGGCCGTGCGGAAAACAACCTCAAGCGGGGGGAAGTCTGCGGGTGATACTGGTCAGAAAGATCGGAAGGCGTTAGGGGTCTGTGTATTTAATAGCCTGGCACACTGCAAAGAAAATAACCTGTTGTTTTTGCAGGGAGAATGTGTTGTCCCCACAATGCAGTGCTTTATTTTGGTCACTTTATTTCGTAAAGGGTATGTTAGTTAATGAAATACCCTGGTATAGTGGCGTTAATTGCTTTAAAAAATGATGACTAAGAGAAAGTGTGGTAGAAAATACTCAAAACAATATACAGACCGTAGAGGCAGGGAGATAAGAGCTTTTTACTCCCCCACCTCCCCATTTAAAATGTAAAGAACAAATAATGTAATTCATATTGAAAGCCAGGAATTTTAAGCCCACAGAAACAGTGTTTGTTTTTGTTTTTTTTTCTTTCTGTGCATAGCAGATAATTGTCCTGTAACAATAATTACCATACAAAGCAAATAGGCTCAAAGGCTGCTAGGATTTCCCCACGCCCTCTCCCCGAAAAGAGCTTTCTGTGGTTTGTGGGCAACGCAGGCACCTGGAATTTCAGTGTTAGTCTGGGGAAAGTTGGGAAGGAATTGCGTTCTGCTGTGTTTATGAAGTGGGGGCACGTGTCCATTCCTGGTAGGAAGCTCTGGAATAAGCTGCTGACCTTTCTTGAACTTTACTTTGAAGCCTTGGTCAGTGTGGGAGATGAAGTCTGAACTGTTAGACCCCTCAGTTGATTAATTTTATTTCTTTTTTCTTTTTTTTTTTTTTTTTTTATGCCCCTTTTAGTAGTTGTAAATCCTGGCCCTGTGTGTGTTTCTGTTTTCCTGGCAGAGTGGATTTATGTCTGCTATGTTTGCATGTGTTTATCTTTACTAATGTGTGTGGTCACACAAAAATTTCATCGAATTACTGTGTTTTATAAAGGTAAGTATTTTATTTACAAGATCGGGATTTCAGCTGCTGAACCAGTGTCGGATGCTTCCTATCCTGTAGCTATTGGCCCCTCCCACTTAGTCTTAAAAAATAGAGATCTGTTTGTACTGGGAAAGAGGGAGCCTGTTCCCAGGATCTCTGCATCGTCATTTCCTGAAATAATTGGTCTGATTTATTTTTTTTTGTTATTTCCCCCCCTCATATAACCCTGATGTCAATATCGATGCATCTCTGTTCTTTATTACTTGCTTATCACTTTAGGGCATGGTAATTCCAATCCCTGACTGTGCTTTTCTTCCCATAAATCCTTCTTGCTTTTGGTCAATCACCAGCCTGCTTTTGCCTAAAACTATAATATTTTTGGGTTGTTGTTGTTTTATTATTTTTTTGTGGGTTTTTTTTGTTTGTTTGTTTGTTTTGTGTTTTTGTGGGTTTTTTTGTAAAATATTAAGATATTTACTTTGGGACTGTGTGTTGCTAACTGCTGTGTTATCTGACCTCTCCACTTTAAGACTGGTCTTCTGGAGTTGTTCTCCTTGCCTTGACTTCTTCCCTTCTTAGCCTTTTGCAATCTTATTTTCACTCATCTATCTAAAATTTCTCCTTGCCCAAATTCCTGAGCTATTTTTCCCCTCTTCAGTTTTTCTTGCTTGGCTTTTCTGTCATTCTCAGTTTGGGAAAGCAAACCATGCTTTTTAGTTTGTTTTCTTCTGTTGACTTTTGCCTCCATGGGTACACCTACTTAGAAACTCCTTCTTGATGGTTCCACTTTCTTTATGTTTCTTTCTCTCCTTGTTTTCTTCAAACATTAAGGTTATTTATTGGTTTTGCTTACATATATATATATATGTATATATGTGGGTAGCTTTCTGATAAAGTAGCTGCTGTTTGTTTCAAGTATTTTGTCTATGAGTGATTCCTCATATTCTCTTTCTGTGGCTTGGGCTCCTCTTTGTGAGCTGTTAGCATACAGAGTTCTCTATAAATACAAGGCTCCTTGTGAAGCCACACAGTACAGTACAGTTTTTGTCCTGCAGAGTTAGTGAAGTGTCTTTCTTGAACCTGCAGGCAGTTAGTCATGGGAGAGTGGTCCTGCCAGATACAAAGCTCTCCATTGGGGTGTTGACCAGCAGCCGTCAACCTTCAGCTCGCTCAGGCTGGTAAAGGCAGATCGACCTTTTTCCTGTTTATGTTTTGTGTTCCTTTTCTCCCACTTATGTCATGGGTGAATATTGGTGCCTCTTTCTCTCTTTGGCTCTCTGACCTTGCTATGATACTTTTGAAATACTTTCTATTCACTTCTACACCTTAGTGCTAAGAGCTGTTATGCCTCCTGCATATTTAAGGTCATTTAAAGCCTAGCCGACTGTCAAAACCTTTTTAGCCTTTATGTTTTAAAATGTAAAGTTTAAGTACTGAGGTAAATATTACTTTGTGAGACGTCATTATCACAAGAGTGAGTGCTGTGACCACCCAAAACTTTATAGTGTGGTTTTTTAAAATATTTAAAAGCTATTCAGATGCTTACTTCCTTCTACCCTATTTATGTGTTTAGCCCATGAGATCCAAATATTTGGGCATGGGTTCACGGATGTGGAAATTTGAGTGTCTGTCACCTTCCTTGTACATATCTTAGTAGAATGTGATCCTGGAAATGTGTAAATGTTTGATTTTATTTCTTTTTAAAATGCTGCATGAATTAGCAGTAATAAAACCCCTCCACTTGGTTGAGGTCTCAAGCGCTGGACTTCTAGCACTTCCCTTGGGAAATTACTCCCCAAATTAGTGTTCCCTATGGCATCAGCCTTTCCACTGTATTTAATCTCTGAATGCATTCTATAATGCTTTGTTATGTTGTAGGTGTTAATTCCGCAGTCAGGATTGTCTCTTTAACATTAGAGACTTGTTTTTAGCAGAAATTAGTGACAGCTGTATAAATCAGCCAACATTAATTGTGCTTTCACTCTTTTCTCAATGCGTTAGACATAAGCCAACTCATTTTCTTTTGATAGTCTTTTAAACAGCTCACATAGTAGGGGAGGCAGAAGTTTTGGACCCATGTAATTAGGAAATTCTAATTAAAGCTCTGATTTTAGAGTCAAATTGGCACACATGAAGTTCCATCAGTAGAAAGTCCCAATCCAAATACAGTATCCCATTGCAAGCCAACTGAATCTTTTCTGGGTGGATTTGAGGCCTCTGTCTTGCCTAAAGGGTTATAAAGGTTAAATGATGTTGATGGTATGGCAGTGTATGTTTCTAGGATTTCAGTGTGATCATGTGATAGTTTCCTAGATGGTGGTGTGGGTAATGCATCATCCTTTTGCAGGGATGTATAAGACAGTGTTTCCTAGAGCTTTTAATGCTTAAAAATAGCTACTCCTGAGTGTGTATTTGCATCTTTTGTGCTTTGAAGATGTGAAGTCTGAGTTTCAATTTCTGGACTACAGTGATTATTATTAAATTGCATGTTAATACCATATTTAAATTAAAAATAGTTTAGTATAATTTATGCAACAACCATCTGTGTTTTAAAAGTACTTCCCATTGGGATAAAAACCCTACAAGTGCCTTTCCTATTTCAAATACCATGTAGTTTACTGTGTATGTTACTGCAAGTCATTCAAAGGTTCACTTGGCTTTTCAGCATTAACAGCCTTTTTTGAACTTCAGTTAAAATACTTGTAAAAGACTGACAGTTAGATCAGCTTAGCTTTTTATCCATGGAAAACTTCATCCTGGAACCTCTGCAAGATACTTAAAAGGTGTATGAGAGACTGTTACTGCTCATTTAGAATGTGAAAGTGCTTGAAAGGTTGCATGGCTTTACGTTTGTCCAGGAACCCAGCTGTAGCCTGTGCTGTAGAAATGCAGGATAAGAATGTGATTCTTGCCTTAACCACCCTGTAATCTAAGCAAGGGGATGTGAGACAACATGCGGTTTAAGGGAGATTAAGGGGTGGAAAGGAACAAAGAAGCAATGTGACAGTACTGACTGGTACCTTGTACAGCTCTTGTCAAGTGTTTTGAGGTAGTTCTTGATAATTGTAGAAGCTTGAAGACGAAATGGTAAAGTAGCATTACAGAAGCAACTCCCAAGCATGGGGAATGGCATGGATTACCAAAAGAGAAAATAAAAATTGTTGTCTTTTTGTGTTCCTATATAAAGATTAGTTTGTTACTAATGTCACTTCCATCCTGTTCTTGTGTGAAAGCATTGGCCTGGTTTTTGAAAGCTTTATATTGCCAATATGAATTGAGTCTTATAGATCTCGTTCTGCTAGCTAGGTTTGAAATTTCTCTGTAGCTGGTGGTGTATCGAGTTTCATAAAATTTGCCATCTTTGTGCCATCTTGCTGTGTTGTTTGACCTGTGAAGGCCTCTTCTTTGGCCCTTGCTGAGCTAATTCTCCATTTCTTCTGTGGTTCTGACTGCTGCTTCAGCTGTGCCAGTGTGTAGTGTGACCTCCTTCCAACTCCTTGGCTGTAGCTCTTAGTGGCGTTGTTGCAGATCCCAAGTAGAGCTCATTACTTCAGGCTGTACCTTGTCACTGGGAAATTGTGAATTAGATCTGTACAGTTTCATTAAACTTTTATATGAAGATTTCTACAAGTACCTAAGGGAAGAAGAAAGTGGAATGCAAGTGAATTATGGCTCTAGAATAAACAAAGTTGTTGTTTTGTTTTTTTTCACACTGATGGTATTAAGAAAATCTGAGGCATGCAGCAGTCATGTGACATCCTTCAGAGAAGAGAATGTAGTTGGATGACACCTAAATAGATTGAAACTTTTAGAAAATTCAATTTCCGGTCACAGAAGTGGAAGAAGGCAGAGGAAACAAATTCCCACTACTAATAAAACTTAATTATATGCATGATACTGGATTTTCTACCTGGGATCTGAGCCACAACTAAGCAAGCTGAGCTTGGATAGCAGACTTCTAAATTGAAAAATCATATTTACATTTCATGATGGAAAAGTTTGTCCTAGGAAATCCCGTTTTTTGTCCATTCTCCCTATATTAAGGAGAGTGAAGGCTGATTCATGATCTGTGCTGCCAAATCTGAGTTGTCTTCTATGTTTAAAAAGCAGTCTGGATAGGTGGGCATTTTTAAAGGTATTTTTTCGTTGACATTTCCTTCTTTCCTTCATATTCACATATTGGTAGTTTTAAAAAATACGTTATTTTTCCCTTAAGAATTACAGGAATGGTTGCCAAAGTAATTCTGAACTTCTGAAGAACGTGCAAAATCACCATAATCTCTGAAACAACCACTGGGGAGCATGGACTGTGGGACTAAATGCCTATCAAATACCTTTCACTGAAGGTATTCTCATTTTGGAGATAACCAGCATGGGCAGTTGTCTGTAAAATGTCTGCTCACACATCTCTGAATACAGCAATTTTTAGCCATGAACATGTTGGATGATTTCTCTTCCTCTTAAAATCTTCTTGCTTAAATTCACCGTTTCCCCTTCCTGTTTTTAAATCCTGTGTGTGACTCTTGGGAGAAATGCTTTTTCAAGGTTGTGGGCATTGCGCTGCAGAAGTTTTGATAATATAAAGTCCTACTAGTTGAATTTAAATTGGTTTCTAACTTAAAAATACACCTCTGCCTTAGAACAAAATTCGGGTGTAGGAAGAGAAGTTTCCACTATAAAAGTTGTTGATAGCGGGCTTCAAGAGAAGGTTACAATGTGAAAATTGCAGTATTGTCTGCTGTGATTCGAGATGAGTATGTTTCTTATTGAGGCAGTGGGAGATGATGGACTGGTTTTGATGGCTGCCTGAGGATATTGATTAAACTGATTGCATTTCAGAGTGTTTAAAGAAAAGTTAATGTGTTGCCAAGAGGCATCTTCCTTGGGACAGCTTAGTTGTCCAGGTTCAAACACCAATTTCTTTGGTTTTGTTTTCTTACTATGTTATGATTTACAGATTAGATTGACTAAATATGAAGTAAGCAGTTGCTGGATATTCTGTTGGAGCTCTTTGTGAGGCCAGAAAACACTCTTTGCATTTAGTACATGACTTGAGAAATAATGCACAGCTCAACCTTTCTTGAGCACTGTGGTTTCTAGATAGTAAAGATTTCCCTGACGTGGGAATTCATGAAGGAATTCACTTTGTAGTCCTGCAGTGATGTAATTTGTTACTACTGTGTGCCTCCTGAACCTTGCAGTTCGAGCACAGGGCTTGCTCTTTCTCCAGTGGCCTTGAAGAGCACAGTTTACTTTAAGATAGTGCAGTTAATCTTGACGGTGCAAGCATTTTTGCTTGATGGGGAAAAAAAGTAGGTTTTGTTACTTTTTTGTTTCCTCAGAGAATGTGATCAACATAATCTATAACGTGATTCGAAAGTTGTAACTCTTATGAGTGCTAATACTGCATAGAAACCTGTTAAATTAATCTTATAGCTATGGGAGAAATGTTAACTGCCATTTAAAACCTCTCAAAATACAGCAACCTTGACTTTGGGAAAACATCATTGCATGAAAACTTAACGTTGGAGAGTGAAGAAGATGAATTTATTTATCTTTTAAAATCCTGTTCATTGCGAAGTTTAAACTTTGTCACCTAGTTTGTTAAAAACACAGTTATAATTTTTCTAGTCAGTGTTTTTGTAAACACAGCTGCTTTCAAACAGAAATGTAACTTTGACACAGCACTTGGTAAAATACCTTGTGTTGTTTATTATGCAGGGGGTGGAGTCAGAGAACAAAGCAGTCCCTTCTACAGCTCAAATGCAATTTGTTGTTGTATTTCTGTTTTTGTTTTTTTTCTTGAACTTAAGCTAAAGAGGTTGGCTGTATTTCTCCACATATGCAGACAGATAGTCTAGCTGTATTCTTATCATGGTTCATTTGGGTTCTCATGGTGCTCAGACAAAAATAGTGCAGTTGTTATTTTTCAAAAGACTTATACAACCATTAATTCTTTAGTCATGACCATCCCTATATGAGGAAAATAATTTCTATAGCTAATTTTTAATAGTTTGTTGATGGAGGATGCTCAGAAATATTCAGCAGCCAGCAGAATGTTTCCTCTGATAGAATTTTGAAATAAGTTTTGAGGGGTTTTAAGCTTATGTGTGTCCCCCCCGCCATGTTTCCATTTTACCTGACGGGGAATCGCCAGTGCTTTTGAATGTCTTTGGATGAATTCTAGTGGCACTGTTGTAGTTGTGGTGATCTAACAGCAAGATGGTATTTTCAGGAAGAAATACTATTATTTAGTTTACAGGTAAATTCTTACTGTTTCAGATCTGAAAAAGGGTTGTGTGCTGAAAGTCATGGGTAATTTTTTCTATTTCTAGTTTTTGGTGGAATAAAACTGTCTATGAAACCTCATCTCACAAAACCTGTTAAAGGACAAGTACATTTCTAGTGTTGTCATTGTGAACTCTTCTTGCTTACAATTCCTGTTTTGTAGCCATGGGCTCAAAGTTTTGTGCAAGTAATACTGTAGATGTGTCTTGCATCTTCATGCCTCTCAACTGAGAATGTGGTTGCTACAAATGCTGATTTGTTTTCTGAATACTGAAGTGGGTGTAGGATACCGGGGAGACAGGTGGCACCTCTGCCAGGTGATCCAGGAGGTTTCAGTATGATGAGAAAAGCTGTCAAGTGTTTTTCTAACTGGGACAGTTTGTCAGGGCAGGGGTATGGCCAACTTGAGTGGTAAATCGGCCTCTTGCCTTGTGTGTAGTATTTGTGGAATCGATCATCCAGACCATGGTTCAAGCCCGCTGTCTGGAGTGTGCAGTTTGGAAGGGGGTTATGTTAGGGCTTGAGATCTGTGGAAGTAGACCTTTCACTGTTGTCTCGTCCTTGGCAATTGTCCCTTGCACTAACCTCTCTTGAAGTTTCTCTGGTCTCAATTGTGTTTAGCTATCTTCTTTTTCTAGGAAGTATCCAGATTCTTCCATCCATATAAAGCATATCTTACACAGTTGCTTTATTTTTCTGCAGATGGTTAACAGACCTTTTCACTACTTGTCATATGCCTGCCTGTCTATCGTCAAATAGTTTTGCAAATAGTGCTTTTAGGTTTTCTATCAAACTCTGAAACTGCTGCTGTTGTGATGAACATATTTTTCTCTTGCATATTTTGCTTTGAAACCTCATCGAGCTACTTACTCTTCAGTCAGTTCTAGCTGATAATTTCTGAGATGAAAAGATGCTATTTGGGATTGAAGAAGGGAGCAGTGCAAGGAGAGGGGGTGGGGAGCAAGACTTTTGCTTTCAGGGGCTGCTTCAGTTGAAGTGCTTGAGCTGCAGGTGGATGGACAGCCTAACTTCAAAAAGCCTAGCAAGTGCTATCACCAGTCAGAACTCGTTCCCATCCTTCAGGAGGTGGTTAACTCTGAAGCTTGAATGTAGCAATCTGTTAGAGATTACTGCCTGTTGCTAATTATTTTAACGTAAACACTCAGATCATGTTTAATCCAGAAAGAAAAATGCTGAAAGCGTAGCAGTCCAGCTGTTCAATCTCCAGCTACTGGTTATTACTTTGAGGTGCTTGCCATACATTAATTTTAAGGGTAAGGTAGAGGTAAATCTATCTATACTTCATCAGATGGATTGTAACTTCCTGGGTTTTAAAACTTGCTAGATTCCCAGAGCTGTGGAATCATGGCCATTGTAATGTTTGATGTTAACAGATAAACTGGTGCAGGTGAGCTTCCTTCTTAGCTCCCTACTTACAGTTTTCTCCCCTTCCTTCATGGATGCCAGCCCTGCTTTTGTGTTGTGTAGCAGGTAGGCCATTCATCCAGGTTAGAGAGTGAAAGGAGTAGAGGGCTGAGAGTTGAGCTTTCCACTTTTCACTTTCTGGAGATACAAATGCAACATAGGACTAAAGCCTGTTTTGTCAGACAAATGCTGGACATTAACCCCAGTGATACATTTATTTCTGCTTGTAACAAAATTAGACCTATTTTTTTTCTAGCTAATGTTCTCAAATGAAGTTTTAATACATCATTTGTAAGACTTAAGAGTTAAAAAGGCAATAGTTTCAGTATGCTTTTCCAAGGGGCTACATTAGTTACTTGTTCTTATCCCCTTTTCTAGGCCATTATATTTCTGCCTCTGCTGAGATAGATGAGAATGGAAGGAGGTGACCTGCTTCGATTCAAGTCTTTCTTCTCAGTGAATTTTATCCATCTGGGGCCCATTTGCTGGATATATACAACTAACAATTGCTTTGATTCCCAGTTCTTCTCCCCTCTTTGGTCTTTGAGGTACAATTTGCAGGTGCTTCCCCTCTTCCTGCAGCTGTGAAGTAACACTCATTAAGGAACACAATAGGAAGTATTCCTTGTGGTTTAAATGGCCACCCTCCTGGTAGCAGCCCTTCCAGGACAGCTGTGATATTTTGTAAATAATATTATTAAAAGTATTTCCTTTGTATATGCTGTTAATTAATTGTAAGTGCTCATACTAATTTAGATGTTTAGTAAACCTTTCTGAAAGTAGGATAGTTAAGAGTTGCTGTTGTTCAGGGGAAGCATTATTGGAGGCTTTGTAAGAACATGATTTTGCTTTTGGCAGATCAATACACCTCTTGCAAAAGAGGGTGAGGAAAGTTGAGGCAAAGATTTGTAATAGGAGGCTCTTCAGGGTAGTAGAAATGAAGACCTGCATTGAGTAATCATGGCAGGGTCTTACACGGATGGATGGCTGTGCAGTAAAATGACAAATTAAATTTAGCTTACATAAATACTAAATTATAACCATGAACTCTCAGAGCCCACCATTTTATATCTTGCAGATCTATATGAATTTGTAAATATATAGGAAGGGGTGCAACTGCTGGCTACCAGTCTAAAGTGAGACCTTGGCCTTGCAATAAAAAAATACATTATCAGCTCAGTACTGAACGTCAATCAGAAAAGTAAAGCAAATGCTAAAAATCAGGACCAGAATAAAGTGGATGACTTTACTGTGGCACTGTATAAAACTGTGGTTCACCCATATCTGATGTCATTGCAGCTGTGGTCCCTCTGTCTCAAAAAAGAGCTGTGAAGAGTTGTGGGAAGGGTGATCCAACGTAAGGAACAACTTCTGTGTAGCCTGGAAAAGAGACAGCTGGAGGGTTCTGTGGTAGATGTCTGTAAAACCACGGGTCGTGTGAAAAAAAGGATGCAACATAAGAACCAGAGATTGTCAAGTGAAACTATTAAGAGTCATGTTCATAAAGGCCATTCTCAGTACCAGGGAACTTCTTGTCAAAGCCTGTTGTGACTGATTGCATTTTAAATAGTTAAAAAGGTTATGAGGCCAGCCAAGGGAGAGACTCAGAGTTATTGTTTGGAAACCCCATCTCCCCTGAGGAGTATCTCAGCTAATAATGATTAAAAGCTGGGCAAGTATTAGCAGTTTACTTACCTTGTTCTTATCTTTGCCCTAAGCATCTGCTTTTGGCCACTAGTGAGATGGCCCACCGGGCTAGATGGATCTTTGGCTTGACTGTGTGGTTATTCCTAGTAGTCTGAGGTTGGGCTAGGTAACACCTTGGAATCCTTCCCGTCTTTATTGTCATGGTGGAGTTCATAATCTTAATCTGGGAAGATCTGTTAATTTGCAGCATCAAAGGAGTGTTATGCCTGGGGAGCCTGTACCATCCAGCAGTTTGAAATCTCCCAGAGTTTAGTACCTCCAGATTCTGAGTATCAGCTTGAGTGTTGTCTTTCTGGGACAGTGTTACTGACTTAGTACCATTCCCTGAATATTAAAAGTAGTGAAACTTATTTTTCTGTGAATTTGCATCTCATGGTTGACTCTTTCTCCTTAGCTTAATGATACTGAAGTTGAAGGGAGCGATGGGTACCACAGAATCCGAATGAGGGAAGCTTGGACTGAGAATGAATACTCAATGAGACAGGAGCTCAAGATGAAAATACTACCACAGCTCGGGCATTCCTAATGTGTCTCTTGTGTAGGTTGCTTGGCGTTTACTGAGAATAGAACTCATTCTGTTCTTTCCTTCAGTGAAAGCATGTGAAATGCTTTTGTCCTGTCTGTCCATCTGGTTTTTTTTCTTCATAACTTTTGGAAACATAAATTGGTATCCTCTTCTAGCATTCATACCTATTCAACAGTTTCGGACAAATTTATTTTGGAAGAAATAAAATGCATAGTTGGTGATGACTTTTAAAAAATCTAATTAAAATTTAAATTGATATTTTGTTTATATGGTTTTATCTCTGAAGTATTTTAGTGCTTCATCTTCTGTAAAGCATTGATCACCCTAAGTCATGCTTAATCATCATAACAAAAGGAGGCTAAAGCTGGACCAAGGAACACACCCAACTGCTTTGTTTCATTGGGTATTAGAGGCGGTGGGCTTTTGGTTCTGAAAGCACTGTGGGTACATGCCATTTTATGACAGCTTCTGAAGTCTCAAAACATGAAATGAGTGAGTGTTGGGTGTGTTTGCCTCCTGCGTGGGTCCTGGTGTGGCTTTCTGCCTGTCCTGTTAGAAAGACTCATGATCCCAAAGAGACAGACAGTTGTTTGTGAACTCTTTCTGCTTAAGGAAATGACTTGTGAGACTAGCTGATGTGATCTAAAGCTTTATTTTTGTTTTTCCCCATGGGAGTTAGGGACTTCTCTCACAAAATCAAATCCAATTTCAGGACCACAATGGACATCTCTGCCTGCATTGCTGTTTATACAGTGTCATTGCAATTTAAAAAAATTGCAACCTCAGGTTGGATTCTGTGGCTTAAGTTCCATCTGTTGGCTTTAAATCTTAACTGCTCTTAACTTGAAGAGTGTTTTGCTATTGTCTTCTTCTGGTGGGGTCTTGTGGAGTCACCCTTCCTCATTAGATTAGCAAAGAAAAGTTAAATACCTGCTTTTTGGTTGTGAAGTGCATTTCCTGTCAAGTATTACTGTAATTGTGCTTTGAACCTTTCTTTCCCTGTTGTTGACTGTTCCTCCTGCAGTGCTTTCCATCAGCTGTGTTCACATACTGCATGTTTTCCTCTGGCCCCTGTTCCAGTCCTGCTGTAATGATACTTCTCACTATTTGACATTGCATAGCTGTTTGCTACCCTCTAGCTTCCTAAACAATTACATTTTCTCTCAGTTCATTAAAAAACCCTATCCAATCATGACTTCAGCACTGACTCTTGTTATTTGTTGCTCAAACCCCCGTTTACATCAAGACACTTAATGAAAGAAGGCTCGGGTGGAGGGTGGAGAAGTCCTTTTCCAGAATGGTACCAGGGAATTTGTATTTCAAAGCAAAAATGGGATAGTCCACTCACTTGTGGAATTCAAGAGTGTTATAGAATTATTGTGGTAATGCAAATTTCCTATCTAAACACATACAAAAAGCTGAATTTTCAAAAGTGATTTGAACAGTGGAAAGTAGGGAAGGATGGGTTAGAAAGGGCAGTGGAACTTTTTGACAAAAGCTACAGAGGAAGGGACAATTTTCCTATTTTCAGTGCTGCTACAGTTGAGGGTTAGTATAGTATGTCTTCCTCTTCCACCTGAGGCATTGGGTTCTTGACTAAGGGAATAGGAGGTAGAATGGTTGGGGTTTATTGCTCAGTTGCTATCTCGGTCCATTCAACTAGGCCCAGTTAGTTGTATAAAGAAAGTGCTATCACGAGAATAATCACGTGGACAGAAGGTCCACGTGATTAAAATCTCCTTGGCAAGTGAGTGATGAAAGAAAACATCTTTATATTTGATACTTCATTCATCTCAGTCTGTTTTAATATATGTACTTCACTTCCCATATTACTTCATTTTATTAATTTGTTCGTAGCAGTGTGTTTTGACTTGGGAAAATCTGGGTGAGAATTCACTGATTGTTGTAACTCAGCCAGCAAAGGCTCCTTATGGGGAGAAAGGTCTGGTTAAAGCTGAAAATCTGCTGCTTGGAACAGGGGAAACCTGTTGCTGGTGGATGACTATAGATACTCTGCAATTTTAATTTAGGTGTTAGAATATCTTTTTGGCTTAGAAATGGCCAGAAATAGCAAAGCGATACCGTCGTTTTCTAGATCCAGTTACTGGTTGGGTTACTTCTATGCAGAATTTCAGTTACCTCTGTTCTGTCATATTACATGCTACTTGGTTTGTTCTTAAATAAAAATAAATACATTCTTCCAGGTTTTTAGTTTTGTAGATCTGAAGACGTAACCTTACAGGTTGTCAGTACTGGGTGTCTGAAACTTTCTGTGCTGTCCCCTATGTGCATTCCTTTAGCAACTGATGTTTATCAGTTTTTTCATCCTTAACAGTAAGATCTTGGAGAAAATAGTTTCTCCTGATTTCTTCACTCCTGTCTAAGACTGGAGCTCTTGTTGACACTTTATAGTATTTAAGCATCGTGGTTATGACAGTACCACTATTTTAAGTATTACTTCACTGATATGTGTCTGTGAAATTGGAAAACCAGGAGCCACCACCCCACAGGCTGTGTCAATAGTCACCTTGTCGCACCTTCTGGTTTGGCCCAAAAATGATCAGTTAGCAAGATAGGTGCTTTTTTTTCACCCCTCTTGTATTTATTTAATTAATTAAAATACATTACTAGGTGTTTTATTCAGTGTTTATAAGAATTCATGGGATCCTTTTAACTATATTTCTGGCTTGCAAAGTTAAAAACTCTTTGCTGTCTTCATGTCATTGACTGTCACAAAGCTAGGCTCTATTTTTAGCGCAGCTAAATGAAAAGTAAAACAAAGTCTACTGTCTTCTTTCCTTTAGGAGCTGATATTTCATCATTTTTACATTCCTTTTAGAGTTTCCCTCTGCCTCGTTGCCATTTGTTTTCAGTAGTTTCATTAAAGTCTCTGAAGTAGCTCTCCATGGGAGTTCATTGTTCCACTTCTGGTAAATCCATAGAGATCTTGTGTGTTTTTAAAGTTTCTGTGGAAAAAACTGTTGAAGGGGACAAGAGGATTTGTAGTATTGAGTGTTTCTAAAGGCTGCAGCAGCACAACAAAATAGGGTGTGATGGTTTTCTTCTAATTTTTTTGTTTGTTTGTAATGTTTTAAAACCAGATATGGCAGGTGTGAATTTGTTTTAGGCTATTGTTTGGATGATACATTTTCTTGTAACTTATGGAGCTTTTTCAGGCAATTATTTTGATAACATAAAAAATGTGTCCTACGCTATCCTGGAAACTGTCCTTGAGCCCATTGTAATATTTCTCTTTCCTTTTTCTTTAGGAAATTTACTACAAGACCCTATTGCTCCTACCAACTCCACATGCCAGCATTATGTCTGCAAAACTTGTAAAGGCAAGAAGATGATGATGAAACCATCATGTAGCTGGTGTAAGGACTATGAACAGTTTGAGGAGAATAAGCAGTTAAGCATCTTAGTGAACTGCTATAAGAAACTCTGCGAATACATAACGCAAACTCCACTGGCACGAGATATTATCCAAGCCGTTGATTGTTCTGCAGATCTTTTGGCTTTGCTCAAAGATGGATCACCACTCCATGAAGAGACAGAAAAATCTTCCGATACAGCCTTGGCATTGTGTTTGACACATTCCCCAGTACCTTCAACCTCAGAACTCACAACTGATCCTCCAGCTAGTTTTACGTCAATACCTGAAAGCACACACAACATTGATATTAGAGGTTCTGTTATCAACGGGTTGCCCAATTGTAATGGGCTTTCGGTAGATAAACTGGGAGTGAATATTCCTTCTCCTGAACATGCAAACACAATTGATGTCTGTAGTACTGGAGAGTATATAAAAACTGAAGATATCTCCAGCAGCCTGCAGCCTGTGTGTGATACAGTTTCTACTAGTGACTTGTGTACGACAGGGATCGACATCTGCAGTTTCAGTGAAGATATAAAACCAGGCGGCTCACTTCTCCTCAGCGTTGAGGAGGTTCTCCGGAGCTTAGAGACCGTTTCAAATACTGAAGTCTGTGATTCTAATTTGCAGCCCAGCTTGGAAGCAAACATGACTAATGGCCCTTTCCTGCAGCTTTCTCCCCCACCTCTTAGCCATAACATTTTCATGTCCACAGATGCTTCTCCTCATGGAATCTCCTGTACAGCGGCGACGCCTAAGGTAGTCAAGTTAAACAGAAAGCGATCTCGATCAGAAAGCGACAGTGAAAAGGTTCAACCTCTACCCATTTCCAGCATCATCTGTGGCCCAACATTGGGAGCATCAGCTCCTGTAACAGTGAAACAGGAAAATAAAATGTCTTTGCAGCCCATTGCGACTGTACCTAATGGAGGCACTACTCCCAAAATAAGTAAAACTGTGCTCCTGTCTAACAAAAGCATGAAAAAGAATTTAGAACATGCCCCTAAGAAATCTCACCCGAAAGCCAAACCAGGGGTGCTGAAAACAAAAGACAAAGCAAAGGAGAAAGTTCCTAGCAGTAATGTTATGCCAGGAAGCCCGACAAAAACTGTGTATAAAAAGCCACAAGAAAAGAAAGGGTGTAAATGTGGTCGTGCCACCCAAAATCCAAGTGTTCTTACATGTCGTGGCCAACGCTGCCCTTGCTATTCTAACCGCAAAGCCTGCCTTGACTGCATATGCCGTGGCTGCCAAAACTCGTACATGGCTAACGGGGAGAAAAAGCTGGAGGCATTTGCAGTGCCAGAAAAGGCCTTGGAGCAGACTAGGCTTACTTTGGGCATTAATGTGACAAGCATTGCGGTGCGCAATGCCAGCACAAGCACCAGTGTAATCAATGTGACAGGGTCACCAGTAACTACGTTTTTAGCTGCCAGTACACACGATGATAAAAGTTTGGATGAAGCTATAGACATGAGATACGACTGTTGAATCTTTCTTTCTTTTCCCTGCCATCAGTAGGGGAACTGCTACAGTTTTAAGGCAGCTATGGTTCTGTTTAACTTGCTGGAGCTCCTGCGTTTAGATCACTTGTATCAAGTGTTTTTCATTGCTATGTTATGTGTATTAGTGTCTGGGAAATAGTTGCAGATAATGGAGGAGTTACCCTAAAACTGTTTTTAGTTCTTACAGCACCTCATAGTTTGAGATCAATTGCTGATGTAAATGATTTTTTCACAAGATCTTTGGCAAGGAATACATTAACCTCATTGTACTTGGTCATGCTTTGTGCTCAGTCAAAGCTTCTGCTTAAATGTAGAGAAGTGGCATCTGGTTAGTCCATCTAAACTGTGCTAAATTATCATGCAGAAGAGTAATTATTGATAGTCATCATTACTAGAAAATCACCTCATGTTCTTGTAGGAAATGCAGCACTGAGCTGGCCAATAGAATCTGAAAAGGGTAAGCAACCAGTTCTCGCCATTGGAAATTATCTACTCTGTGGAACAGTTTAAAACTTTAAAAGTTCAGTAATATATTAAGAAAGTTCATAGCCCAAAAAGCAGCTCAGTCTCCAGACAAGGGTCAGGAAGATCATTTGGTTAGAGATGAATGTCGAACTGCTGACTTGGGTATGCCGTCCCTGTTAACAACATCTTCAGGTTTTCTTTTTTTTTTGTTTTTCTTGACAATTCCACAGGTCATGTTCCCGATCAGTTAGGCCCTCTGTGCCAACTCGTTTGATGTGATACTGACTGTTTTGGCTGGGGGAAGAAAATTACTTGTACACAAAGAAAGTGTCATTCTGCCCTCCTTTTTTTTTTTTTTTTTTTTTTTTTTTTTTTTTTGGAGTCCCTGCTGGTTTTACTGCTGTTGCCTCTAGAAAAGAGGGGAGTTTGTGGGTTACAGAGAGACTCCTTGGCTGATTCTTGCCCCCTCTGCTGCTGATCAGTGCCTGGGATACACTGAGACTTCCACAGAAGTTATGGCCGCTGGGAGTGTGTTTGTTTTATTAAGTTTGAACCACAGCAGACCTGGGGCCCCTCTGCGGTTCTTCACTGACAGGCATCCTTCAGCTGGGGAAGAGGATTGATTGCTATCTAAGGTCAAATATCTTGGATGTTTGTTAGATAGAATAAGCTATATAACTCACTCCACCCAGAACTGTCTCATTTTTTTGCTAATATTTTGAAAGCAGCTTTCAAAGGTCAGTGCTTTTCAGCCTGGCCTGAAAGGCTCTAAAATGGAAAAATATCACAAGTTTATTAAAGAGCTTATCTCAGTGTTAAAATGAAAGCGCCTTTGTAGGAATTCAGCTTTATGCAAAGATGGTTTATTTCAGCATAATCTCTAAATAAGAGTACAAGTGGAAGAATTTAGTCTTGCATTTAGGGCTTCATTGACAAGCTAAAAAAGTCAGCTTACTTTGTGAAAGCAGAAATCTCTTTGAATGATACAGCACAAATGAAACATGGGCTGACTAGAACACAAAACATCGCCTTCTCATTTAAGAGGCAATTCCTGTTTCAACAGCATGTTAAATATATGTGAATTTTTGAGTTACTTTACTGCTTCCATCTTTTCCTTTTATTCATCCAGTAAACCCCGCAGTGCTTTCCGACCTAACGTTAGGTGTGTTTTGATTTGGCACAAAGCATGTACAATGATGGTTCCTCACCTAAGAAATAAGCAAAAACCTTTGGACACAAATGGCACCTCCTTTTGTTTTGTAGTGTACCATGGTGTCATTTTCTGTGAATGTGGTCAGATCTTTTTGTTGGTTTTGGTTTGTTTCTCCCCCGTCTTTTTTTGTGGGGTGGGTAGGGTGGGGGGTTAAAGCCATAGGAAGAAAAATGTGATGTATGTGTCCAGTCTGTACTTTTTTGTTTTTGTTTTGCAAGAAGAGTTGAAAAATATTTTTGATAATGAGTAAATGGTGGAAAATGCTTCTTAGTATTCTTGTCTTTATTTGCCAACCCAAGTACCTAAGATCTGTGGTTTTTAGCCCTCATGAGATTTAACGATGTCCTATTAAAATGTATTTAGTTAAACTTGTATGTGATTTTTGTGTTGACCCAAAAGGATCCTACCATTTTCTAATTTGGTGGTTTGATCGTGACCTACTAATGTAAATCTGTTTATTAGTCCACTGCGTGTAAGAAAAGTAGCCAAACCAGAGTCTGGTTTAAGGGGAGTAAACTGCACAGCATGGGTTGTTTCTGAATGCTTTTGCGGAGCTGTTAAGTTTTGCTGAGATTGTTGATGGTACATTTATTAGGACTTTCATTAAATTAAATACAAAGTACCTTTGCTCCAGAAATGTGGGAGTACTTGGAATTTTTACTATCTCACTGCTGCATTAAATATGGTACCAAAAGTTGGAGAATTTAGGTCAAGTGTGTTTTGGAACCGTCAACAGGAGAGCCCTGATCATTAATGTAAAACTGCAAATGGTAGATTCAGGTTGTTTCTAAAAACATTTCCTTTTATGCTGCCACGTTCTTGAAATGTGTATTAAAATTCAAATTGATTTAATAAATGTTAGTTTTCTAATTCTATTGTGCAACTGTTAAGGGCATCAGTGTGGCATATGTTGAACTTGCTGTCTAAATACTACTTAGTGCATTGATGACTAATTCTGTAATTGTTTAAATTAGGTTGGCTTGGTTTGGTTTTCTCAACCTCCTGGCTAGTTGTTCTTGAATAAGCTGAGCAATGGAAAGGATCATAATGTTGCTGAAAATAATTGCAGTGGTTCTGGTTTGAAAAGTAGTCATTTCCATTTTACAGCATTATGAGCAGCGTACGGTTCTGGGACCTTCCAGCGCAGGTTGTGGTCAGAGAGCTGAGTGAAAACTCAGTCCAAAGCAGCCCAGAGCAAGGACTTGCTCCCTGCTGGCCGCGTGTAAGCACCTGAGGATTGATTTAGGTCAGGTTAGCCTGGGCTGGGCTGGTGGGAGTTCCCTGGCTGTTGTCAACCATGCCATGCTATGGAGTTGGGGAACTACTCTCAGCAGCAGCATAGAGAAAGCTGCTTGGGCATTTCTTTTCATATAGGAAGTGTGTGATATTTCAGCTTTCTTCCCAATCCTCTTCATTGTGATTAACTTCCAAACTTGATTAAGATCCTGTAATTTGTAGAGCTGCATCAGAAAGAAAAAGCCAGCAGCTCCTCAAATGTTTTGCTGTAGGAGTCTTCCTGTCTGAAAACCCGTTGCAAAGATGGAAAGAACACGTGGAAGATGCTCTTTCAAGAAAGAGAAGACATCTAAACTGTCACTTTGAGTGGAAGGGCTCTTTCCATGTATCATACATTGGTGAAATAACTGTTTGGGATTAAATCCCAGAGGGAGGAGGGACAAGGGAACCACACTGGAAATGAACACATGGATTGCATTCACCTTTCTGCTCTTCTAGCAGTTCATTCATGCAGGTGATGTTCTCGCTCTCTGGGTTGTTAACCCTACGCTGTAGTGCCTGTGAGCAGCGGGGTCACAACAGGCTCTTCTGTGCCTGTTAAACTCCCTGCAGATGTTCTTGTACGTGCACATGAGTTCTAAAATGTGATCACAAACTGAGGCGGCAGGTAAGGGAGGTTGTCTTGTGCAGCTGTTGCCATTGGCGTCATCCTCACAACTTAGAAGCTGCCCTCCTGTGAGCACTGTAAAACTGTTACTGTCAGAAAAAAAACCTAGAGTTACAATGTGCCAGCAGCCTGAAATCAAACCTGAAAAGCTGCTTCCTACTTCTGGCACAACAGGAGCTGCTTGTTCAATGAAACCCCGATAGACTTTCAGAAAGATCACACAGATACAGCGTATGAATTGTGCAAAGATTCTGGTGTGATCCAGGAAAAAAGCACCCACAGCCCCAGACATTTTTTTATGTATTTAATTTTTATACAAATTATTAAAAAACTTTTCATTGCTAACTCATATTCTGAGGAGTGAGATGATAAAAAAGAGCAGCTTTGTGTGCTAGAATCATTCCAAGTGTGTGGCACAGCTGATGAAATTCACTCTGAAAGGTAAGTAACACTATTTAAAGTAGTACCAATGACACTGCAAGCCCATCTTCTTTGGTCTTAACTATTTCATCCTTCAAATTGAAATGCCTCTAGTATTTTAAAGAAACCAAGAGGTCCCCATCAAAAACTGAGTGTGCCATATCCAGACTTAGACACACAAGGGAGTGCTGACCCATCAGTCTCACAGATGAAGTAATACGATAATGGAGTGATTCTGCTGGAGCACTTGCATGTAATGAAATTAGAAAAGGTGTGCACGTTTGTTTGTTTGTTTGTTTCCTCCATTCCACTTGCAGAAGATGCAGGAGATGTCTGTCTTTTTCAGGACAGGTTAAAATGAGGGAGCTTGGCATCTTGCTATGTCAGCACAAGGATAGTGCTCTCTGTGTAGATGGAGCTGGAAGGAAGGTAAGTGGTTGCATTGCTTGTTCTCTCCAGTATTTTTGAGGAGGAGGCATGGAATTTTGGCTTTGGCAGGCTGGCTGACAGATCAGCAGCAGCGGGGAAGGTGATTTTGGGACAGCAGCTGCAGATGAAGTGAACCAGTATCATGCTACCCTGCCTGCCGCTATGAGACAGGTTCTACTTTTTAAATTCAAAAGTCCTTTATTTGCCAAAAAAAGAGAAGAAAATACAAAGTAAAAATAGAAAGATAAAACCATGCCAGCACAAAATGCCTTCAAACTACTTTTACAAAGTATGAGAACCTTTATTGTTAAATACTCAGTTTCTAAACCCATCACCCAGTGATACAGAGAGGTCAGATCAAAAGGGTAAGCACTGTTTGCATGTTTTTCTTACAGTAGCTCATGCTCTTTACTGAGGTTCACTTCTGATTGCATAGTCCTAAGATACTGATTTAGAAACACTGTACTCCAAAAATACATACCACTAACACGATGCTTCAGTGACTTCTTTTTTTGGCCTTTCAGGCATATTTTGGTTTAGTAACTAAGCACAGTACCTTGGTTAGAGTATCTCGAGTCAGCTTTCTTAAATCCTTAGTTCAGGAGAGCAGGAAAGTTTTTCTGCAATGTTTTCTGTAAACCTGAGACTGGAATTTCTCTCGCTGCCCGTGTCTTTCTGCAGCACTGCCGCTTGGGGGCAGGGCCGGCAGAGGGGAGCTGGGGCAGGGCCGGGGCTGTGCTGACCCAGACACTAACGGAGCAATTACCGCTGAGATTTTAGAAGGGGGGGGGGGAAGCCAAGCTAGTACCATTCTGGCAGTAATCGCATGTGGTTGTATCGAGCCATCTCTCTTAGTACTGCAGAGAGAGAATATTTGTGAACGTAAAAATAAAAGGCAAGGGGTTTGTAATGACAGAGGACTCGATTCTAGACAAAAGCAGAGTAGAGAGAACACAAATATATTTTTCTTTTAATCACGCAAAATGGAATTTTACTCAGTTTTCTGACTACTCATAAGGAAAAAGGAATCCAGCTCATAACAGACTTCAGTCTGAGCTGAATTTGCCATGATCTGTCTTCAAAGGTATGCAACATCTAAAGTGGCATTGACAGTTGCAGACAGGAGGCAAAGTTGGAGCAAAGTGGACTCCTGCAAGTTTTCTGTGCAGTGACTCTTGGGTTGCTTCATTCTAGAGCCCTTGCTGACCTCTGCAGCTGGTGTCTGAAGCACAGACATTCCTGTCTTATGTTTTGACTATCCCAGAAAGAAAAGCTAAGTAGTAGGACAGGAGTTCCCAATTTTACCATGTTTATATACTCCAGATTTAGAAACCTTCCATCCAGAGAAGCTGTGGACAGGGCTATGTCACAAGTGGGTGCAGAACACCTTCTTTACCAATTCATCTCTGTCTGCTGAATTACGGATATTTGCAAAGGTACTGGTGAGACACAATGGATTTCTGCTCTTTGGAGTAAAAAATACTTCAATTTTTGCATCAATATCACAGTAGCATTGCCTTCTATGGCTTGTCCTTACATGTGTATAAGGCAGGACGTTTGCTGCTTGGCATTTTGTTACTGGGTTGTTCAGTGATGTACTTCTTCCCCCTTTCTGTTCCTTATGCTGCTGGGTTCATGCAAGTGAGCAACTGAGCCATCAGTTAGCTTGTTGTGTTGACCTACTAGAACACATGAATTGGGCTTGGAATTGCTCTGTGATTCTGTGCTTTCCCGTACAGGCAGTCAACCTTTTTGTAGAAAAGGGCCTTGGGTTTGGGGGCCAAAGGGTTCAGGAGAGCAGCTACAAGCTTCTGTCTTAATTTATTGAAACTAAACCTTGAAAAGGTAACTGGTGATTTTTACCAGGCTCAGGATACTGACCATCAAAAAAAGGCACCAGTCAGGCAGATTGGTGTGGTGTGAGATGAAGTCTGAATTCATTTGATGGGTTGAGTCAAAGCATCTCTGCAAAAGGCAGATGGGAAGAAAGATCCTGAAGTGGTGGGTAAATTGAAAGCACAGGAATAGCAGAAGTAGGCTCAAGGTATGACCTAGCAAGAGCAGAAATGCCTAACCAAAGAGCAATGCACCAAGGGGAGATGAAGTGCCAGCTCTTCCCAGTCCATCCTGGGCTGTATCTGCATCCCAACACAGTTGGTGCTTTAGAACAGGGTGCTATTTGCTTAATTGACGAGTCCTTTAGTCCTTCATCTAACTCCCTTCTTGTGTGAAAAACGAATCTTGCATTCCTAAGAATATATATCCTTCCTGGCAAAGGATGTTGCTCTGAACTCCCATAGGGAGGAGGAGGAGAAGGAGGAAATGTACTATGTAGAGAGGTTGAAGAATCACCATCTATGGAGATTTTTCAAAACTCATCTGGATGAGGTTCTGAGAAACTCACTCTAACTTTGAAGCTGGCCTGTCTTTGAGTGAGGAGGTGGCCTAGAGATCTACAGAGGTCCCTTCCATCCTGAATTACTCTATACCACACTAGGTGAGGTTCTTTTCTTTGAGGCATAAGGGCTATCTCAGGTGAGAACCTTAAAAAGACAATCACTAAGTTATTCTGGAATGAGACTTTATATAATTAGAAAACTGGACTGCTGTAATTCCAGTACTGCTTCTGCTGGAATTAAACATTAGCAATGCTGAAGTAACATGAAGGTTCAATTTCAGCCTAGAATGGGGTCAGGTTCTTGTTCCTTTGAGGCATCTTTGGCTTTGGAGAGATGTAAAATTGTATTGAACTAAGAGTAAAAGGCCACTCTGGACCTAGGTGGTGAAGAGCAGTGAACGGCTTTGCCTAGGGTCTTTTGGGTAAAAAGTAGATGGAGCTGGTTACAATTAGCAGTTGTGTGACTTCCATCCACATTCATTTCTGCAGGCATTTCCTAGTTCCTTTTGCATTTGTGTCTTTGTGGAATCATGCCCAGTAAAGCTTTTCCCCTTGAGGTTATAGCGATGATGGAGATGCGACTCAAACACCCTGGTGTTGCACAGAGTCACTCTTGCGTGCTGCTTGCATTCAGAGAGGCCTCTCTTGGTTTGCTTAAAGCAGTCCCTGCCGATATCTTTTATTATGGAATAGAAGTTAACTTGCAATGTCTTTGCTTATAATCTGGGCATCCAAAATTTCCCACATATCAAATCCAGGATCCTGAGGTGTGCATATGCATCTGGATAAAACGGTAGCTTTGTTCAAGAAAAAAGGCAATGGATCTCCCTGCAAACTTCCTCTCTTGGAGATTTTGATCCTGAGGAGAGTGTTACTAGCCTCAAAAAGGCAGCAGTATGTCCCACCTGGGCAGTGTGAGATGTGTAATGCTTCAAAGGCTCCTGGAATAGCTGAAGCTTCAGTGATCTGCCAATTACTTATGTGGTTATTAACACTTAGAGGTATCATCTAGAGATGAATGTTCTGGGTGTGTAAAGGCAAGGAGGTGTCTGCTTGGAGATCTAATCCTGGCAGTGTCCATTCTTACATTTGTCATTCTTGGGAGGTAAGAGGAAATACAATGTATACATACCAACCCTGCGTTACCTACTTGGCCACAGTTACGATAGTTGAAATAAAATATCACAGCTGAAACCTGTCCCAATCTGGACAAGGTGAGGTACCAGTATCTATTTGTGTATCTATGATGGCTAAAATTGAGGACTAATAAGAATGTGTTGTAATTAATCACAGAGAGATACTAGTTGACAAGGAGAAACAGGTCCAGCAGCAGAGCATGTGCTATTACTAGAGACACCAGTTGTGAACCCCTGGGGAAAGGCAGTTTAATTTTGCACTTAAAGCAGGAATTCATTAGTTACTGGATTTCCTCCCTGAGAGTGGGGCCTACCTTCCTGGGTGGAAAATAAATTTTTGGCAATATTACAGACTAATTACCTTACCAGTTAAAGGCTCTCTCTGGTAACAGAGGGCTGGGTCTTTTCTTCATTATCTCGTTAGAGAAGGCTACAGTTTAGCAATAGAAGAGAGAAGAACACAGGGAATGGACGGAACTGGTGCAGGTAAGACACAGGAGTTTTAACACACCAGCTGAACAGCGTATGTCTTTTTTTGTAAATATGCTCGAAAATATTTCTACAGAGACAAAATGCTAGCCTGAGTAAGATCCTCTCACACACAGGAGAATATGTAGAAACGTTAACTGTATCTCAAATTCTTAGTGAAACGTTACATCATGTAGTGCATTACCTGTCCACAGATCCGTACAAGTAAAATACATCCAGTATCAACTGTAACAGCTCACGGTTTAATGCACAAAAGGGGACCTCACTCTCCCCCTGCACAGGCACATTGCCTTGGTTTCCAGGACATTAAGAAAATAAGAGAACTTTGTTGTGACTTTTGTTTTAAAAGATTTCTAGACATACATTTAAATTAATTTGGCAGCTCTTTTGTCCCACCTGGTATAAAGTCAAGGGGACAGAATGGCACTGTGAAATGACCACTGTAGGTGTTGCATGCAGTTGTTGCAGTTAATCATTACATGCTGGCATTTATTGCACATCTGGGGACACAACAGAATTTATATATAAATGAAACAAGGTGCAATCACCATTTTTAATGAGCGTGCATGATAACACATTGTAAAAAGCCTTTTTATAGAAATTACCTTATTGCAATTACACAGGGAGAGAAAAAGGTTTCTCAAATTACAGTGTACAAAATAAAGCACATTGCTCCAATGATGGATTTAAGAAAAATCCCTAGGTGTCTTGGGACTGAACGCTATCCAGTTTCAAAGATACTGATTAAATGTCTTCCATTTCTCTATGCTGAGAGATCTGAGATAACTATTTTGTCTAACTTGTCTCCAGTTTCAGGGGGAGATAAGACTTCATCTGTGTCATAGTCTTCTTCAAATGATCTGCAAAGATAAAAGGTATGTCTTTAAAAGCTGTATTTTGGTGGAAGGGTTTTCAGGCAAGTCATTTCAGTGGCTACTAAAACAGCTGGCTAAAATAGAGCAGCATCTAAGATATAAATCTCATCCTCAAGGTTAACATGACATTGAAAAGAGTGCAGTAGTCATCAGTAGTCCGAGAGCCAACATGAATTTGTACTCTCATCCAGCTTCATTTGTGAATTCCGAAGCAACTCTTCACTGGTGTTCAGCATTATAAAATTAAAATCCAGTTTCAGTAACAAATGTCAGTAGCTCACACTAGTCTTAATTCAGCAGAGAACTAAAGTTACCAACCACACATTGAGGGCCTAGGGATTTGGCTTGCTCAGAAACACATGGTGTCCGAAGCATCTTCTGGTTTAGGGTATGTTTTGACATCCACAGAAGAACAACTGTGGACATGCTGTCATGTTCCTCTCTCACTTGGTTTGAAGTTAATATCCAGGTCTTAGCATTTATGGCCTGAGAAGGTTTAGCTGTGAATTCCCAGCTCCAGCCAGTTGCACTGTTTGGGCAGGTTGAGTTCTGTGCTCTGCAGCAGAGGATATCACTTAAAGGCTCTCATTCCATTCCTATTCCTGAGAAATTATGTTTTTAAGATGCTTTCCCTCCAGTCTCAGTACACTACTAGTTAGTTTCTCAGGGGTACCAAGAAATTAGAATTCTTCCCTTTACACTGAAAGCAATGCTGCTTAGCAGGAAAATGTTACAGCAGATGTTCCAATGGCAAGCAGAGGAATAGCTCGAGTTTGTTCAGTGGTAAACTGTGCTGCAAAAAGGTTAGCTCCTTTGATACCCCAGCATGGATGGTGCCAATAAAGAACTGTCTACTACTTTGTGTGCTGTTTTTCCCTTCACTAACCCCTATGCAGGCAGAACAATTCCTTGGGAGCCTGTCAGTGTGTATGTTCTGCTATGGGGAGGATTCTATACTACCGCCTGGTGATCCCTATGTGAAGAAGAGACAAAGAGCACAGAGATCCTAGATAACATTTTAACCTTCTCTTCCACAAAGGAAAGCACCTGGTTAGTAATTCTGCCACCTTCTGGATACCCCTGCATAAGTAGGAGAAGGGAAACTATGGTCTGGATCATACACCAGTAACTGTTCTGATCATGCGTGCAAGGATACCAAGAAGTACCCAACACACACACTTTTTGCTTAAGTGGTACCAGTTGGGAGTCTTCATGGCCCTGCCTCCCCTGCGTTCCCCACCTGGGAATGGACTGGGCACGTTTGTACATGCCTCAGGTTCTCTGTCTCCTAGGTTTAAGATGAGGCTGCTGAGGAAAACTATTTCCATTTGAATGCTGTTCTTAGGAATGTTCCTTTTGTGTTCCCTTTTCCTTCAATTTTACCAACTTCTCTTAGCTTTCTTCCTCTTTTTCCTATATGTGAAATGTGACCTCTTTCCTGTACTGTTCATCTTGCACATTCACCAGCAATTGGAGCTGCATTATATTTGGGGTTTTTTTCCACTGCCTTTTGCTTCTGGACTAAACCACTTCAGAAATGTGCTTCCCATTGTCATTTTCCTCTTCATTCTTTTCCTCCTTAAGGCTCAACAGTACCTTCGGCTTCCCACCTTGGAGGAAATGCTTGCCACCTTTATGGTTAGGAAGCAGCCACAGGTAATTAGCACCAAAGATAATCACCTTCTTTCCTACCAGGCCAGTTTCGAGACTTCACAGTCCTGTATGGGCTCTCATGAAGATAAAACACCCATTCCTCAAGACTCAACCATGGCACCTCAAGTTTCTTCAGAGAAGGCAAATTACTCCAGGAAATTCTTTGTCCTTCCTTCTGGCCAACACACATTTTGTTACTGGGTTGTTCAGTGATGTACTTCTTCCCCCTTTCTGTTCCTTATGCTGCTGGGTTCATGCAAGCGAGCAACTGAGCCATCAGCTGACTTGAGGGAGACAAGAAAAATGGCCTAAGCCAACATCACTTGATTCCCAAGTCTTTGTTCCTCTTATCCATCTCTGAGCAGGATTACTCTGCATTGTGCCCTCCCTCCTTGTTGCTCAGGTGAAGGGGATTCTTTCCTATCAGCAGCTAGTAAAAGATGTGCTCTTCCTCCTTATTTCCCTTCATATGGAGAGAGATCTCTTTCCATTAAGGCAATTGTGGCTTTCATGTATATCAACTGGCTGAAATTGGTTTCTGGAACAGTAAAGAAAGTGGTGCTCCCTTCTGCCAGGCAGGCCATAGCCTGGACTGCAAGAAAGGATTCCTGCAAAACCAATGCTTATATCTGCATTAAGGGCAGTTCGTCAGGTTCAACTACCAGTGCTGCCTTCAAGCAACCCCGTGTGTACACATTCACCAGGGAACTGACTCTCTTTGTGGATATCCTACACAGATGTATAAAGCCAAGCCTGGCTGAGCAGTGTTTGGATCAGCTTAAGCTTCCAGTGAAACATGATGCTTTACTGTTGTCTTGAGCAAGAAAAAAAATGTTTCTCCTATTTTTGGTGATTGCAGCTCTCGGTAGTCACAACATCCCTTAAGTCACTCTGAATATCCACTATGTCTTGACAAGATTCCTCTTCCAGGAGCAGTGCTATCTCGGGAACAAGCCTGCAGACAGCCAGACAGACTCCCTGTTTCTGTCACCCTCAAAGAACAGCAGAAATAATGTATGTGCAAAAACTCAATGCCTGTTTCTGGCAAATTTGTCTGGGCATCCAGCTCTTTGTTTTTCTTGTTCCCTTCCTTTTTTCCTGCATGGTCTGTTGCTATGCTCCACAAATGAGATCTAATCCTGCTGCCATGACTACAGAGCTTTTCAGGGGCTCTTAAAAGCAAGCAGGGAGGTTGCTGACATGCTCTTTACAGGAAGATACAGAGCTGTTTCAGGCAGACTTCAAAAATCTCCTATCACCTGCCACTTCTCCTCTGGTTTTGGTGAGTTTTGGGATTCATGGTCCTGCAAAGCTTTTATGGCAGACTCCTGTTTCTTTTCTGTGCTGAAGACACAGGTGTTGCAAAGCAGCTGCAGAGGAACAGCAAGTTTATCTTCCATCCTGTGTTACCTCATCTTCCATTGTGAGGGCCACAAAAAGGCAAGGCAGCTCCAAGGAGATGAGGGAACAGGCCATAGCTGTTTGGATGCACATCTCAGGGAGAGAGGGAAACACAGCCCTCAATGGCTTTGCAAATCTCTCTCTAATTAGTAGGTGCTGCTGTTATCCCAAGCAATTTCCAGTGTGGGAAGGTTTGAAAATTACACAATCCTCTCAGTACTCTAATGGCTCTACAAATACTGTTCAAGAATGGATAAAATCCTGAATCATGCAATATTAGCACAGGGTAAGCATTCTTTGGATGTTTGTTCTATTAACCTGGAGACTTACAGATAAATATTCACAAGAAGATACCAACACAGACACAAATCTGAAAGATAATTATACTGAATCTCCCTTAGGAGCCTCTGCAGGAAGTCCTTGCACACAGAGAGGCTCTGGAGTAATTGCTTTGTCTAAATTAATTGACTCTAAGGATATCTGGAGTGTCTCTGTCCATAATTTGACAGAGAGCTGCAAAAATGAGTGTAAGCATTGCAGAAACCAACTCTATTTTAAAGAAAATTTACAAACAAACTTAGTAAATTAATAAAAACACCAAAACACAGCTTAGGAAGAACACAAACTAATAGGAATAAAGTTTGGTAGAAAGTAAAATTATTTGACTAAAGAAAGTAAAATTATTTGACTAAAGAAAGTCTCCATTAGGTGTAACACATATAACAGAGCCACAGCTTCTAATCTATGGTCGTGTGACATGGTCAGTACACAGCCAAGATTATCAAAACTCATTTAATCTCTTGTTTGTATGGTTGCCAAAAGAAAAAGGCTTTGTCCTTTTCCCCAGCTATATTCATTTACCATGTAAAGAAGCCCATTGTGACAAAGACACCAATACTGCCTTTGGGAGCAACTGGGAGCATTTCAGGCTTCACATGCTCCAGTGTTGAGTCCAAATGATAATTCCCTTAATGCACTACCTCTGTTAAAAGCAGCATCTACATGCTCCTACTAAACCTCACCTGGAGCCTACCAGCGTGTCCCTGGGGCAGTCACTGCCTACGCTTACCCTTCCTGTAACTGTTCATTCCCAGACTCCTCAGCCACAAGGATCTCGTACTCTTCAGCAGCGTATCTGTCCCAGTCAGAGGGTTCCGGGCCATCATTGTCAATGTCCTGAAGAGATCAGAGAGTCAAGCACACTATGTCCATGCTTCTCTACAGCTGTTTAAAATCAGTCTAAACATGTGAAACAGCAGTTCTAGGATCAGCAAGCAACTGTATAGAAATGGCTCATCAAAAACTGACTTGCTATTATCTTAAACTCATCTGCACATAAATGACTGTGGAAAAATACCTCCCTTGGTCTATAAAGCTCAGCGTGTGACCTGAGCTGACAACAAACTGTGCCTGCTTCGCTTCAGAAGTGCTGAACATTAATAGCTACACACGTTCCTTGGTTTTGCTCAGCAAGCCCTGCATCTGTGCACTTTGTAATTGGTGAAAGAGCTTAGTGATTTAAAATCTTTAATTAAATGTTAAATTGTAACTAACCTTTAGATCAGCTTGCTGATCTTCACAGTCTGCTAAGTTTGGGCAAGTTTGAGAGAAGGCTGCAGAATAACATCCTTATAAACATTTGGCCCTCTGCCATTTACTGTAAGATGAGGAAAACGTTACCCCCTCTCCCAGGGCCTATATGACTGCTGTTATGATGATCCAGTTTAAACAAATAGGGTGATTCTGGCCTGGGATATATTTAAGCCTTGAAACAAAGAACTAAAAAGCTCCTCTTAGAGGTTATGTGTTAACAGCTGTGAGGGAATCAGAGTTGGTTTTGGCATCCTCCACACTTTACTTTGACCAGATAAGAGGCTTCTGAGAGACAGTCTTTAAGCTGTAGTCACATCTGGTTTCATTGGAAATGCAAGGGAAGCCACAAGTGAGTGACTTCACAGCAACAGCTGACAGAACTCCAGTCTCTGAACAGCCCACAGTTAGTGGTGAGCAACAACTGCAAAATACAAAAGCCACCATCTCCTCCTGTATTTTCTGTGCTTTGGAAGAGCAGATGACAAGTGACAGCACAGCCAGGCTGATAACCAGGCACAATTTGCAAGATCCAAACCTTCCATCTAGTCTGTGTGGCCTGCTCATAGAGCTGGCATCTCACTGTGCCTCAGCCCCTGTGTTGTAAAGGTCTGTCTTTTTGGTTCTGTTTAGGCTACGGGAAAATTACTGGTGCTGTTTTAAGGATCAGAGTCCAACTCAGATTTTTAATGAATCTTCACATGGAACTGACTTGATGGCTGCAGTTCTGTAGAGGATGGGAAGAGACAAATGAGATCTTAAGTTCTGAATCTCACAGCTCCTTGTCATGCAGCAGAGCCCTGCTCTTTCAGCCTGCTGGATCAGTGCAACTCAGCAGAATCACACACACTATTGCCAGGGCTGGTGCAGTAGGATTAGTGATGGCAACCAAATCATAGAACGGCAGTATCACTTATGTTGGAAGAGACCCAGGAGGTGTCTAGTCCCAGCCTCTGCTCAAATCAGGGTTTGCTATGAGGTCAGAACATGGGGCTCAAGGCTTTGTCCAGTCACATCTTAAACTCCAAAAATGGAAGCTGCAGAACCTCTCTGGGCAACCTGTTCCACTGTTCGACCGGCCTACTTCTGATAGAAGTTTTCTTATATTCAGTTGGATTTTCTGTACATCTACTCCAAAGATGGGTTTGAGAAGGACTGTATTTAGAAATAAAGGTGATCTGTACCTTTTGCACTGCGAAGGGATCCCTCTGTTCATTGTCCAGATATTTTTCTAAATTGAAGAAGGTGTTATAGAACACATGTGCCATTCTGCACCTCTTCAGGTCTCTCAGGGTTACTCTTCCTACAGAAAAAAACCCCAACAAATTATTATGCTACTGAGTTCTTACTTAAGGAGAGATTGGACCCGTTCCTTGTCAGTCTTATCAAAGTTTTAACTATAACATCAGTATACTACAATATTACAAAGTTTCTTTCCAAGTCCGTCAAGGATTTTGACATTATTCGATAAAGGGGTACATTGATTAGGCGTAAATCTCACATACATATAGAGGTATTTCACATTTATATGAAATAGAGAAGAACGTCAATGGGGATGGTCCAGTTGCATAGACTGTCAGCACATCCCACAACTGGAATATACAAGATTTGTTGCTCCAGTTGCAGAAGGTTAATTCACAAGGGCTCTTGTTTTAGCATTTCAAACATCTCAATGCATAACATTATGGCACAATAACCACTGTTCAGACTTTGACTTCTGCAGTAATTTCAGCCCTGCGATTCCAACGCAAGTCTCTTTCCATCTATGGGTTTCACAGGGCCATTACTTTCTCAATCCACTGCAGATCAGTGAAGATGGAAATTCCTATTAAACAGGGCTTACCTTCCCTCTCTGGCTTAACGAGATCAAGCATCTGACACAGTAAGTCATGGAACGGCAGTGGTTCTATGCCCATCACTTCCATCCGCTCACATTGCTCCTCATAAAAGTACTCCAGTTCATACATGGAGAGCACTCCATCCCCATCCAGGTCCATGCACCGAAACCAGTACTCAATGCTAGGAAAAGAGACAGGCCTAGTGAAAGCACAGTAGTGCACTAAGAAATCCATACAGCCGAGACTGCAGTAACACACATGCTCCTTTCACCATCCTCTAATGTTGTTCTGCCCAAAGGCTTCCATGGGGTAACCAAAGGATGACGACTACCAAGACATTAAACATTACAAGAAAACTCTGCTTCTACACAATTTCTCCCCAAGAAAGGCAAATTATGTGAACAAACATTGACAGTAAGTTGCTTTCTTCCTAATAATCACTGAAACCCAAGCTACTGTCTCTTGCAGAAAGCAGTAGGTCACAGAAGTTTCTGTTATCTGCTCATCTCAATACTTTTATTAAGACATGGAAATTAGTCAGACCTTGTAGCACTCCTTTTGTCTTCCTCTGAAATCAGGAGCCACACAAAATCAGCGTAACTCATGCGACCTTCTTTTTGAACTTCATTGCCTCTGGAAGACATGAGGAAAAGTTAAAAAACCCCAAACAAACAAGAAACCCCCAAATCATCAGTCTCTTAAATACTCAGAATGTTATCAAACTTTTTTTTCAAAAGCCCCAAATCACTGGTGAGAGAAAATGGGGCATCATCAACCATCTAGCCTGCACTCTGCAGCACTAGTCCACGTGCACTTCCCCACTGGCACAGCACTTCCTGTCACTGCAGAGCTGAACCTCATCTAACCACATCCCCTCCCACAAGTGCTGGGCTGTTTTACTTTTCAGAGACTTTGAGTAGTGCTCTCCAGCTATCCCTGTACTCCTGTGGAGCACGAACACATAGTACTTGCACGTTCCCTCCAGCTATGCACAGCTTGTTCTACAGTGAGGTCTACAGGTAGTCATCCTGTGGGATTTTTAAATTTGTTTTCTTAAAATACCCAAAAAGTCTCACTTTATTTTCAGGGAGCTCCAGCTAGAACACCATACTGGAAACTATTTAGAGCAGTGGGGATTCCTGAAAGTATCTTGCATTTCTAATCAGCCTGACAGAAATTCCCTTCACTTCTATCCCCAACCAATATGCTATTCCTCACCTCACCACAGCGCCGCTGAATATTCTCTCAATAATCCGGTTTGATAAAGCTGGAAACAAACAAAACATAGAGAAAATGAAGCTACAAGTTACAGAAACAACTATAATCAGTTGTTCATACTGAATCCACAGAAAGGCATTTCCCATTGCTAAAAGAATGCTCTTTTTACATTGTGTGACCACTTTACATGTTGTGAAAACCAAAGATGACTCGCCCAGTGTCTCTGCCTTTGTATCTGCCCAAACGCTGTTTCTTCCCACAAATGTGGCAACTGCTTGTTATCTGGATTCTTGAACATGGGCATTGTTACTCCTACTTGGCTGCAGTAGCATTTGTCACATAATCAAATCCTGCTGATAGGGACTATTTCAGCATATGCTGCAAACGAAATTCAGTTATGAATAAAAAAAATCACACATTAAATCCCTACAAAACACTTCTTTGCAGGGCACACACTGTGACAATGCTGCTGCAGGGAAGGACAATGGAAAACTAGCATGGTTTTAGGTTTTGCCAGCCAGGAAACATGTGAGATAGATTGTTATGGTAGAGACACACCAGCCAAGCAGCAAATGCCAGTCTTGAGCAGGATTTACCCATTCACCCTGCCAGACTCCTGACTCACTTCCTTTAGACAGCCTCTTTAACTCCCATCTACCTGTTCTCCATCACTTCTGTAGTCCTGGCACACTTCTGACACAGCAACCAGTCAGATACAGCCTGTACCACCTCTCAAATCCCCCTGGCAGAGTGGTGACAGGCTGCTGTACCACCACACTGATGGCTTCTCCCCTTCACCCTGCCCACAGCATCTCTTCTGGCAGTGCCCCACACATGAACAGAAGCTCCCCCTCTAGCTACTCATGCAGAAAAGAGCTTGTACTGCATTTCTCTGTGTCTAAGCACCTACAACTGGCTCTGTAAATCAGAATTTGTATTAGACATGGATGGCTCCATTTACTGGGGTTTTTTTTTGCAGCATCAAACTAAACAAATTAAAGCTAGGCTTTACTCTTTAGCAGGAACATTCTATTTTCAGCAATCCCCTTCATCCCACCACCATTTGCAGGCAGCGTACCTTGATCACTGTACCTAGCCAGATCCTTCTGGCTGATGTAAAGATCATGGTCAGTGTCCAGCTCCCAGAATTTACAGTATATAACATAGAAGTGCTCATAAGAGAAATAATCTGTGATCTGATTTATGTCATCCTCTTCTTCCAAGAGAGCAAGAGTCTGAAAGAGTACAAATAAAGTGGGAAGTTAAACCTAGACAAACAGGCAGTTCAGCAGCCAAAGTCCTCCAGCCTCTGGGGAAGTTGGGTGAACACAGCTCTGAGAGCTAATCCAAAATGCAGCCTTTCTTCCCTAGAGGATATTTTGTTGCTGCATTCCTTAACAGGTACTTTCAGAGCATCTGGCTCGGCTATCCTGGTTAGCATATGTATGCACAATACTTCTGCCACTCCTGTGAACAATTTCTGCCAATTTTCAGCTATAGTGAAGAGTGAGGTAGGAAAATAAGAACACAGATGCTGTCTCAGCTGGGATCCATTATTTGTGAAATATTTCCGACCTGCACCAGAGACTCTTAGAGCTATTGACAACAGCAAGTCCACAGTTTTCCACAGGAACTGAGGTATATCTTCACACATCCTTGCCTGGCTCCTGAACAGCAAAATCAAGCCTTGCTCCAGAGTCATGCCTCAACTTGGGAAGGAGGGATCCCAAGCAGATCAAACTAATCACACTGATTTTCCCACGCTGTCACTTATAGGTATTAGTGTGATTTAACGGGAAGGCTTAGACAATTTTCCAACCATGATTTGTTAACATGTCTTGATAGAAAACACATAGTGATGATGCTCTGGTTTCATTCCCACCTCTGCCCTTCCCTCCACTCTGCCTTCCCCCCTACAGGAGGATAGTGGGTGTTTATAAGCACCACCTCCCTGCTTGCCTTCTCCTAGTGCTGAGGCCATGGGACCACAGACAGCCTTTTCAGTCTGATCAGTTATGGCTGCAGGAATCTGAAAAAGCTAACAGACTCAAGTGAGCTATTGGTCACGAACCAAGTCACAGTAGAACTCCCACACCCTGCTGTCCACCAGGTTCAGTGAAATTTCAGCCAGGGACAACAGAATGGCACTGCCAGACCTGCACTATTTTGACGTGCTGACGCTCAAGCCTAAAAATCTCAGGTTAATCACTCACTAGTCTTTAGATTCTTTGTAGGTCTCTGAATTTCTTTACAGATGATAATCACTTGGTAAGGTTTTTCAATAACATTGTTTTTTTCTTTCATAGCTCATGCCAAAATACGCCATTTGCACATGCAGCAAAGAGCTGCCCAAGACAAAATTATGGTCCCAGAGTTGAACTTCCCTGCTGCAGGAGACAGAAGATAGAGTAGATATGCAAGGAGGAAAAGCGTATAAAGGGAGAAAATGAGTGAATAGAGATACAGGATAATTCAGGAGGATTTGCTTGTAACAGAGGCTAGGGAGGAACTGGGATCAAAGGGCTTGGACCTGTAAGAGATAATACAGTGGAGCACTGATATTTTTTTAATCAGCTGATGTGATCAGTTGGGCAGAAAGATGTCTGGAAAGAGGAGGGGCATTAAGTCATGCTCAAGGCTTTTGAGAAAGACAGCACACTATATCTGAAAGGGTGAAGAGGATGCAGTAGGGAGGTCTTGCTGCTTTAGGCAAGATTTTCAGCCTTAAGATTCTCTGGCTTTTTAGGTTGGGCTGGAGTTGAGCAGCCTTAGATAGTTTTAAGCTAGTGTTCTTTTACACAAAATATATACAGAACAGAGATTCAAATCCTGAAACCTCTGCTCAACATAAGGTACAGTGCATGGATTGTATCAAGAACCAGGTTTCATTCATTAACTTTTCTGAAGAAGTCTACTGCAGAAGGGGAAATCAGCTCCTGAGATTCACAGTCTGGCAATTGCACAGCACAAGATGCCTGACCAACTGTCAGTGGGCTGATTGCCAGCGGGGAGTCAGGAAATTGGCTGTCCTATCATCACATATTGTAGGCAATCCAGCAGCTATTCTTGGCTACTCAGTGAGCCACTTAACAGAGGTACACTTCTGTGTCTTGCTTCCTCTTGTCTTTGGCTAGATCAGAAGCCAAGAGTCAATCTGCTTGCTACAGCTTCAGAACAGGCCGCTGGTCCCCCTTTGATGCTCCACCACTGCACTCTTAGCTATTCAAGTCCCCAGTGTTCTCATCTCAACTCAGACAACTTCACCACTAGCTCCAGCACTCTGGCACTGAGCATTAAGCCTGCCTCACTCCAACCCAGGCACAGCTCCCTCACTATATAGTATACAGCTACAGGACAAAGGTATGATGCAGTCTATAGCTTGTTCGGGCAGAAACCAACATACTTGTAAGAAGTTGCTTTTCCTCAGCTCTGTTAGAGTGATCTTCCCAGACCAGGATCGATTGACAGTGTAGAATATTCTCTGTATAACCTGCAACACATGAACAGTGCTCTCAAAATCAACTCCTGAAATACACCAGTTGCAAAATTCAAATGCAGTAACTTCATTTTTGTTTATTCACTCATGTTACATGGACTTTTTTTTACAATTTAGTGATTCTTTTTCTTGTATGTACTATCATCCTTAATTCACCATATAGCATGAAAATATCATTTGTTTCTGGAACACATCTATTTTCACTCTACAAATATTTTCATTGCTCTTAATTCTCATCTTTGAGCATGCAGATGCATTATTTATGATAGGAAACATGTTCAAAGTGCTGACACATCACTTTGAAACTGAGTTTTAGGCAGTGTAGTTTGTATAGGTCAACTGAAATAGTGTTATGCACCAGGAAAAAAAAAATTCAGGACCTATGAAGAGGAAACAGGACACGTAAATCAAAACCACAACTGATGTCTGACCTATTGTGTCTATAACAATGCCCAATGTCTTGAGTGGCTCCACTGAAAGTAAGCAATAGAGATTATCTGTCTGCATTTATCTTAGGTAGGTGTTAACCTCATTTGTCTCCTGCTCTGATCTCCCTTAGGTGGAAAGAAGTAAAAAGTGTAGTGGGGAATGCACAGACTTCTGAGAACCTGAGAGACTGAGTATGCTCCCGAGTGCCTAAAAAGGCAAGCTGAACCCTTGCTGGTCCACTCCTTATGAGCTTGTCAAGTATCATCACAAAATACGGAATATGCAAGAATAAGTTACTATCACCACTGAAATCTATGGAATATAATTCTTGTCAACCAAATCTAATACAAACAAATCTTTGATGGCTCTGACATCATGGAGACATATCATACAATTTTGGTAAACCTCAATAGGTTATGCTATTCCAAAGCAAAATTTAACCTTACATAACAACATGGACATTAGAGGGATTAATCCAGTTAAATTGAGTGAGATGGGTTTGATTCTTAGCTAGAATTAGCTTCAAGTGGGCAATCACCATTTAATGGCCATGATTTGACTTGGTCATACAAGCACTGGTTCTTAGTCCAGAACAGATGTGGAACCAAGAATGAGATTGTTGCTAAGAGCCTGCTTTGTGATACACGGATTAATGAGATAATAAATGCTGATGAGCACAAATAATTTTGAGAGCAACAAGAATGATTTGAGGACTTGAAAGGTACCCTGAAGAAAGAGCTAACAGTCAGCTGAACGTGACACCTACTTGTAGATATCCTGGTCCTTTAAAGCCTACATGGGGACACGTGGGACAGTAGGACTTTTTGTCTCATGAAAAACTAGAAGTTGAAATTAGCCTAATTCAGACAGATACAAATGCACTTTTACACTGCCTTTGATTAACCACTGGGATAACTCCTAAAGAAACACTGCAGGCTCTCCATCACTCCAGACTTCAAAGACAGATGTCCTTGTAAGGTTGTGCGTCAATTCAATTAAAAACAAACAAACAAAAACAGTCTATCCTAACTATAGCAATCACTGAGCAATGTTCTCTTGTAATGGCCTGTGTAATGCAAAAGGTCAGACTAGGTAATCACAATGATCTTTTCTGGTCTTAAGCATAATGAAAAAGCTGTATGTTTGTTTCTTCTTCAAAGCCTCTGGCAGTTGCCGCCATTCTGGACTCTATTTTTGGACTTTGTTTGGCCTTTATTTCCAGATTGCACAACAGCTCAGAGACTGAAGTGGGTCTCATGCCATACGTAACCCATTATCACACCTGACAACTTTGTAGCAATTCTTAAAGATATAGGGTTTTCACATCATTCTGACCACTCAAAAATAACAATCACAAGAATCAGAACAAGGACCCGTAACCAGCGATTTTTTTTTTCCTTTGCCTGCAGGGCAATAAAAGACAAAAATATCCACACTTGTGACTTGTAAGAAACTGCTCCTCTATCAGAACATATTGATGAAGATGTTCTATCATCTCTCCCCTCACCTAGCTGTAAAAACAAAGCAGAGGTAAAATAAGATCCCCTTTTATCATGTCCAGTCACTCAGTGCAGCCTTTATTATTCAAATAATGGTCCAGTTGCTATGGATAGTACATAGTGTAGATATATCAGTATAAAATGTCAGTACCTCCCTCTTTCTTTACCAGGTTGGGGAAATTAAGTGGTCAAAAAACCCAACCAACCAAAAAAAAAAAACCCCAAAAGAATCACAAATCCAAACAAACAAAGAAACCCAAAGACACCACCACCACAAAAAAAACCCAAACCAAACAAACATACATCTGGGAAACTTCCTAGCACATAATTCCACAGCCTGAGATGATTTGCAGCATTCAAGCCACACTTGCCTGTTATACACCACCAAAAGCCAAAAGTTTCTCTCAGCGTGGAAGACTATTGATTCTCAATTCAGTACGTAACACTTTGGAAGGGGGACCCCCTTCCTATCTGCCCATTATGCTCATGTAATCTGCCTCCAGGACCCAAACCATTGATGGGGCAGTTCTAGACCCTTCCCCAGTCTTCCCAGAGATGAAAAAAAAGCAGTACCACTTCTGGAAAAACCCATAAAGCTTTATTAAATCATGTAGGCCATCTTCCCCTTATACATTGGTAATACTGCATAAGCTGATGCATTTTTCAAGCAATACATTTTGCCAAGTTGGTGTTAGTGGACTCAGCTTTTCAACAACACGCAGTGTTAACTAAGCCTTGTTTGAACATCCTGGAAGGAGTCATGTTTTAAAGCTTTTACAATAAATGCCACGTGATACTCTGCTTCATCTTCATGAGCTTCAGGAGTCAGTCTCTGTCAAAGGAAACACAAGTAGTTCAGTGTACTGGCAATAAACCAGCTCACAGATAGCAATACAATAGTTTGTATCGACCTATTGTATCCAAAAGACACCTCTAAGAAGTGTAGAGGTAGGCAAAAAACCCCACCTGAGACATACATACACATCTTACCCATACTAGGCTGTTGGCTTATTCTCCAGGTGATTTCAACCAAGCGATGATGTATCCAGCAACGAACACAAAAGCCAGTGTCTCCTTACAGCCCTTATCTGGAACACAAAAGTAAAATGTAATTCTTGCACTGTCAGCAAACGCAGCACTGTCACTGTGAGAAAGTATAAAGCACTCTACCTTGAAGGGATCAAAAGCATCCAAGTGGTCTCAAAATCCAAGGACAAAGCTGTTTCTTCCATTACTTTCTGGTGGAAACACTGATGGGTTTTTTTTACCGTTAAAGAGAGATGTGCCAAAGTGTCTGTGAAAGGAGATGTGAGAAATAGGAACTCCTGATACCAGAGAGGAGAGACACTGCTGCAGTGGGCCAAGTACTGTCACTCCAGATGGGAGCAACCTGTCCCAAAAGACTGTCTCCTACAGTCTTGACTCTTGATTCATCCCATTCAGTGATCTGACCAAGGCCAAACACACCAAGCTCAGAAGTAATCTGTCAGCACAGACACCCAGAACAGCACGGTCCTGCCAATGCGAGGAGCCTGGGAAGGACATCACAGCTTTGTCAGACTTGCCGCTACACACTATTCACCTCAACCACAAGCACCACTGTTTCCTGGCTGCATGGGAGCAAGCCTAGGAAGCCACCTTTGTCAGAGTATGGTGACTAAGGGTGCCTAAAGGCTCACACTGAAGTAGGAAAGCACAGTGGAGACAATCAGAATGAAGAAACACTGAAGAGCTTCATGTACTCATGAAGGGTCTGGTTCTGTGACTGCTTTATGGTGGTTACACAGGACCTCACCCAGGCACAAAGGAAGTTGTGGAAAAGGAGCGAGGAAGAAAAAGGTGTTCCCTTTTTCAGTAGCAGCCTGCACTTCAGTTATCTTGAAGTGGAATGTCAGCTTCGCACAGGTGGTCTCTCAGACCAGAACATACATTGCACCCTGATGATGTCCAGAAAGTGAGGCAAGGCTGATCATTTTGAGGATTACTCTACAAAGACATTTGTTTCTTGCCTTTAATCCCTCCATTAGACCCTGAAAAAATACAGGAACAGCATGTGACTTGAGAAGAGGAACCTGGAAAGGCAGATGCAAAGAACTGCCTTTGTTACCACCCAACAGCCAGAACCAGGACAACTGCAGACTGTATCTTGACCTACTCACAAGCAAAGAACGGGGTCATATTGCAGTCACGAGACTGATGCTAGTGTGACCATAAATCTTTCATCTTTCACCCATTCATGTACTTTAAACACCAAATACCAAGATGCCACAGGCATCTTCCACGCTCATCCACTCATGTGCCTCCATAATTCCCTGGCCACTGCCATACCTGTTTTGGCCCGTTACTATACTTAAAGTATCTGTTGTCTTGCTCCATGGGGGCTAAATATGCCAATAATAAACTGATGTTCATGTCATATTCAGGTGCATCTAAAACATTTTAAACTGATTCTTGTTATACCTTTTCATAAAGCATTAGTGTGAAAGTTCAGGGTTTGCCCAGAGCAACAGTGTCTTTCTGCCATCTGCTCCTTGCAGAAAAGCAACAAGCCTGTGTCTGCCAGTAATCTCCCAGCTGCCAGTATGTGGTGCAGCTGGCCCCCATGCAGACTCTGGCAAGCAAACAGGAGAAACTAAGTCTTTGAGCCCTGCTGGCATTCACCCCCCATCAGGTCTGTCACTATTTGAATTTGTTACTAATGCAGAGATAAAAAATCCTAACATTTATACTCTTTATCCAGATTCATATGCAACATGAGACTGACAGACTTATTCAGGTAAGGCACCAGCCCATCTACTGACTGCAAAGCTGGAACAAAGCTACAAAACAAAACCCAAAGACAAACAGTAGGCACAAAAGCTCAGAAAGACTAGATAGGCTTTTTGGCAAGAGCAAGAGGCAGGAGAGTTGGACAGTGGACCCTGTGTGCAATGCATGCTTTGTACCATGGAACAACCACAGATTCTCCATGCCTAAGCAACAGAAATCTTTGAACTTACAGCCTTCCATGACTCCGCAGCCCAGCAAAATAAGGGGTAACTTAGAAACTCTCAAAGACCAAAGAAGGGCCTCTCATTTTCCTTCACTGGGATTAGAGGTCAAAAAACCTGTTTTTATAGTTTTACTTAAGACCAGAAAGAACCATTATTAACCTTTTGAATGCCCTCTTGTACATACAGGCAGATTCAATTTTCCTTTGGAAGTAGTTCTTAAAATAATAAATCACTGTTAAAAAAAACAAAACCACCTTTTCTTTTTTTCTAAATAACTGAAGGATTTGCTCATGGGCACAGTAACAAATCACAAAGGGAGGGTTGGTAAGGTAGTATCACAGGCGTCAAAGAAGCCAGCCTACCGTCGTAATATACCGGGAATGAAACTCCGGAGCATCCTTCAGGAACGTCAGGCCAGGATGCGTTTCCACCACATCCTGCAAGATAAGACCAAATAAAATGAAATAGATTTTCTTCTCCTTTTCACCTTTAGAAGTTACTGGGTTTACAAACTGATACTTTTTCTTACTTTTGAAACTGTATTTGAGGCATTCACAATAAAACTGAAACAACATCTTTTAAACTATAAAGTGAACCTTCTAGAATTATAAGTAGAGTACGTTTTCTGGGCAATACGCACCTGTTGGGCCATTTTGATTTACTTAAGGACAGAAAAACAAAGGAAGAGAGTTAGTGAGTAGATGAAAACTCATTTTCATTGAATGAGACAAAAAGTTAGTTGGTTGACCATGCAATTATTTCCTCCATTCACTGAAGATACTAACATTTCTTACAGCTAGCTGAGAACATTACTTTGTATGTCCTCCACAACAATGAAAACTCTTGCGAACATCAGAAGGCATAGGCAAGATCAGTGCTTTTCCGAAATTTACTTGAACTACCTCTGGAGATGCCTCTAAGATGATCTGTTTCTAAGCAAAACACTGGCTTATAATGCTAAATCTGGCAAGAAATGGATGACCAAAAATGTGGTGAAACTGCTCAGATCCCAAACAAATCAGTTCACACCCTATATGAATGAACATCTGTGTAATTTCTACGTGTCTGATTCCTCTACCCTTTGAAAAAGAGTTCAGAGTCTTGCTTTGCTTATACCATGACACAGCAAAAGGATAGAGCAGATAGAGGGCCCTTAGGGGTGTGATATGACCCACATTTTGATCAGTCTAACTTGATGTCTAACACTATGGTGTAATATTGCAAGTCTCTGGTTGACTGACAGGACTGTACGTGCCTTTAATTGCACCAGTAGCTAAAAAGCAGAGCTGCAATCAGTCAGGAAAGGCAGTGTGCCCAGCAGAGAACAGATGAAAAGGAACATAAGAAAATTTACCGATCACAGTCCCAGTTTTGTCTGAGACATGGAAACATACAATGCAGACACAAAGATCTTTCCCCAAAGTAGCATCTCCACAGAGGTTTTGCATAGAGTGCAACACAGTGTGAGAAATCTAGGGATTTGTTGAAAAGCTCAGAAAAAGTATTAACAGATGATCAGAGGAGCAGATGGATCAGATTTATAGAGAAGCTATAAAGAAACCCTAAACCTACCCAGAGCCTAAATGGCCGCACATAAAATAAGGATATTTTGGTTTGTCAAAAATATCATATGTGAACAAAAGGCAAAGAGTAAGACCAGGATGCACAGATTTAGCCTGAATATTAGGAAAAATAAATTGGCAGTGAGACTTCCACACTATCAGGTTTAGAGGCATATACAGAACAATTGGAACTGCAGAATTTTTTTTGCAAAGATTTCCCCATGACATTTTATCTGCTAGTCTTGCTAGAAAAATTCAATTGTAATTGTCTTGTCAAGAAAATTTTCTAATAAGCTTTTATGTTGTGCTTGAGCATCAACAGCACCGGGCATTTTTCTGAATAATCACCTAAAGAAAAGGTGCAAATTTCAACCTGATTGCCAGGCACTGAGATACAAATCCTAACAAGAGGCAAGAGACTATGTAAAGCTTCAAAAATCCTCAGCAACTTTAGCAAGATACTTAACTAGTTATCAATTACACAAAATAGTTCACTTGAAATGCTTTTTTCTATTTCACTCCAAAATAACCCCACCCTGGTGCTGTTCAGACTGCATGTCCTTGATAAACATGTAAAGACATGAAAATAAAGCTAACAAACCAAACATAGCTCTCCCTCCCCATCCATGCACTGCTCAGCTGTTGCAGGTACCTGAAGCAACGGGATGAAGTCCTCCTGTTCAAGGTAGTCGCAGCTAGGCTTTGCCAGAAGGTATGTGAATCTGGATGCATCATCATGGCAGTTACGCAGGACTCTGAGAGACAGATGAAGAGTTACTCCAACCACTTTGTACCTCGCAGGACAATCACGAACTACAGATGGATTATTAAGTGTCTTATCCCGTGACACAATACATCTACACTGTGAATTATGCACAGTTGACCTCAGACTACCAGAATCAATTTTCTTCAATATCTTTCAGAAGCACCAAGGTACCTTCATGCAGCAGAGCTATTTTTCCCATGTTAATATTGCTGTGGTAAAACAGGTTTCTTACTGAAGTCTGATTTTACTTTGATTCCACAGCATCTTAACCTTAAGTAACTTGACTTTTCAAAACACTGCATGCTTGCTTGAAGTCAACAGGATGCCATAACAGACATGCTCACCAGTTTAATCCCTTACAATATTTCTGTATTTAAGGATATTGTCCAACCAGAGTGACTAAATCTTCAACTAGAAAAATCACTCCGCAGAAGAGAACGAAAGAGCATCCCTTGTTAATTACAGCCCAGATGGCTGCTGGGCACTGAAGTCATGGAGAACAACCTAATGAAAGAATTGGACTGAGTATTTGGAGAAGCACGTAAATTCATTTCTTAGGTCAACAAATTTGCATCTACAACACCCATTCTTGTCTCTGCTTTCTTCTAATACAAAATACTGGTCAAAGTATCACAATCACTTAATCCACTCCCATTTTCATGAGTATTTCTATCCAAAACTCTTATGATATTTGCCCTATCACTACTGAATACCTATAACAGAAGAGAACATTTGGATATATCAAACACTATGTTTAAGGGAAACAAATTACTCAGAAAATTACCCTGGGTTCTTTAGTAACCATGAAAATACAAAGGCACTGTTAATTATTTACTATGAGTGATTATTCACCCCCCTTCTCTCCTTCAAGTGTATGAACTCCAAACATAGTACTGAAATACCTGTAGTTTTCCTGCAGAGATCACACTGTACTGGGTTGTCACTAATTCTAGCCTCATCACTTTTTCTGTAAAGTCTGATTTTGGTAAAAAGTAGGTGTCAGCAATTAAAGATACCCCGTTGTAAAGCTAGAGTTTGTAACTGTTAGGAAACAAACGGGGAAAAAAAATGTTTCTAAAAGAGCAATTAAAGTGAGAAAAGCATATAAAACTTGGCTTGGATATGGTGTGGTTAAAAGAATACAGAGGAGGGGTATGATCACTGTGCAAATATCTAAAGGATGTGAAAGTCAAAGGAGTGAAAGTGTGATATCATACATAAGGGATTAATTAGGAATAACTGGAGGAACCTAAGGAAGGAAAAGTCTTGTCTCTGTCAAGAAAAACCTCAGTCACCCTTAACGTTTTTTGCAATTTTGACAGGATAACTACAAGCTGTTTTGACAATATTATCACAGGAAATACTTTAGAAACTTGAGATTAAAGGATACTTCAAGAATCTGAAGAGCAACCATTAAGTCAAAAAACTAGAACTCTCTCTGGATATGAGATGGAGATGTCATTCAGGTGTTTCACAAAGCCTGAATTGCCCTGGAGGGAAAAAGGTTAGGCAGAAGACCCTGTCTGCTCCATCTCACACCTCTGACTCACTATATACTCAGGGGTATCAATTGCAAAAAGAAACCTTGACAACGGTATATGGACATGACCAAAACTCCACAGATTTGTTATGCAGCGTGCTTGCGAAAGGTAATAACTATTAAAGCTCCCAGAGTATCCACTTGTATGATGCTTCTTTATTTTACATTCCTTCTTCCTGTCCTATAACATGATCACACGCCACCTCTCCCTGCTCCTAAATGGCATTCTGTTAGTGCACTGGTGTAGCAGCAATAAGGGCAGAGATAAACATATCCAAAATCCTCTGACATCTATCAGCCATCACAGAATGGCTGACATATTTCTAGGGAGTGTATTAACACATTTCATATGCCAATCTGACTAAAACACAATTACTTCAGAGTTTGTTGATGCAGCATGAAAAGAAGTGTTAAGAAGTTTTGGGGAAGAAAACTTAAGCTGATACAGGTTAACCAATTTATTTCCTTCTAAATATGAGAATTATTTGAAATGTCTGATGGAAGAAAAATAGAAAAAAGAAACTCCTATGTCAGACTGTTCTCTCTTTCCAGAAAGTGCATTTTGCATACTCACTTTCTCCACATAGATACAAATGAATGCACAGATACACATCCTGTCCTTTCTCCACCCGATGCATTGAACATGGGTGTTTTCCAGTAGAGTGGGCAGCCACAGACCTGTAATGAAACACCACAACACAGACAGGTACAAAAGTAGTCACAGGAACGTCCTTGTTTACTCACCAGATTTACCATCGAGACTTAAGTAATGGAACTAAAATGGCAATGACACACAGGCTAGTCAAAAAGGTGTTTACTGTATGCCAAGGTTCAAAATCCACCAGTAATTTTCTACTTTGTTATATGCTTTAAGTAGCTGAGAAATATATCCTGTCAGGCTAGAAGGATCAGAGACTGTCAAGTTCTTAAGCTCTATCTTTGACTGAACTGTTTAGCAAGATCCCCTGCAAGGTGAAACAGAGACAGTCGTCTTCCAGAAGAGAACTCACACAGCTACCTCACTGGCCTACCTTAGAAAAGGATGAGCCATTCTCTACATGGGCTGACTTCTCACTGACAGCAAGGTAACTTCTGTTCTAATCATAGGCAAAATAATTCCCATCCAATAGTTTTGAGTGCAGTACCTTCCACCCAGAACAGTCAATTTTCCCAACACTGCTAAAGCTCAGTAGAACAACAAAAACAAAACAACAAAAAAGGCCGAAACAGAAAGAGGCTGATTCCAGCAAAAGGACTCCTTGAACACAACTTTTTAACTTGCGCTTGCAGAGGCTGCTAGCTTTCAGAATGGTAACCAATGAAAACTCAAGCATTTTATACTCTTAGTGTCTAAAAAAAAAAACCACACCAAAAACCCACAAACCATGCAGGCTTGAAAATGGCTTGAACCATTCAACTGCTGACACCTTTGAGAAACCTCCTCTTTACCACAGAAATCTTTCCAGCCACCTTTATGACTCCACACAAGGTATAAAAACATCTGCAAAACACAGTCCTTGGAGGGAATGCAGCTGATCGAGGCCATGCACAGCTATGAAGGATATCACACCAAATAGAAGGAGGACTATTTTGAAGAAGTAGCTAAAGTGTCATTTTTGCTTTGCCCACAAGGGCTCCTTCACCTCTTCTGTTAAGCAAGACTACCCTCCAAGTCCATTCTCAACTTTTTGTCTGGGATTGCATGTTTCTTTGAGAACTCCAGGCAGCACAAGAACAGCTTCAGCACTTAGACATCCCTGTCAGGTGACTCTGCTTTTACAAGGGTTTAGTTACTCTGAGGAAAGAATGACAGTTACTTTGTTTATTTTTGTTGTTTTCTTTGTGTAGCTGGTTCTCCAACATCTATTTCAGAGCCCCAGAAGCAGTACCATTATCAATAAATCCATGAAACAAGCAAGTCTTACAATCACTGAATGGCATGGAGAGTATCCACAGAGACAGATGCAGAGACCAGACAGAAAGGCAGAGGTCTCTTCTACACATCCCTCCTTCTTTTCTCAGTTTGAACATGACAGGCCACACAGAGTTCCCTGTCTGCCATAAAAATCAGTTTCAAGTTTTTTTTGATCAAGCAACAAGTTTGTTTTCAGAGATGGTTTACAAATAATGCCACTTGATTCCTCTACACCCAAACAAAAACCCAATTTAGTTTCCTCTTTCAGAAAAACCTTCTTTCTTGGAAAGAAACAGTCCTCTTGGACAGAACATCATTGCTCAATTTACAGTGCCAAAGACCCATTCAGGGTAAACTGAACATATGAAATGTGTCTGACAACTTCTAGTTTTAGATCAGTGTTACTAAAAAACCACAGTTGAAGGAGAGAAAAATAGAACCACCCATCTGCACCATGCTCCCACACAAGTTCTGTGTTTTGTTCCCTGAAGCCAGGAACTCATTAGCAGACTGTAACAACTCCAAGTCTGCTGACACCTGCATTATGAACATAAGCATCTTGGTGGCTGAGAATAATAAGCATTTCCCTCTTATGTGTCCAAGGAGGCGTAGGCTGGAAACTGTTTTCTCAAGTAACACTGGAGCGAGCAGTAGACACAGATAGTGTCCAGATGAGCAGGACAGCTAACCACAAACAAGGTAGCTGGCACTACCTGAAGCCACAGAGGCAAACAGTTTCTTCAACCTTCTGAGCATAATCATGGAGGAACAGAAAAACAAAAATGCAATTTGCATCTGGTATGAAATTGGAAAGGACCATTTCACAAATCAAAAGAGCATAGACATCAGAAATAACGAACAGCAAACTGAGATATGTTTTCTACTTTCTTCATCTAAGCAAAAACATCCAGCACAAAAGGATACTGTTGGGCTTTCTTTTGTTATCCCCCCCCCCCCCCCCCAGAAATGAGGACAGCCATGACATACTTTATTAGTTTCAGTTATAGACTTTCTCCCCTCAAAAATGAAAAACCTAGAGAATAGTTACCTTAGCAACTTTCCCCATTTCACAGATGTTTGCTTTCTCATCTTCAAACTGTGCAAAGGTTTCTTCAATCCTGGCAATGATTTCTTCATGATTAGCACAGACATTTGGAAGTCCTTTAGGGAAGTAGAAACGTGGAATGTTTATCGACAAAGGGGTACTGCTGCTGGCTTTATTCACAGGCAGAAGAGTGCAAGGGCTAACCGAGGACTTCAAAGGGACTGGGGATGACGTTCCAGGTTTCTTCTCTTGTTTACTTTGAACCTGAAAACAGAATGAATACATACTTTTTAACAGCATGGCATACAGAGCAGAAGAAAATAGTTTGTGATCCCAATGATTAAGAAAAATTAAAAGCCACCAACAATTAAGTTACAGCACAGGGACTACAAAAAGCATTGTCTTAAGTAGCCAATTAAAAATTTCTGCAATATAAAACATTGCAAGTTTAGGACATATCACATCTGCTTCTATGTGCATTTTATGCATGTAGCTGTGGATTATGATATCCTGTTGAGCTACAAGAGAACACTCTGCAATTTAGCAATAGAATAAGAACAACACTTCTTCTCATGCTGGTCACTGTGTTGTCATTCTGCCCCATAAGTAGCAAAATCTGCTCTTTAATACTTCCCCTTAGAACTAGAGCACTTACCCAAACGTCTTGCCTCGTGTATGAGCAAACTCACATTCGTAACATCAACATTTTCAGTCAGAAAATGGGAACACAATTAGTTCTGCCAAAATATTGCTTCACAGATAGAAGAAAAGATTTGTAAGGCCGCCTTCTAAAATTCAGGAAGCCTTTTACTCTATGCCCAACTTAAACAGTCCAAACCTCATTTTGTTCAAGGTATTAAGTACTGACAAATCAATTTTAACACTGGGAATTAGAAGAGGCCAGCATAGTTTGTCATTAGGCACCCACATGATACAGCACACCGTGAAAAGAGAAAAGGTCTGTTTACAACTCCAGCTGAAAGTGTCTTCTTGCAGGCGAAGCATCCAATGGGTTTCACTGATTCAGATCCTACATAGTTTGGTGAAAAACAAAGAGAAAATTGGGAATTGATCCTAGGCCTTTGCCATGCCTCTTTGAAGGTGGTCTTTTCTCCCATGTCTACCATATGGTAGCTCTACTACCAAACTGCTCTTCTTCTGTTTGCAATAAACACATGGCTGATATGGTGATCCCCACTAGATCACCCTTCTAATGGATCTCTGCAATCGCCTAGTTCTAGCTATACATCAGTACTTCTCATAAAAGGCAGCATTTATATTTTACGTACATAATGAGGTCCTAAAATAGGTAATTTTTCAGACATGGGAGGGGGTATTTTTTCAACTTTGAAAACTAGTTCCAGTATAAGCAGCAGAATTCAGATGCTGGAATGCCGAGGGAGAACAAATTCCCTCCTGCCCCACGAATACACACTTTCTTGGGAAAAGGTGATAGACTTGCCTCTTGCACAACAGTTCCAATGCAAGAGTTATTATTAATATTAACCTCTTATCACACACTTGTCATTATAAGGCAATAGTCAAGTAAATACAGCTGCAGCTTTCAGTTTGTTTATTCTAACTATTTCAAAACAAAATGGTTTTAGGATAATGTTGCCAGGTCTGAGTTCATTAAACACAGAAGAATGTATATAATGAACTGACTAAACTCTCTGCCTTATTATTTTCCAGAAACTTGGAGCTTTCTTCTTAACACGTACTGAATATCCCAGCCCCGCGGGTTTGCTTTCAGGAAGGTGCAGAAGTGAAAATTCTAAAAGCTTTAAGCCCTGTTTTTATTTGCAGTTTAGAATACTTTATAATCCATTCTTCAGAGACCTATGAAACAAGAAGATAGAAGAATGTTCCTTCTCTTCACATCTTTAAATGGGCAGGATCTCTTCCTTTTCCCAATGCTGTCCCATTTCAGGAGCAGGAACACTTGCACACACAAGCCAGCCAAAGCATGCTTTAGTACAGTAACCACTCTGTACAGAACACACTACACTGGAGCATGGATTTCTTCCCTCCTGTGCCGTGCAACACAGGAAAAGCTGAAGATCACTTTCAGCCTTCAGGATTTCTGAGTCTATCAACACCAGTATTCAGAATCTCAGCCTTTGGAGAACAAGCCTGACTGCCACCATCTGATCTTCCTCCCACCTTCCTCAACTCCTACTAGTCTGTCACGTATTGCACATCTTTGTGTCTGATCCAGAGTGATGAGGAAGCTCAAAGTGGGCCAGGTCTGAGGCCCAAAGTGTTACTGGGGCTGAAGAGGGCTCTGGACAGAGGAAACATCATCCCTGGTTACTCTGTCCCACAATATGACAGTGCAGGTAGGTGACCTGAAATGATTGCAGAGGTTAAGCTGGGGAGAAGCTGTTCAATCACTTCAGGAGCAGCAGCTGACTGGGTTAATAGAAGACAACCCTTCTCCTGGCTTCCTTTTGTTCTTCACTCAGTAGAGGAACAAAAGCAAAACCCAGACAGGCTGAATTGTCTGGGGAAGGAACACATGGCCCCAGAGTGGCCACTGCTGCATGTTAGACATAGATGAAGACCCACCCCCCTCCTCTGGCTGCCTGCTTCAGTAAGGGAGGTTAAAGTAAGAGGGGTTAAGAGAACTCCCTGAGACAGGGCCTCTTAAGAAACCTTCATTTGATTGGGAAATAGTGATTTAATGCATCTGATCTTGGTATATATGTCAAGCTAGTGATCTGACTTGGGAGAACTCAAACACACCACCACTTCTGCTTTTACAATCTGCCTCCCACCCTGTCTGCCCTGCCTAGTTAGTGGCTTTTCCAGCCAGCACTCAACTCTACTCAGTTTTCACTTTCTGGATTCCAGCAGAGGGGAAATCCCTGCTGGTCTCTCACAGCACCATATTCATACAAACAATGCAAAGCTGGAACAGACAATGAGGTGCCACTTGACTTCTGTAATTGGACTCAATATCCGTATGTCTTGAAGACCCCCTTCTCAGAAACAGGTTTATTGCTCATTAATCTCTTCAACGCACACATGCACTCTAGCTGTCAGGACCCTCAGGAACTAGGAAAAAGAGTGACTCAAATTTAACAAAAAGGTCCACAAGCCAAAAATCAAGCAAGCCAACATATTGTTCTCTGAAAGGACACTGACTCTTCACTTTAACAATACATTCAGTGTGTTACAGGACCTTTACAGTACCAGAGAATGATAAAATTTGATTCATTTTTCCTTGAAAGGCAAAGAGGGATTTCCAAAGTAGACCACCACAACAGCACTGTGCCATCTTCCTCCTCCTCTGTATACTACATACATCCTGCTATGGTACAAGACTTGAGCTGATCACCATCTAACACAATTCATTGACTTTGCCCTGATTTTCACCTTCACAAGAGCAGAGCAACTAATTTTCCTCCAGGTACTGCCAGAATCATCAATGCTTGGTACCAGCTCACATAAACCACAAATCAGGATCCAAGAATCTACATTAATTTCCTGATCCATGATCACAACGCAACACAGAAGGTTAGGCATCTATGGAAGCAGCACAGGGAATCTAAGCTTCAAAGCAGCCAGTTCAGACACAGGTTTTCAGCTGACCTTCCCACTGAGACCAAATCACTAACTCCCATTTCAGACCGAGCCAAACAAGGTGAAAGCGTTGCTGATGGATGACTTTTTTTTGTAAGATTTCTGAATGTTGGCTTCTTCCTTCTCACATAAGTAGTGAGATGTGTACAACAACACAGAGAAAACAACAAGCAGCAACTAGCCCTTGAGGATCCTCCTCCCTAGAAGAGATGGAGTTAATTACAACTATTTGTGAAAAAAAGGAAGAAAGTGGTATGATGAGAAATTGTGAAAATTTCTTAAAAAAAAAGAGTTTCTCATTGCAAAATGTTAACCTTAAATGCTGTTTGCTTAACAAAACACATTTTGCCAACAAGGGCATGCATTTTCAGAAAGCACAACTAAGGAAGGAATCTACAAATTATGTAATAAGTCTTTTAGCTTTGCTACCACTAACCAATAGACTTAACTTTTTTTTTTCCTAAAGTGGAAGGTGAGACTAAAGCCCATTTTTAAATGCTGCTCGATAGCATAGTCTAATTTACCTAACTAAAATCCACCTTATCCACTCTATCACCTTCTGCTAGTCATGCAATTTATTTCTGGAGAGACTAAAATAGTAACATCTGCATTATAAATAAACTAGACAGAACTACAGCATCATTGTAGCTACACAAACAAAGCACAGTCGTTAAACCTCTGCCATCCAGGCCTGCCTCAGGGACTTACCAGTCCCAGCAGAAAACTCCACAGAAGGAAATGAAGCTTCACATCAAGTTAATACTTTCACATACTTCACATCAAATACTTTCTACTCCTTCCCCCTGGCCCCAGTCTCCAATAAGATCCTAAACAAGTTTACCAGTTTCTTAGTAGTTGTTTGTTTTGTGGTTTTTTTGGTTTTTGTTTTGGTTTTTTTTTTTTTCCTCCAAAAAGCATTCTGTAATCCTTTTTTCTTGGGTACAGTGACTCAGCCTGATTTCTCACAGTCCACAGTGCTGACTTAATGTCTCTTTCCATTTTTTACAGTTACTGTCTTACTAAAGTCTGATGGTAACTGGACACAAGCCATCCTCAAAGATCATCAGTTCTCCAGAGCTCATTTCCATCTATCGCCTGAGGCTTTCTGTCCTTTTCCTGCCCTGAAGCCCTTTCCCATCATTGTGTCTTTCTGCTGCCTCTCTCTCACCCATCTCTATGGACACTATGAATAAAGGTTCATCTGCACATGGCTCCTATAAGGAAATGCATTTTTGGACTGAATCTTTTCTACTATAAATCATAAACTCACCCTCTGAAAGGAAGTCCCAATTGCAGAAAAAAAAAAAGAAAACAGACTCTACCTAAGCAGGTACTCTACCTATCCTTGGGGAGTTCTAAAGACTTTGAAAGCTAGTGCAGATTTGAACTAGTGTTAGGAAGTCTTCCTACAAGAGAAGTGTTGGATTCGAAACCTCCCTTCGTACCAACACTGCTATGGGAGGCTCTCTGATCCTTCCATAAATAGTCCTGCAAAAGATGAGCATGAAGACTGAAACTTACAGCTCTTAACAGAGATACAGGTTTTACAAAATACCTTCTCCTCCCTTGCCTTCCTGGCCAACATCTGCATGTTCCACAAACTATCACTCATCTCTTTGCTCCCTATCACTGCCTTATTACCCTTCCTCTTCCTGCTAGTACTTTTTCTGTACTTAGTGAGTCCAGCTACCTCTAGTCTCGGGTCATCTCACACAAACACACCAAAGCCACAACATACAGCCCCACAAGACACAAAAATTAGCATCTTTCTGCTGCCAAGTAGGAGAACTCCTATCTCTTTCCTCCACCTCCAAATGTCCAGTGTCACTGTGTACTCAGTGCCAGCTCCAGAGCTCAGTTTAATCAGTTCACAATTGAACTCACTTGGAAAGGCAGAAAACAGACTTAGCTTTGTTGCTGGATAATATTTTACAATGCTATGAGCTAAACCAGCTCACAGAAAGACCCGTGGGACCCGGTGCAAGACAAGGATAACACATGGCGAGGAAGCAGCAAGAGGGAAAAAGTACTGGAAAAGAGAAGAGGAAGCACAACCATCTTTTTTTCAGCTGCCATTGCCCACTACACTAGTTCACTTGCCTTGAATCTGTAGCCCCAGAGCAGTTATTCTTGATGTGCTTAGCAGTGGAGGTTGCTGCTCCTACTCCAGACCAGGTGGGAGGGCTCATGTACCAAACGCTTGTCAGTTTTTCCAGTTGGTCTACTAAGAGATCTTATCTCTCCCTGCAAACTGTACCCTGAATATGTCCTTAGGTAATCAGACTAACTCTGGAGAGTGAATTTAGCTGTGCTGCATGGTTCTGGTTAGTCTCTAAATTGCTCATGGTCCCCACCCAAGCTATTACTACACATTACTTCATGCAGTTCTCCTCAAGGGAGTGAAAAAGCATGTTCCAGATATTAACCTCATCTATGTACTTTAACCTGTCACCAGAAAACATGAAAACAAAATGTGCTACAATATACTCTGGAGCAGTTTTAATAGCTGTTTCTTAGGAAACAGCTGCACCATTCAATTTCAACTTTTTCACTTCCTCAGTGAGAGTCAGTGATTGACTCTGTGAGAGTCACCGATTTAAATACAGATGAAGCTCAAGATGAGCTGATTTCAGCATATTGTAACCCCCGTAAATCTGGGGTGGCTACATGCCCATTTGGTGTCCCAACAAATTACTCCAGTTTTTTGCCAATTGTCCCAGAAAGCGAGTACAGCAGCTGAGATGTCCCAAGAAACAGAGCCATGGGTACAATTTCCATTTCTTAGGCTACATATCCATGATCTTAAGAGTCTAAATGATTCTGTGATCTCCTTTGGCCACAGCCCAGAGATAGCAGGAAACAGCACAAAAAACCACCTTGTGATGGTAAAAATCACAAACGACAAAGCCAGGTAGGCTGATCTACGCACAGATTTGTACAGTAGAGAGCACAACCCACTAAATACAGCAGAATGTTGTGGTTGTTTCACATGCAAGAAGAGACATTCAGGGCAGTCACATACATGGAGTTTTTCCTACCAAAACCACAGAAAATATTTACTAGTCTTACACTACCTCTCCCTATTATTAAATCACTGCCCTTGCTGTTAATTTTTTCCCCTTGTTTACGAAGACATTTTAACTCTGCAATCTAAGCCTAGAAGGTTTATTTTTAAACCTGCTGGTATCCTGCTGCAAATAACTTTCTGCAAATAGACACGCCTAGAGGGGACACAGTTTGATTCTGTGATCCAATAAAAAACACAAAGCAACAGAAAAAGAAAAAAGAAACACTAAGCATTCAAACCTGGGCCTGCTGGAATGACTTCAGCCTCCTCTTGAATCGAGACGGAAGAACGAAGTCACAGCCCTTCGCAAGGAATGCTAGCTCCCCTCCTAAGTCTGGGTCCCTCCGCAGAGAGCTCTCCTTGATCATCATCCTGGTCAGCTCCCAAGCAGATGTTGCCCTTTCCAGAAGGGGCACAGGGACTCTGCAGGAGACCACGTCAAGACCAATACGTTGCTTTCTTGGTTCTGATTTTTACAGGCAAAAAATGTCAAATGGCTTCAACATACTATGTCTTCTCTCACTTCACAAGGACAACATCCAGAGATTTTTATCTCACTCCTGAAGCCAAAGCTCCCTTTTTAAAAACTTATATTCAAAGTATCTTTCAGTACCACGAGGATCTTCTGCCTTCTTGTAATACTTTAATTGAGAAACATGATCTACAACAGAATCTATTTCCCTGCTGGCTACATGACAGACAATCTGTCCTTGGCCTGTAATAGGCCAGGGGTGATATGGGAAAGGAAGCACCCACCACCACTACCAAGAGCGCTAAAATTAGATGCACTACAGAAGTGGCTAAATATACCATCTTCCCCAATAGTTTCTACTTTATGTGCTTCAGTTCTGAAATCTGAGGTGCAAACTTGCATTGGACTCAGCTAGAGTTAAACCACATGCTCTCAAACAAGGCCCATGCATATACAGTGCTAGTGGTTTGAGGTCCCTGCTTCTGAGGTGATGAAGCAGATCAGCCTTAGTTCCCACTCTAGACCAAAGGCTGTAATTTTAAAGACACATCAATTTTTCCTTCTTGCTTGGAAAAAGCAAATCGAGTTCTTTAAGGCCAAGTAAGCACATAAGGATGATCTTGGATAAAGAGCTCAGACATTCTAAAGTAGTTCATAAGAAATGGTTTCATAAAGACACCAAAATGCATAATTATTTGAATTCACTGTTCCCGTAACTCTCACAAGGCAAAGCAGTTCTCAGGGGACAGTAGTCTACTCTTTCTCTAGTTCTACATAACCTTGAACAAGTAGACTTCATATTCTTGCTCAGACTTTGTCTAGGCTTGTTAATAGTGTGGTTCTCCCTCTTCTGGCATGACAGTGCTGCTGAACAAGGGCCTCAACCCAGTTCTTCTTCCACAACACTAACAAAAACCTAGTCCCACAGCCTGCTTTCCCCACCTGACTTTAAAAGTCCTAACTACATTGCCATCTTATTTACTAAGCTTTGTAACACATTTCTAGCTAGTAGGGCTTGCTTTTATCAGGATACTGAATTTGAAATGAAAAGGTCTCATTGGGGCTCACGAACAGAAAGCTTTTATTGGACACATGCTTCTGATGTCCTTTTCCCAGTTTCCTGTAGAAGGCCCAAAGTTAATTCAAATATAGTATCACTGACGGTGACTGGACTACAGATAGACACAGAAACAGCATATCCAAAAGGTTGCTTTTACAGATTTGCTCTTGTTGCAGTTAAACAGGCTAGTTATTAAAGGAGAGAGACTCCCAGCTGACATTGACAAAAGGACTTAATTTCTTCACAAACCTGTATCAAGTATAAGATCCGAGTTTATTTTCTCTCCTGTTGTTTCTCAATCATGAGGCTATGGTACCACAACCTGAGCTGTGGAATCCATTTCTTTATGAAACATGATTTGAACAAGAATGTAGCATAGTTTGAGTCCCTTGAGGTCCCTGTAGTTAAGTCCGAACTCTGCAGCCTCAGAACTGGAAAAGCTCTGAAGTCCAGGTGTTTATTCACAGCTAAAAGTCTGAAGAATCAGAAGGTTGTCATGAGTGACAACAGCCGTGCCCCATAAATGGATATGAAGTCTAACAGAGGGGTAGGATGAGGATGGGAATGAGACAAGGAGCCCCAGAAACCAAAAAGGCAGGCAGGAATGTTTTTACTGGCATTGCCACCAAGCGATTGATACACAGATCCATATGCATCAGTTTGGGAATAAATTTTGCTGTTCTTACTCTGACAGTTTTTTTCCTAAACATTAAGGCAATGCCTAAAGAGCCCATGAGGTTCCACGGTACTGGGAGGAGCCCTCTCATATAGCAGCATGTCAGAAGGTGATTTATTTTAAATCTGTGGCAAGTGTACTTCATCTTCAATTGAACTCTCACCCTGCTTACAGACTACAGAGAAAACGTAGTCCAAAGAACCTCTCATATCTACTGCCACATGGAGACCAGCTACAGTGGGCTGTAAAAGACACAGGCATGAAAGAGACATACTAATCTAGCCACCACTTGAAAACAAGCTAACAAAACAACCACATTTTTCATTTGCAGATTAACCAGTCATAAAATATCCTGACAGTTTGGGGCTTTTTGCACTGATAACCTGGAGGCAAGACTTGCTGTGTCTGAATTCCAGGTTTTTTGCACTACAGCAGGTTCTTAGCATGGTACTTCCAATCCTCAAAACACACAAGGTGGGTACAGGTACCAACTTTGAAATGCACAGCAGACAAATCCAGTACAAAGAGCCTACAGATCACCTGAGCAAGCTGCACTCAAATTTAGAAATTCCTCTCTGCTACAAGTGACCCAGTTTCAAGTGTGAAGGTAAGAATCTCACCTGTGCCCAAAGCTGGAGGCTTAGTCCTAGGAGATTGGAATGACTTAATCATCACAGGACATAGCTGTACCCCAAAGCCTGGCTGCAGCAGTTGAAAGCACTCTGCATAGAAGGGCACCAGCTTCAACCGTTTGCAGAACAGATTAAACTTCTCCAGCAACACCATGATTTCCGCTTGGTTTTAGAGTCAGTGAGGCTGAAAAACTCAATGTATATCCCTAGGCTTTGCTTTACCTACCTTTATGTGTCTACTTCAAGATAGATCAACTTCACACAAGCAGAGGCTATACCTGCCCGGATTACAAAGGTGCCTATGTGCCATGAACATGTCCTGAAGTGTTTCGTACCAGGTCTTCTAATCATAGAATACCCTGTTGGAAGCGATCTCATGGATCGTCTGGTCCAGTGTTGCCTTCTTTAATTTAACCTGATTTTTTTTTCCCTGTCATCTTCAATTGTGATATACTTTAAGATTCCTTACTATTTTCATTTATTTCAAGAACTATTTCCAAACAGTGGGGGCAAAAAAAAAAATTGCCATTTTTACCCTTCTAAACCTACATTTTTACCCTTCTAAACCTACATTTTTACCCTTCTAAACCTACATAGGTTTATAAGTAATTAATAATTGCTGTTTGAAGAGTGCAGGTTGTGTGCATAGCTTGACAGGTATTATCAATATCTGATCAAAACTATTTGTAACACATACGTAAGATGAAAGTTGAATTTCCAGAACACCAAAAAGCTTTACAATATATTTTGGATGTATTTTGAGAAAATGTGGTTATTACAAAGTTAAAATCACTGTGATGTTATAGAAGACACTTTTTATGGTTAATCACCCCACACAAGACCCTTCATAAGCATATCATTGGACTTACAAAACACAGAAATACACAGAATTGTGAACTGGCAGATCAACCTTACTGACAGGTCAACCTTAACTTCATATGATTATGAAACAATTCCACTCAGACATCTTTGGGCATTCAACAGACATTCTGATACAAAATAAAGCAGGGTATGCGACCTCAGGACAACGTTTTAGAGCACAGTGAGTATGGAACACTTCTGGGAGTCTCAGCAATACCCACCCCAGCAGCCATTCACGGAGGCAGGACTGGAGAGAGGCAGCAGCAGGGAATGGCCTCTGGATACTTGTTTCAGGGCTCTACCACCCGAGTTACAATGTGGTTACACAAAGTGGTCTGAAACCATTTATCAACCTTCCAAACTGAAACCCTTTGCTCACAGATCCACAGTCCCTATCCAGAAACAACTCTATTGCCTGTGATCTCAGTATGAGCAATTCCATTTACTCATCTGTCAGAAAGCAAACATAACTAAAATTTATATCCTGTATACAAACCTCATAGCATAAAGAAAAATTCAGAACCAGGAAGCAGAGACATGGGCGAGATAAAGGGGAGGCAGTAATGCTCTTTCTGGCTCACTACACAATGAGTAATCCTTTTGAGAAGGGACACCCAACAGAGGATGGACACAAAAATAACCCCAAAACAAACAAGAAAAACCCCTCACAAAACAGTCTCTTTGTACCAATCCTGGACATGGTCTCTGCCCCAAGTCCTACTCATGTGTTTTAAGAGCCATTGGATAAAGTTTGAGAATATTTTTGGGAGCAAAGTCCTGCACTTCTCGAACTCTATTCTGAAAACAGAAGGACTAAGTTTCTTACAAATTCTTCTAGGATACTTTCACTAAAGGACCAAGTATTCCACAAGCATTAACTAAATTTAAATACTTTATCAAATTAGCCATCCTGTACAGGTGGCAGACCAATGGCACAAAGAGGTTAAGGTCAAAAACATCCACCAGTGACTGTTCCAAGGACTTTGCATACAGTAACATTTTATTCAAAAGGTAACTCTACCTTCCAAAAAAGCCCCTGACACCCAGCACTTCTACAGATCAGGTCAGAGAATCCCAACAGCCCCATCTCCACCTTCTTCACTATGCACTGGTTCTAGTTTCCCCCATTTCCCTCACATCTGCCAGTTCATCCAGGATGCATTACTGCCCTCCTATCTAGAGACAAAAATATAGATAAATATTTGGGTTTTTTTCCAAACAGCTAAACTGTTTTCACTGAACTATTTATTTCAAAAAGAGCATATTAAAAAAACAACAGCTTAAGACAGGCACACAGAACAGGAAATTTTAAAACAAATAGTTGGAGTTTTAGAGATAAGCAACGGAAAACTGGATCTCAGAATGGGAAATGTTGGACAGTCTGAAAGTATGCAACGCTTCCTGGCCTGCCCAAAAGAAGCGTGATGCGCTCATTATGTGCTCTGTAAAATTGATGGACTTGCTTAAGCATTCATTTCCTAGTTTCTAAATATTTTGGTTTTGAAAATGAAGAAGCAAGTAATTCTATTGTTCTCTGTGGACAATCATAATTGGTTTTATGATAAGTGAAAGTCTGTTGCCAATATAAGTTAGCACAGATTTCAACACACATAGGCCAACTGAGACAGCAAACAGTCTGGTCTGAAGTGGCTCTCCCTTTCCTTTATCATTGCTTAGGATTTGAGGGATATTAAAACTGTCACAACCTTCATAACTGAAAGCTTCACACTGTTTTCATCACATTAGTTCTCTGGGGCTTTTGTGTGTGCATGCAACTATTTGATAACAGTTTTATGAGCCCTAAGAAAATAAAACAAATACTTCACATATTATTCATTCACCATTCATACATGTGCACTACTGAATCAGAATCCACACAGAGCTCCAGCCAGATCCAGAGTTATCCAGGAACACGGATGCATTCCCTAGATGCTATACATCCCTCCCTAGAGAGGGCCTCATGTTCACAGGCAAGCGCATGGCCACATCTATACTATAAATGACAGCAAACTGCAGAGTGAAGCATAGAAACAGCAGTTCACATGATTTTTGGCCACTCTGATGTGGGCTAACTCTCTGTGAAGGGTACCAGCTCCATCCACACTGCACATTGCTCAGCCCAGGACCCCTCCAGCTCCTCTATGTCCCCAAGACTCTTATTCTCACTTGTGATCTTCAGTTCTAGACAGCTACACAACGCAAGGGTTGTGCTGCTGCACAGAACTCCTGTAGTAGGGGTGCATGTTATATGCCCACAAAAGGCAGCCTGGGAGTAAAGTCACACACAGGCTAGGTGGGCAGTTCGGGAAACAAGCTGGTAAGGGACCAGGCTGATAAGCTATTTGACAGTATAAATGCATCCAGTTTTCAAGTATTATAGAAAAATTGACAAAGTCAGTGGCACGCTTAATCACATTTTTGTTTGAAGTTCATAAGTTAAAAAATTGTAAATTAATTTATAAGGCAAGAATAGCTCTTAGAGCTTTCAGAGACACTTCATTCTACACTCTTTGAGGGAAAAGGCTCTTTCACTTGCAAAGCTATCAGACAAGGTTATGCTCACCATACCATTTTCTGTAAGCAAAAGTGCCCAGAGAAACATCATAAACACTTGGAGAGCCTACTCTAAAAAGGTGTCAGCACAGTCTTCTAGGGTCGGACACACTCCACCCACCCTCCTTCACAACTCTATCAAATACCTGTATTTTCAGGAAAGCGGACAGTTTGGAAGACATGCACATCATGGTCCAACTGCAAGGAGCTGTGAAAGTTCACTTATAAGCTGGTGACTTTCTAAGTGCATATGTAGAAGGCTGATTTTGAAAACTGAAGCCCTCTCTATACTTGCTATCTTGAAAATTTGGCACTTGTTATCAAATAAAAAGCACTGAGGGCTGGACAGACAGCCTTGGCTTCCCTCTGTAGCAGGCTCCAATCAGGACTACTTTTCCTGGGAAAACCTACCCCTCATTTGAGGGATACATGCAATGCAGAATCCACAATGACTCTATGCACTGGGGACAGGGAAAAGAAACTTAAGTGTTCCTAGATTCTGACCTTTGTGTCATCCAGGGTCTCTCTCTTTAGAGATTAGTGATGAAGAAAACAACAGAGGCTGTTGGAGTCTGCTTAGAGACGGAAAAGGGAGAGGTGGAACATTCAGTTCTCACTGGACTGGTAAGAATCAGTCCACTAACTGCTCCCATCTGAAACATTGATTCTACCCTCTATTTTATAAGACTCATTTAAACCACAAGCAAAATGTCCTACAGGAGCACCAGCAGGAAAGGAGCATGCTCAAAGGTGCAATTGCATACCAGGGCATATTTCATTTGCCCCATTTCATAAAACCCCACTTGCTATGGGGTTTTAATTTCCTCCCCTCCCTTTTTTTTTTGTATTTAAATAAATGCTACATTTCTGCCAGTTTGAGCATGTTATTCCACACTGCATCATCCAAAGCACAATGAATCACTTACGTGTAATTCCCCCCCAGCCCATTTTCCCATGTTTGTTTTACTCACTAACCCATCAAAGGTTTGGTTCTCTTACCTTAATCACTTCTGGGGCCTGCTGAATTGAAGCTGGAACAGAGTCTCTGCAGGCAGCCCCAGAATAGCTTTTCTGCCCTGCAAGGACGGACTGTGAAGGAGATGATAAAGTTTCCTGAAGAATCTGCATCACTTCCCTCTCCTTAGACAAGCTTCCCTTGCCTGTCTGAAATTCCACCAGTTCCTGGGCAAAATCCTCAATGCTTTCCAGGATACGCAATAAAAGGGCTTTGTCTTCCTCTTCCATTTTATGACCATTGGTTTCTGTGACTTTTGACAATGGGGAAGCAGGGTCAGTGGTTTTGCTTTTGGGTTCAAGAGCCTGAGGTAGTACCTGCCTACCCTGCCAGCCAAACACCTGCAAACAGGCAGGTTCACTCTTCTTCAGAGAGGGCTCCCTCAAAGTACTCTCCATTTTCTGTGAGAAGCACTCCAAGTCCAGCAACAATTTGTCTATCTCATCCTTGTCTATCTTAGTACCCATCTGCTCTCCTTTGGAGACACTATCTTGGGAACCACACAATACAGAATCTGAAACTGGTTTTAAAGGAGTTATTTTCTCAGAAGCATGGGAGAGCTCAGCATCTCCCACTCTGGCACATTCTGCTTTAGCATTGTCAGTTAGATCTGAACAACCAACTAGCTGGTAGCTGCGCTCTAAACTCTCCCAGCCCCCTTTCTGCTCTGCTTTCTTTATTTTCCCTAATGTTCTTTCCCCGTCAGACTCCTCCTCAATGTACAGAGCCTCAGTGGCAGATGTGCAGTCAGAAGGGCTTGTGGCTGGCAACTGAGGTAGAGCACAAGCATCTCTCGCAGCTCTCACGCTGTTCTCCTGTGGGACGCTGTGAAGGGAGTTCGAAGTACAGCCTACAGCACTCGTTTCGATGGGCTGAGAGTTGCTTGTCACCTCGCACTGATCACCCGGTAGTCTTGGAGGAACTGCACTTGAGGATGGCAGCTGAATAATATCTTCATACCTGGGAGGCTGCTCATCTCCAAATACTGGGGAAAAGGGAGTTTGCTGCAAGCCGTGAAAGCAGTTAACTAGTTCTGCCAAGTCACTAGCTTCCTTGTGTCCTGGTGGCTTGAGCTCAAAGGGGAGCTTTTTCAGGTATGAAGAAAATCTCGTCATCAGATTCATATATATCATTTCTGAATTCGCCAGGGGATCATTGCTGTTCCCTCCACTAACACTGTCTGCAGACTTCTTTTTGATGCAATGTTTTATTATGTCTGTGCACTTTTTCAGATCCTCTGAGCACTTGAGCAAGATGTCTAAGCACACTTTAATATCTCCACCAGAAGAACCATCTAGCTTATGTTTTTCCAGAATCTGGGTAATGAAGTTTTCTTCAGAGAAGGAATGAGGGGAGAAGGGAACCATGGGATTCATGGTGACTTCTGGAGCATCATTGCTCTCCTGCCATTTTTCCACAGGTGAAGGACTCTGTGAAAAGCTGCATGGAGGGCAGTTCTCATCATTATTGAAGTGCCCGTAAAGCAAGTCAAAATCAAATGATCGTCTGTTGAATGACTCTGACCGAACTTTCCTTCCCTTTCTGTAGGCCACGTGACTGGAAGAGTTCTTGAGCTTCTCAAAGGAGAATTCCTTTATTTTACCACTGGCAAGGTTTATTGCCTCACCAGTAATGTCTTTTAAACTGCTGGAGGCTTGCACTGCAGAGTTCTTTTTGATTCTTGGATTATTCGGGAGGATTTGCTGATAGTCCTCATTTCCAGGCAAGGCAAGTCCATTTTCAGGAACAGGAATTTTATGGTCTAGGTTGGCATCTTGGACACCAAGCTCTGCACAGACACTGTGGTGGGCAACTATGCATGTAACTCCTTGCTTAAACAGTTGGCAAGTCCCCGTGCAGTAATGCACAGTGTGCTGAAAGTGCTGGTCTACCACCACACTGCTGTAGCAGTTCACAGAAGTGACCATAAGCTTGTAGGTTGCTGCCATAGCACAGATCACACTTGGTAATGAGGCTTCAAAATCACTGTGAAATTAGCAGGAAAAAGTTCACCCCCCACGTTTCACAGCCACAACAGATTTAATAAAAAACACTGAACATTTTCAAATGACATTTGAAACTACATGAGAAACTACTGCCTTGGAAAGCTCTAGTGAAGTCTGGAGTGATATCAGCAGTGCAGCTACAACAATTAGTGCAACATGCATATGGTTTGACTTAAGGCAAATTGATTCTTGTACTCCATGCAGAAAGCTTTGCTGATCAGAGATGCAGCAGAAGCTGCTCCATTTCTAATGGTCCAGGTACATCCTCCAGCAGGTGTCACAAAATTCAGCCAGCTCTCAGGCAGAAGTGACAAGACAATGATTTTTGTTTGATCCTTCTCTTTTTTTGGCTGGGTCAGTAAAAGTAGCATGTACAGACAAAAAATCCACAGTATGCTTGTGCGATTCCCCTCTCACACTGGTAAGAAAGGTCCCTGCAACAGAAAAGAAAGGTAAAGTCATTATAATTTACATGTAATATGCAGCTTTGTCTGCTCCCAAACATACAACACCAGACTGTTAACAACCAACGCTCACGCACGGTCAGAGTAAGAGTAGGCTGATATTTTTCCTTCACTCCAATCTACCATATAAGAACACTGCTGAGCAGCTAGCCTATATTTACACACAGGCTGTCTGTGTGCTGCCATTTTAACAGCTCTATTTTAACCACTCATTAATTTTTTCAGACTTGCTTACCCGCCTCCCTGCAGACTGAATAAAACATTACCTTTAACTGTAACACAGCAAAACATTTCGATCATGTTATGATTTTCTGGTTTTCATTTTACAAGACTCTAAAGATAAGGCAAAGACAGTAGAGAAAAAGCACTTTCAGAATTTCCAAGCTCTCTGGATTATAAAAAGCTGCAAACAGCCTGGAGCAAAGTAGATGAATGCCCCTAAGAATGCATGGCCTTTAGTAAAGGCCACAATGGCTTCCATCAGCCTTTCACCAAGGTCTCTGGGATCATGGCAAAACATTTTAAGGAGAAATAACTGATTTTCGTTCTCTTACAGATTACAATAGAAACATGTTTTAGTTAATAAATCTGCTGGTGTAGACATCAAGAGCAGAAAGTAACATTTGTATAAAGGTTAAGCCTGTAAAACCTAGGAATTTAGTATTTTACACTTAGCACAGCCATTTCCAGCTACATTTCTTATAATGGTCAGAACTGCACCAGAAAAAAAACACAACCCAAAAACTGCTTAACTTTATGAAAGGTTAGAAAATCCCAGATTTAAGGGTCTTAAATTTTAGACATTGCTTCATCTTTCCCTAAAATTTGAATAACCAAATTAAAACACCCCAATGAAATTCTGATCACACTATTCCTGTACAAACAGAAATGAATTTCATTAAACATGATTATATGACAGCTAAGTCACATTACAGCACGAGTTTATTTTGTTGTTTTCAAAAGATAAATATCAAGCACTCTGTGAAAGGCCAGACCTGCATCTGACAAAAGGACTGCCCTCCATGCATGTTACATCCCACCTATCTTGGCTCATAAGCCTGTGTCACACGAAAGGGAAGCACTGTAGAGTTTGGTGTTGCTGCAGTTAGGGATTAGGGACAGAACAAGACTGCAGAACATTCACATTTTACATATTTTAAAGCCTTCACATGAAATTGAAAAGTAGTGATGTAAGAGCATTCAATGGAATTGGTAGCATGCCACATCTGCTCAGTGCAATTAGGTAGAATTGCACCCTGTAAAGAATCCTTCCCGATTTGTTCTTTGGATTATATAAAGCATCAGAATGATTGCATTTGAGATGAAGAACTCAGTGCTCCACGTACCGTGCTGGTGGTACCTGTAACAGGCTGCCACCTGCCTATCAAACGCCACAGGCCAAGCTGTATGTTGCACCAGGGCCAGATACTCGGTACACTTCTGAGCCTGTCCTGTACTGCTCCTCTCTACACCCACTGGCACTGTCCCAAAGCCCCAAAGGCATGGGAGAAGGGGATCATCAGAGGTATGAGGTGTGCCAGAGCAGTGAGTCAGGGTGCCAGGGGATAAAGGGTGTAAACAGAACTGTTCTTAAACCCTGGGGTGCTTATACCATCAGGTATAAGCACCAACCTAGGTAATAAGACTCCACTCCCTCCAGTCACTGACTTTCAGGCTTCACTATCAGGTGTGCTAAATGTTCTGCTCAGAGCTGCAGTTAAAACAAAATACGATTAGGTCCCCAAAGTCTTCATCATATAGGACTTGCTATGCTTTGTTCAGACAGGAACACTCAGGCTTCTATGCCTCTGAAGGATTCACAGACTCCCTGAGAGTGCCTTCTAACATATCCAGGGCAGGAGGTCTGCTGCTTTTCCTCTTCTGAGCCTCCATCAACTACAAACAAGCTTTCTGGCATTTCCTGAAATAAAAGTTATACAACATTTAGAGAAAGTAGAGGTTTTCAGGACAGCAGATTTGATGAAGAATTAATTCTGCTTCTGAAAAAACATGGGACCGACTTTCTTGGAGCTCCTTCCTCCCTCTGTGTCACACACAGCAAGGAGAGACTGGCTGTCTGTCTACCCACAAAGACAAGTCTGGGTTTATATCTAATTTGGGAAATAATTACATCTTAAGTTATTTCTTAGAGAAGTAATATATTAGACTCACTGCCTACTACTCCTGTATCACTCCGAGGGTAATTTCATCCCTACACATTGCTCTAATCAGTTTCTCTAATCCTGTCAGACACCTACAGTGAAGCTTTTTGCATCTGCAAGATTCTTGCATGAAGACTTCTTCTGGGAAGAGTTCTCCTGGATTCCCAACCTAAGAGTAGTCTTTTTTTAGTTTGGCTTGAATTTGTAGCTATGCCCAATAACAACACTCTTTCCACCATCTCCACATCAGACTTCCCAAATAATTTATGCCTTAAACTATTGCTCAGCCATGTTACAAATAGCTGTTCCTTGTTATTTTAGCAGAAGGCAGGTCCCCCAGCTATGTTTGCTGCACTCTCTAATCTCTTTCCAATTCATCTGTATTTCTCTGGTAGTATCACATATTGATGTAATCCAGACACAAACTTATCAAAGCTAACACAAGATCTGCTGTCTCCTCCCTCTGCCATCAGCACCTTTTACTGCTGTGAAAGGGAAGCAATCAAGGAATCAATATCAAACCCCTGATAGCCTCTTTTCAACCAGATCAACTAACATCATCTCAATGATTTATTGACTAGTTGCTTTATTACCCCTGTCCGCACAAGCATGCAAAGGTTACTCAAGGCACTGGAGCACTAGACTCCAGCTGTGCAAAGGTGGGGGGAGGGGGAGTGAGAAAATTGTATAGGCAGCACAAATACATATAGATAAAGAGTAGAAACCATTTTTCCACTGGATTGACCACGGTAACACACACTCAGCTCATGGCTTTATTTTACAGTGATCTATCAAACATGATCCAGCATATAAAGCTAGTCAAGACAAAACCTAAGAGAAGATTATTCCTGTTATCAGATCTGGGAACCTGGTCTCAAACCAAGCATGAAAGGACTTTTGTTGTGGCTTTTGGTTGCTGACTAAAACCTACTATTTATGAATAGCAACAATGGAAAGATTGAATGTGTTAAGAAACATTCATACTTGTTTTTTTTTCAGCCTGCCACTTGACTCCAGTCGTGACGCTGGAACAATCCCAGTTCAGATATACTGTAGCAAGATTCTGTAATTAGGACTGCTGCCCTGAAACCGACTCCAACCCTGAGGATACAGGATCGGCTTCACAATAGAAGCTATAAATGAATAGGGTTTCTTGTGTGATTGCAGAATAATGCTTTATGTCTTTCCTATCTGCAAGACAACATGAATCACTTTCCAGCGGAAAAAATGATTGCAGATACTAACGATGTAAAAGGTTATTCTATAAGATGAACAAGAAATTCTATTCATGAAAAGATTATGCTGGACAATGACAATCTGTTAGGATGGGGACTGTCAGCCAGAGCTAGTCTGACTTGTAAACCGCGATCTAAAAAGCTACAGGCCTCTACTGCCTCTGAAAGTCAAATTTGGCAAAAATCTTCTTGGGCTCTTATTTCCAGCACTAGGGAAAACATTCTTAGTCATCAAAAGTTAGAAACCACCATAACATGCAGTAAAGAGCAACCTAGCATTTCTGCACCAGCACACAGCATGGAGGTCACCCCGCTGAGATTAAAAAATACGACCTAAATTTGAGGTGACAAATTACATTAGATGAATCTCATCCTTGAGGATTAAACAAAAGGACAGGAACAACAGTATCTATCTCCAATAGTGGCTATGTGCCAATGCTCAAGGAATATTGTTTATCTTTCTAATACTATTTCCTAGTAGTACTCTCCTGGCCCCCAACTGTTTTCAACTCACCAGAATTGTGAAGCTGGATGTGCCTTCTGTCTTCTTAGTAACATTCAAAGGATTTCCCTCCCAAGTGCTTGGGCATCCCCCAGATTCAACAGAAACTTTTTGTACCCAGAACACTTTTGACAAGACATTCCTCCACTTACTATCCCTTCCAATTCTGTCACTCAGCGGCTGCAAGGCAACAGGATCTTTTACTGAAACAAACACTAGACCTGTATGCACATTGTTCACAGCACTCCTGGATTTAGAGAATTCCACGTCATTCTTCTGCCCTCTCTTTTCTGAGATTCTAGGTTCTTACTCAGCTGGTCTTGTATAGAAGCCATTTTGCACCTCTGCTTATTTCCACTGCCCCTCTTATAAGTTTTTTTGGTTCTACTACACACTTTAAGATGGAGGAACTCAAACTGTGCAAACTATCCAGCACAGATGAGAACCAAATTAAAAATGCATTTTTGAACTGCCTTTCAGAAATTAATATATTGTGTCACTGTAGAGTGTTTTCCCCTTCCAAGCCTCACTCTTTTCAGGTAATATATTCTCAAGTGTCTGTTCTCATAAACCACCTGGGTTAATTCATACATTTGGTCCCTCCAACTACTTTTCAGAAAGAATCAATACTATACTTTGTAAAATGTGCAGGAACCTACTAATAGAATACTTAATGTAAGATGAAGGTATTCACTCCTAGAGGCCAAAATTTTCATACAGTCTCAGAAAAAAAGGTTAGGAGAGGGGCAACAGCAATGATCAAAAAGTCTTGAACAGCTTGCTTGTGAGGAATGACTGAGCATGATCAGGCATTTCAGACTGGAAGAGAGATGACTTTGCAATAATATGATAATCTTCCACAAAATCATGAATGGCATGGGAAGGGTGGACAGGGTCTGAATGCTCTCCTTCTCCTCCGATACAAGAACTAGGTGCAATCAAGCAATGCTACAGGAAGTGGGTTAAAAGAAGCACTCATGCAGCAAACCTGTGAAACATCTCATTAAAGGATGCCATGGAACCTGAATGGTTCTGAGGAACCAAGGGGTCATGTTTTAATACTTACTCTGACAAAACATACTTCCTTTTGCTTGGACATCACTTGATGCCCTTTAATTCTTGCCATGGTCAGGTGACAAACAGAACAATTGTTTCCTACTCCCATGGTTGCAGATTGCTGTCACTATGTCTCCTCTTATCCATCCTACTTTCAGTCATTTGTTTTCCAGGCTACGCTCAGCTTATGTGATTACTGTTTTTATAAAAACTGCTTCAACATGCTCTTCTGTGTCTTTCCCTAATCCTTCTACAACTCTTTGCAGAGGTGAGAATATCCACGCCCAACTCTGAGGGGGGAATGCTATTCATTACACAAATGTACCATGGATTTATACCATGGTATCCTGGTTTTCTCCCTCTCCTTTTCCTGAAGATCTCTCTCATTTCTATTTGGCTTTTTTTTTTTTTTTTTTGACCACTGCTGAGAACACTTCACAGAGCTTTGTCTGCATTACTTGAAAGATCTCTTTCCCGAATGGCACAGATTCTTAAGAGCTCATCACTGCATGGACACAGGTGTTTCTCCCTGCACACGTTATTTTTTATCTACTAGGATCAAGTACCACTTGCCTACAACCAAGCACTGCGAGAACCTTCTTCAACTCCAGCCACCTTTGGTTTTGCTCCCCTAACGTTGTGATTTTCAGCATATACTGTCACTCCATTACTCAGCCTCTCTTACAGATCATTTCTACATTGAGCAGCACCAGCCTGAACACAGATGGCCCATAGCATTCCACTAGCGGTTGCTCTTCACTAGAAAAGCTGACAGGTCTTCCTACACTTTAACCAGGTATTAATTTCTGGAAAAGTTATGCTCCTCCTCCATGACAGGTCATTTCCTCTAAGAAGCACTAACAAAGAACTTTGTTAAACTCTCTGAAAAATCCAGAAACAGCAGTACATTCACTTGTTTTTTCACTGCTTGTCAAACAGCTTCAAATAACTTTACCAGCTGAAGCTGGACTTCAGCATTCTTGAGTGAACCATGAAGGTCACTTATCAAGGCATGCTTACAAGTAGACATGACCTTGAGAATCACCATCCATGACAGGATAAATAGTGCCTTGGAGTCAGCATGGGTTTGAAGAACTCAACTTTTACAGTAGGAAATCCGTTTCAGTAAATTTACCCTAAAAAGAAATAATAAATCACCCAATACTATAACTTAAATACAACTTCTCCATGTTTACAGCAGCAAGGTAAAGCAAGCCCAACACAGAAAAAGATTTGGACAAGAATCTATAACAATAGCCTACAGATTTTTTTTTTTTTTAATAAACCTGACAGTAGACCCTATTGTTCTACAATACTGACTGGCAGATACTGAATGCAATATTATTCAGTGGAATTATTTCTGGTTAAGTCACAGGGTTATCTAATACCCCAGTGATGCTATACCCTTCACAAACACCAGTATGCAAGAGCCTTGAACGAAACTATACTAGAAACTCTGCTGTGGAGAACCAACACATGGGCCTTGCACTGCTTGTCATTATGGATACCAGCTGGGGAGGAGAACAGTTAATAGTATCAAGAAAGATTTCGCCCTTTCCAACTTTTCTGAAATACCTTTCTTCAAGTTTCCCTTTTCAGAGAGACTTGGAAATAAAACTGACCAGACAGGAATTTGTGTCCCATGAGACTGGTTTCCAGTTAAACAGATGAGACAGCGAGAGAGTAAAAGCTCACACATTTTTTCCACATAACACCAATCTATTAAGTATAAATAATTTGCCAACTGATTATTGTTCCAGCCCCATGTCTGTACTGAACTACCATTTAATCTTAGCTCATTTAGCAGGCCCTCAATACATTAACATAAATGTTGAAGCCTAGCAAAGAGTAAATAAAAAACCAAAATAACTGTAGGAGGCATAAGCCTAACTGAGCTTTGTCATGCTGACAGAAAATAAAGTGACCAACCAGGAAACACAGGAGGTAAATGAGCTTCAAAAATACATAATTGGCAAGGCTCAGAGCAGAGGTAGGAAAGCCAGCTTGATTGAGTAATGTATCTCTTGGCTGTTTATAACCTTACATGAAAAGAGGTAATTTCATATTAGCAAAATACATTTATTTTCCCTGGAATTAGTTAATTTAGTATTAACAATATCCAATTACTTAACACAAATTAAAGTGATTTTATTCAAGTGTTCAGATAACAAAGGAAGAGTTGTGTCCAAAATGTCATTCCCCCAGTCATTAACCTTTGTTGATACTGATTCCCCAAAACCATCTTGGAAACTTACTTTTAAGTTTGGTAAACTTTCTCCTGTAGCAGACTAGCCTTCTGATAGCAATCTGCGGAGTAAAATACATTTGTAATTTAACAACTAAGACAACACGAGTTTTTCATTCATTACCCCTCTATTCAGAGCTCATACACTTCATTGCTGTCCTATCTGACTTCCTCATCTGTACCACATTGTTCTTTTACTCGCTCACTTCCTCACGCAGTCAAGGTTTTTGGTAAAGTTCTCCTTGTCTAAAGTGACAGTCCCTTTCTCCAGGGTAGTCCAGTTCCCAGCCCATACCTGTCCCCAGATAGAGTGCTATAACTCTTCCATAAGTCAGCAGGGAAATGCCAAGCAGAGGAGAAATGCTCCGATGCTGTGCTGCATGCTGACCCTCTCCTCTGAGGCATAATCACAGGAGTAAAAAGCAAGCAGTCATTTCCACCAGTCATACCTTCCACAAGCCCATTCCTGCCAGCCTCCATCTCACACTTTGCAGAGGAGCAGCTGTGGAAATGTAACAAATTACACCAAAAGGTGCAGCATGTCCCAGCATTGAAGAAGTTTGGCACTGTTACAGCTTTTACTGCTTATGGCTTTAGTAAGCCACACGAAAGGCACAGAGCAGTGTGATCAAAGAAACACAATTCAAGGGAGTGCAACTTTCCTATCCCCTTTCCTCTACCGAGGAAAAAAATTAAGGCTGTTTTAGCCAGACATCCCGGTAAGACAGAGGAAGTAATTTGCCCTGTATCTTCACTAACATAGAGAGATTTAAAAAAAAAACCAAACCCCAAAACAACAACAAAAAAATGCTTCTATTCATTTTCTTTTTCCCGTGCCTTTAAACAGAAGCCAATGAAAAAGACAAGCGATATGTGCAAGAAACAGAAAAGCAGACAAATGGAAAGATTTCCTTATTCTGGTTTGAGTGAACAGCAGTGTTCACACTCATGAATCTGAGTTAAAATGAATAGTCATGTTTTCATTAAAATGAATAGTCATGTTTAACAAGTTTGATTGTTACACGTGTGACCTCAGGCATTGCTTCCTGCACCCTATTCATATAACAATTCTGTTTGTAGAATAGTAGTTTCTCCATAAGTATAGTATTTACAAGCTGCTTGAACATTAACCTGTTTTCCAGTATTGTCCTCATTTTACCACAAAAGAATTGTGGCAAAAAGAATAACAATTTTTGATGCTCGGGGCTTGATTTTTCAAAGTATGTGACATTACAGAGTGTTTCACAGCATGTGCTCAGTTCCAACTTCCCTTACAGTTGTACATCAGAAATTCTGCAAATCGGATCCAGGGACACAAGCAACAGAGGGAATGTAACACTGAGGTCTGTGTAAGACATCCACAACACACATGAAACCACTTCTCTAAGACAGCATTTGACTACCTTAATTATGAATGAGAAAGTTCCCTTCCTCCCACAGTTCTGTACTGCTGTACAGTTTCTGTTAGAATTGGAAAACGGAATCTAAGCTCTAATTTAGTCCTCAGAAAAGTTCAGTTCTGTGCAACAGGAGAAAACTTAATCTATTGGGGAAGAACAGCATGCAATCATTTAAGTAAAAACAGTACTGGAAAACATTTATACAAAATAAGTGAAGCAAGACTGTGTAGCAACCTCTCTGCTGGACCAAGATAAGTCAAATTCAGAGGTACTGTTTAAAGTGAGGTTTTCCATGTCATTCAAGGGGGCAGAGATGTCCATAGGAAGGATGGATAAAGGCCCTTATAAAAACAAAACAAAAAAACAGACACCCCACCCCCACAAAAAAAAAACAAAAAAAAACCCACAGCAAAACAACCCAAACACCACACAAATTCTACTGTGCAGCATCACATTTACACCTCAGGGCAGTGAGTATTAGACCACAGGACTCCAGCACAGAGATTTCTGAACTGCCTGAGCCACAATATTCATCACCTGCTCCTCAGGCTGCAGCTGAAGGAAATGAAATAGATGCTTTACCAGTGAATCTCTGCAGCATTTGGCAGTCACATCTCAGTCAGCTTCAACCCGAGGCATTTTGCCCATAGTTACCTTTAACACTGCATGTCTGCAAATTATGACTGAAAAATAATATGACTTGTGACAGTGGTTGCAAAACTCTAGGTAGTGGAAACTGGCTACTTGTCACCAGGGAATTAAACTTTTCTCTTTTATTTCATACTAAGTAAATTGTAAATCAGTCTCAACTGATACACAATGTTATCATTTCCAGATATATAAATACTGGAAAAAAAACCAAACCAACCCACAATTTTCTTGCTTCAACTTGTCAGAATCCAGCAGATGTTATATATTTAATTTCACAAAACCCAGAGAAGTCTATTAGTACTATCGCTTCAAAGTTCTCATGAAAATAACTTCCTCCTACGTACAAAAAATAATCAAGAAACGAGGCTGCTGTTTTAAGCAAATACTGGGAAAAAATATTTCCTGAAGCAGGTACAGCCATGAGACCATGAAGAACAAAAATTTGTCCGGCCTTTCAGGCAGCAGTTCAGTAGCAAAGACCTTAGGGTCCACCTGCCTCTTCTCTGGTATTCCTCCCTTTGCAGGAAAGATGGGGGCACTGAACAGAACGTCCTCCAGGGCTTCCTTCTTTAGTGTGAAGAACCGAGGTAATAAAATTAGTACTGGTCTTAAAAATATTTACATTACTTGAGACCAGAGCAGTCTGATGACCTTCAAAGAGAACTACTCCAGCAGGAACAAGTCCCTCGGTAAATCATTCCATTAGTTATGCAGTTTTACAAGTTTACATCCAACTTAATCTTGGATTTGTCTGCCCATTAACCAAGAAGTCTTGTAGACAAGACTTTCTTACTCACAAAGAAACACTTCGAGAAAAACAAACAAAAAACCAACCCAAACAAACAAAAACAAACAAATACAAACCAACAAAACCCACACCAAAACCCCAACCGCCTACTTTCATGACCACGTATTAACAGCTTAACTTAACAAGCTCAAAGGTCCAGCTACGCAGGGTCCTGGGGGAAGCGTTCACAAAACAAGGACAGCCTAAGTACCGGCGTTAACCTTCTGCTTTACAACTAACAGCTTCGGGCCATCCCCAACTGGAAACTACACCTAGATCACGGTGCTCAAAAGCCGTTATGCCTCTCAGCACTTCGTCTAAACTCTTTGGAGACAATTTATAGCCTCGGCCTCCACAACACCACGTAGTACTGTTCTTCTCAACCTGAGCGCGAGCGATGCAGCGTTTCCTCCCTCTGCACCCTGCGTGTCACCCCCTAACTCCATTCAATCGCTGCCTCCCGCAGCCGCAGCTCAGCCCGTCTGCCCCGCCACCCTCCCCGAACCCCCCCCACCGCTACCCGCCAGACCCCAGCGCGGGACGGGGCACCCCCTCCCGCTCCGCACACTGCTCCCGCCGGGCCGGGCCGCTCGGCCCGCAGTGATTCGCAGACTCTGTTAGCGCCAGTACCGCTCCCCCCCAGACACGCTGCGCCGGCGGCGGGACAACTCACCGCTGACAGACAACGCGCCGCCGCGCCCCGGTCCAGGGCCTGCCCGACACCTGCCTCCGCCGCCGAGCCCCGAGGGGAGCAACCGCTGTCCCCGGCCCGGGACAGCCGGCGGCCGCTCGGCCCAGACCCCACCACCCCTCGGCGGCCCCGAGCCCGCGCTGCCCCAGGCCCCGGGAGCGCTGCCGCGCCCCCCCGCCGCCTCACAGCGGCCCGCACCGTACCTACCCGCCGGGGCAGCGCTTCGTCCCATACCGGCGCCGCCGCTCCCGCCGCCGGGCGCACTCTGCTGCCCGCCCCGGCCGACCCCTTCCGCGCGGCAGGGAGCCCCGCCCCGGAGGCGCGGCGAGAGGGCAGCCCCAGGCTCGCGAGTCGAGGCCAGGCTGTGAGGGGGCGGTAGAATGGCGCTGCCCGCCCGGCGAGGAGGAGAAGGAGGAGGAGAGGGAAGGGGGAAAAGAACGCCCCCCCGCGCGCGCGCGCCCCGGGGGGTCGCCCCCGCCCATTCCGCGCGCGTGCACGAGCCCCGGGGGGTCGCCCCCGCCCACCCCTCGCGCGTGCACGCGCCGCGCCCCTTCCCTGCACAGCCCGCGGGTCCCTCGCCGCCCGCCGCCCTCTCGCCTCAGCGCCGTGCCCCTCGCAGGACTCGGCGTCACGGCGGCTCCTTTTCCCCTCAGCCATGCAAGAAATGAACGCGGTTGTTCCCTCTCTTGGCTTCAGCGGGCTTCCAGCTCTCTTTGGCTCCAGGCCAGCAGCAATGCCCTCCAGCAAAACAGCGTGATGGGTGCCTCCGAGAAAAGGCAAAAGTTAAGGAGGAAAAAGAGCCAAAGCGCACCTGGACGGGGAAGGCAACTGCCGCGCCTCAGTGGCTGGGCCCGGAGCAGGCCTAGTGTTGACAGTGTGTTTTGCTGCGCTGCAGGTCCTGTTTTTGTGTTGCAATTACCAGGCACGGTACCAGGGGAGGAGGTGCCCAAAGACACCAAAACACGGCTGCAGGTAAGTCTTGTGATGTTTAGGCCAACCTCATGGGGTCTTTTTCTGGGTGAGCTTTGAACCCTTGCTTGGTTTCAACAGCCTTTTCCTTCAGTCACACACATGGACACCAACCTGCTACCCTGTGCACCCTCACGGCTTAAAGGGGCACCTGAACACATCACATTTGTGTCTTGCACCTCCAGTTTATCTCCCTCTCCTTCACAATAAGGAGATAAGGTCTCCCACCACATCTCCCTTCTAAGCTTGCCCTAAAAGTCAGCTACAGATGCCTCCCTTTAGCAGTTCTTCATTTTAGTATTTTCTAAAAGTGCTAAAAAGCACTTGACAGGGAACTCTCCCTCTCATTCTTTTCTCAGAGGTGAGGGAAGCAACCCAGTCATCTGCAGCTCCTTCATTCTTCCTTACTTCTCTGGAGAGGAAAAAGGAACTATTTCCATGGCTCTAAATTACCATAGCTAACTCAGGAGAAAAAAACAAACAAACAAACAAACCAAAACAAACTAAACACATTACTGGTCAGTGGAGGTGGACAACAGCCCAAAGGGCAAAAACCTCCCACCCAAACAACCCACTGATCTGAGCCTGTTTCTCAGGATTCTTCCCTTCTTGGCTTCACAGTTCCTTTGCAGGACAGGATGTGCATTCAGTCACTTCAGAGAAGTGCAGGCCCTTTGCTGTAGGGCTGGACAACCAGACATGAGACATACATGAGCACGTCAGGGCAAGGGACTGTGACTGCAAATCCCAATCCATAGCCAAACCTGTGTTAGTCATGCGATGGAAGAGAGCTGCACTTCAGTCATGCGGGTTTTTTTAATAGTCTTGAAGGATTGAACAAAATTACAGTAACATAGTTAAGCATTAACTTCGTACCACTTATCCTGTAAATAGTAGCATGGCTGTTTACCTTTGAAGTCTGACTGCTGTGGAAAGTTCAGAGCGGTTTTGCTCAGTGAACACCCAGAGTTAAATTAGGGATGTTGAAATGCATATTTAGTACAAATACTAAAATGCTTCAACATGAAAAAAGCCGGGCCCCCTAAAGACCCTACAGACTTTATTGTGCACCAACTCACTTGGGATAAATGGCACATGGAGTATGAGAAATGAGCCTGAGCTAACAAACCCTGGAATTACTAGTACAGTATCATCTTACCTTGACTGACTGGTGATGAATTTGGGTAGGGAGGAGAAGTATCTGCTGGCAGTCTCAGGAAACCCCCCAAGATAGTGTATCTTGGGTAAGGTGGTATCTTCCAGAGACTCATGGACCTTTTCAGTCTTTCACCCACTTCTTTTCAGGAAGAGAGGCAAAGACAGGGCAAATGCAAGGGGCTGCCATTCTTCTGCAGAGAAGCTACAAAGCCTTCCCAGGAGATGCAATGGATGGACTGACTGAGCACTATTCACAGTTAAGTATCAGTGGTGTTAGTGAAAGATCTTGGTAGACCTGGGAATGCTTTTGTCTGTGCTTTTACTCTGAAGTCCTGTGGGGATTGAAAGCCAGAGGAACTTTCCCCTTCATTTCAGCTGGGCTTGGACAAGAGCCCCAAAGAACACAGAGTAACTCAACACTCTGAAACTGAAATGTATCAGTGAACATTTGTATTTTCTTAGTATCAAAAGAGAGGACATTATGTAATACTTGCCACTGTAGGGGAATAGGAATGTCTGCTTGGTTTTATGATTACAGGGTAAGTAGTAGCAAGTTAATGTTTAACTATGTTCTTGTAATTTTGTTCCGTCCTTCAAGACTGTTTAAAAAAAACCTAATCAACCTCAAACAGTAGAAAAAGTCTGGAACGGTTTTATTATGTGACACACAAATACCACCCTATGATCCAACTCACTGCCCTTCAAAGTAAGGAACCTGTCGCTCTCTGAAAGAGGGAGCCTGACATTCTGGAAGAAGCAGCAATGCCCGGCCTCGGAGGCCAGTGTCCCGGTGCAGTCACCACCTGTTCCTGTCCCTGGTGTTAGGAAGGTAGAAGAAGTTTGACTATGCTAAAAATATGCATGCCTGATGCTGCACTGGCAGGACAAGAGCACTGCAGGGATGGTTATGTCCTTTGCAAATCCAGACCTGGTCTTTTGTTGGCACAAGTGTCAGGTGAAAGCATGGCTCAGCCACTGCTCGCTCTGCTCTGCCCCCGCTGCTCCACCACCCCTTTGCTTGCAGGATCTTTATGCCAGACAATGAGGAACAAGTTAAGCTTGTGCTGCTTCCCTGCCAGGCTGGCAGAGGTGTGGGCTGTACACTTCGGGCTCTGGCGAGAGGAGTGGCGGTTTCTGCAGGGTAGGGGGGAGGCTGAGCAGCGTCTGAAGCAGTTTGAGTACCCTCTGCAGGGCCTCCCGCCCCACTGAAAAAGGCGTTGAAAGCGCGTAGAACGCCGCTCTGAGTGTGATGGGCTTTTCTGGTTCATTACTGACCGCTGCGCTAATCGCCGTGAGTTGTCCTGCCCAAAGCGAAGCGGAGCCGTTGTGCAGGTTCAACTGCCCGTGGCGTGACTCATCCCCGCGGGTGCTGGGGAGAGAGCCGCGCAGCGCAGCGGCACCCCCGGGCCAGGCTGACAGCGGTGATCTCGGAGCGGCCTCGGCAGGCCCAGGCACGCGTGTCCGTATCCGTGTCCGTGTTCGTGTTCGTGTTCGTGTCCGTGTCCGCAGCGGGGCGTGGAGCGCGCTCCGGACCGCTGCCTGCGCGCGAGCCCGCGCCGGTGCTGGCTGCAGCCTCCCGGAAGCGGCAGCTCCGCCCTCCGGCAGTGACGTCTCCGTGACGCGAGGGTGCGCGCGACGCCTTCGTGGCGGGGGAGCGGCGGCGGCGATGAAGGTGGCGGTGGCCGGGTGCTGCCATGGCGCCCTGGACAAGATGTACGAGACGCTGGAGCTGCTTCAGCGGCGGCATAACGTGCGGCCCGACCTGCTGCTCTGCTGCGGAGACTTCCAGGCCGTGCGCAACGAGGCGGACCTCCGCTGCATGGCCGTGCCCGCCAAGTACCGCCACATGCAGACCTTCTACCGGTGAGAGCCGCCCGGCCTTGTCCCGGTAGGGCCCAGCCCGCTCCGCTACAGCAACTGCCGTGTCTCCGCAGGTACTACTCCGGCGAGAAGAAGGCCCCGGTCCTCACGGTGTTCATCGGTGGGAACCACGAGGCGTCCAACCACCTCCAGGAGCTGCCCTACGGCGGGTGGGTGGCGCCCAACATCTACTACCTCGGTACGGTCCCCCGCCGGCCTTTTCCCGCCCACCCCCTTGCCCTGCTCCGGCCCCGCCGCGACGAGCCGCGCTTCCGTCTCCCCTAGGTTACGCGGGCGTGGTGCGGTTCCGCGGCGTGAGAATCGGCGGCATCTCGGGCATCTTCAAGTCTCACGACTACCGAAAAGGTACGGCGTCACAGAGCGGGCCCGGCTGGGGGGCCGCGGTGCGGGGAGAACTGGGCCCGAGCTGCCAGGGGAGGGTTTGCCTGTTTCTCCTCTTTTCTGAACCGACTTTTATGTCAGAAACTTCTCTTGGCTCAATACATGGATTTTTCTGGAGGTGGTAGATGAGTCGGTAGTTGCCTGGTGACCATAGCAGGAAGCAGTGCACCTCTTGAATGTTTTTGGATCAGTCTTGATTTTTCCATAGCAGTGTGCAGTGCAAGCCTGTTTAGTTTTCCTTGTGTGAAACAGTCAATTTGTAAGTGAGATATTGTATTAATATACTAGTCTGAGTAGAGGCACAGTGCCAGTACATCTCAAGATTGTCCCGGTAGGGCCTATTCAAGAGCCCTTCCTTGAAAGGGTCTCCATCAGCAGACAAGAGATCTTGTCGTAGATGATACCTGCTGTCAGCAAATAGAAGATAATTTTTCTGACCTCTTCAACACAACAGGACACAACAGGAGATAGTGATTTCTCAGTGATATACTGTTTCAGAGATACTTTGCAAATGGCTTTCAAGCTGCAAAGTAATGAACTAATTTTCTATGACACTCAATTCTAATACCTATCAATGCTAATTAAATGTATCAAACATAGAGTTTGCACATGGGAAATGAGACTTTTTTTGACTATTAAAAAAGTTTTTTTTTTTCCTACTCATTTTTAAGACTACATAGGAACTTTGCTAGGCATTCAGGTTTTTTATTACACAGCAAAGTTGACAACTACATTGCTTTTGATATGGTACATGTTTGTACTTCCAGAGTCTGTAGTGCCTGTGCCACACTACAGTTACAGGCGTGTTTAAGCTGCTGCTGAATGTGTTAAACTGTAGTTTCACGGTTGGTGGCAGCACTCTTGAAGAAACACAAAATATCACAGCCTCGGTGACCTGAGTCAGAAGTCATCTCTGATCCAGTGCTTTGTGATCTGGTTTATACCTCTGTCTGAGCTGTTACATCCTAACTTACGTTCTGATCACTGACCACTCATATAGGTGTGGTCTGTGCTCTCCTGTGTTGATGCCCAACTTTAGCGTGTTCACATCTACTTCCCATTCTTTGGCTATGCCAGCATGTGTGTGTGTGTAGCCATGATGTTAGTAGATACGTATGCATGTGGCTATGCCATGTAACTGTGGATGTAGGAGGTGTGGGGAAGTAATGAGGTGTGTTATCTTACCAGAGAGGTACAAAACCTTATTCAGGAATTAAGTACATAAGTATTTCTTCCAGAAGTTACTTGTTTCAGACAGGTCCTAAATTTTAAATATTTAAGTATTCCACAGAGTGAAGAAATGCTCATTGTTGTAGACACATTTTTGCAACATATTTGCTTCACATAAAACATCAGCAGCCTGTTGGTGTAAGCTCCATGTAAAGAAAATACTGTATCTCCTTTGATTATTGGCAGCCTTGTATTTGGTAGTGGTGTCTGTATGACCCCCAAGAAGGTAGCTTGCAAACAGTGTTAGGAGAGAACAATTGATTCAGGCAGCTACCTTTCCACCCCCACCCCCAATGTTTCAGGTCACTTTGAGTGTCCACCATACAACCAGCAAACAATTAGAAGCGCTTACCACGTGAGGAATATCGAAGTCTTCAAACTCAAGCAGGTTAGTGAAAATCTAAATTTTTCTAAACAATTGTAAATAATTTTAATTAATTTAGAAGTTACAAGCTACTCTGACCAAGTACACTATTGGATAGCAAATCTTACCAACAACTCCCAGCTAATCTCAGTAGGCCATTTTATGCTGGCTGTTGTTTCACTGTTGTTCCTGCTGAGTATCTCCTCTGACACTTAGCATAGCAGGGCAAATTTGGTCTGAATTGGGCACGAGCAGGAGTGTTTTTTTGTTGGTTTTTGCTTTTTTCTTTTGATTGGGTAAGATTCACAGAATGGGAGGTACTCCAGCTATACACCTCTGTTCCAGCTTTAGGCAGATGGATGCTGCCTTGTCTAACATGCAGGCTGATTGGTATGAAGTTAACTATTCAAAATTGAACCAGTTGAATAAGCTGATCCTAAATTCCTGACTGAAATATTTTTGACACCTGTGTGAGAAATTCAAAGGACATATTAGATTTATTGTTAAGCTATTGCTTACTCCCTGCTTTGTCACAAGGGCTACTCCATTTGGTTGAGGTTATGGTGTGAATACATGTATTTGGAATGATGATTGTACACTTCAGTGCTCGGTAGATATAGGGATACTGAACACAGGACATAGACTTGCTGTCATTGTGGAGTTTGATGCATTTCACATTTCAGCAAGTGTCTTGCTATTTGTGCTCTGGTTTCATCTAGAATTGTGTTCTGATACAGCTGATGGAAATATGCTGAATATCAACATATGCTTAAGACTGATTAAACTTCTGAGGGGTGCTTCCTTTGTGGAGGAACATCGTGCTTAGCCATTATCCCTTTTAATCAAAGCTTTAAGAAATCTTACAAGGAAGAAGCCTTTGATTGTGCATAGAGAACTTGCTCTCTAGCTGCAATTTTTTAGTTTTCTTCTGAGTGCCTGACACATACTCTGATAATATGATCTCTTCTACAAGCAGCGTATATAAACCACAGCTGACTGTCCCAAGAAAGTGTAGTACAAACCATGGGGATTAGAGAGAGTCCCTTGACAGCTTCAAAGGTGCCCTGAAAGGTGGGGCTCAGTGATATACTTGCTTTGGAGGTGAGGCTGTTGAACATGTTACACAGGTTCCATCTTGTCCTGTGTAATTTTGAAACTTCTGTATCATATGTATTTTACTTATGTGGTTTATTTTTACCATGTGTATTTTGGCTTGACAGTTAAAGCGTCCAATTGATATATTTATGTCACATGACTGGCCAAGGAGCATATATCACTATGGAAACAAGAAACAGCTTCTTAAAATGAAATCCTTCTTCCGTCAAGAAGTGGAGAGCAACACATTAGGAAGCCCTGCTGCTTCAGAGTTGCTGCAGCATCTGAAACCCACCTACTGGTTCTCAGCACATCTTCATGTCAAATTTGCAGCTTTCATGCAACACCAGGTAAAAGTGGGGGGGAAGGAATCATGTATGTGTCCCAAGCACATTTCGGAATTCCAGTGCAGGTAATCATATCCAGAAAAGCAATTTCTTAATGTTTTTGCTCAGTTACTGAAATTAATCTTAAGACATGAGACACTAAGTGGTGGTAAGTCTACTAGCTTATGTAAGTTAGAGATGTTAGAAGTCAGTGGTATAACTACCTACTTCAGGGACAGCGTGAAATAGCCAACATTACTGCCCTTGAAACTTCTTTAATTTTATAGAGAAAATATAAAGTGTCTTTCCCACTTTATTGGGAGACAACCTCAAAACAAGGTGATAGAGAAGTGGCTGAAAAGAAGATAGCAGTTAACTGGGGATGGGAAGATGCCTGTAGTGAGACTTGTCAGATGGCCTGAGCAGAGGCAAAAACCAGCCCCTGCAGGCTGAAACTTCTCTTGTTTTGAGTTATTCCTGAAAGCAGTGTGACATGCTATGCCTATGTGCAAGTTATTTACCTGTAAAATGTAACTCTGAACCTTCTAGACTCAACAAGACTGTTTCTTATGTTAAAGTTTTTCTTCTTTGCTTCAAGGCTAGGTGTGCTTAGCTGCCTTGGTTCAGGATGAAGTGTGGCTATGGCCTTATCTTGCTTTCATTTACATCCAGCTCCCTGTTAGACTTCCAGTGAAATCTGTCTTTCTCTCTGTCTTTCCATCCCTTTCTTATAATCCATTGCTGATTTTCTATTTCAGAAAGTCTTTTTCTGTATCAGTTATGCATTTAAATCTCTTTCTATAGCTTGTTTAGAATAGTCATATTTCATAGAAATGCTAACGACTGTGTTAAACTATTTGTTTCCTAGACAAACTCCAAAGAAGAGCTACCAAAAGCAACGAAGTTTTTGGCTCTTGATAAATGCCTGCCACACAGAGACTTTCTGCAGGTGATGACCATGTGCAGTGGGTTTGCATTTTTTTAAGCATTTCTCTTGTCTTCACTGCCAAGTGCTGTGCTTAGATATAAGCTGAAGACTAGTTACATGGAGGAATTAGAAAGAAACAAGGAATTGTGCATGTGTGGAATGGTCTTTGTATAATATTGTGTTGAGATGAGCAGACCTTGTGTCCTGTCATACAGGTACAGTGTTTGTTTATTCCTACCATTTCTACCACTTCCTTCCACCTTAGAAGAAATACTTGAGTTAATGGTAGGAGTAGCTCTACTTTAAACTGAATCGAGCCTCCTCTTGTGGGGTGTTGGTCCAGCCTAAGAAGAAAGCTCATCTTGAGGCTCTTCTTCGGTTCAGCTAGTGCCTCTTTCTTTAGATCTGGATTCTTGAATTCACACAAGACTGAGTCCTAAGTTGAGTACTCTTAATTTCCTTTCAGTATTGTGAATTCCAGCAGGAATTGCTGTGAAATTCTAGGGGAATGGCTCTGCTGCTTCTTGTTTGATGTATATCTTGGCTGGGAAGGGCAGTGGACAAGTAGGAGGTTTAGGCTGTGGGAATTTCCACAATGAGTGCCAGACTGATTTGCCAGGAGCAAAACAATGCTCATGGCTGTGGCATGTGTATGCTGCCTGGGCTGCCATCTGTAAAATCTCAACTCAATAGATCAAAAATGCTTTACTATGAGAGGGAGCTGCTGACAACATGTTCGTCAAATGCAGTCAAGTGGTTTAGCAGTCCTACTTTAAAGTAGATTAATTTGTCGATTTTAAGGGTTCTTTGTCCTTTGGTTATGTGGTGAGATCCATTTGCCCTTGTAACTACTTCTGAAGATGGGAGAGAGTATGACCTTTTGCTGTGCAAAGGTACACTGCGTTACTAGTCCAAACTTGAAATCCTGTAGCAAAACTCATCTAGAGTAATACTACCTCTAGCATCATGGTGATCCACCTGTGTAACTCTGGTTTAAAGTCTATCTTTGTTTTTTTTTTTCTCCTCCCCTCCCTAAAACTGCATGAAAAGGTTGTGTTACTTTATGGATTTTAAGTCAGAGCCTGACTAGCACAGTTTGGCTAAACTGAATGGTTTGATTTGGGTTAACGTCACTGTGACAATGTGATTTGGATTTCAATCTGTCAGCTGCTGAAAGAGTTTAAAAACATTTCATGTTAATTTGATTGCTATGCTAAGAATGCCTGCTTAGACAGCAGAATAACTGTTGCTATCAATTCTTGATGTATTTCCATTTAGAAGATGGCATGAATTTAAGAGCAGGCAATTTCTGGTTTCTAAGTTGCATTAACTGTCCAATAGCTGGTACAAGGGAGGAGAGTGTTCAGCTTTTTAATTGCTATAGGCTAAAACACAGAGATGCCTTTTTTACCCTTGTCAATGGTCCTTTCTTACTCCGTTATTACTATTTACTTTCCTGTAGGGCTAATTTGAGAGGGCTTGTTTGAGGTCATTAGCTCAGTGTACTTGAAGCTTGACTAAAGCTCTGTACCATAAAAGTAACACTCCAAACTTTTAATGTTTCTGGTGTCAAGAGAAATAACTCATCTGTTTCCTGTTTTTTTGGTTGTTTTTTTGGTTGTTTTTTTTTTTTTTTTTAAACAGATAATAGACATAGAGCATGATCCTTCTGCAGGTGACTCGCTGGAGTATGATGCTGAGTGGATTGCAGTCCTCAAGGCCACCAACAGTCTTGTAAACGTGACTCAGAGCTCATGGAACATGCCTGAAAAGAACGCCCTCCATGCAAAGTAAGTTGTGTGCAAAGTAGAGATGAAAGTGTAGGTTTGCTGGACTGAAAGTAAACTTGGCTCACAGGTGTGTTTCTCTGTTGTGCATCTTGTAATACCTGTAGGACTTGCTAAATGCCTTGGAAAACAAAGGGGCTGGTGACAAGAGCTGTACTCTGGAGTATAAAACTTCTTTATGCTCTACATGGCTAGTTAGTTTTGTTTTGTAAACGTAAATACAACAATTTGAGGGGCAAAAAATATATGGTGGCTGATCATCTTGACAGTTATGCTGAGATACTGTAAGTGAGGCTGAATTCTGTGAGTGGGCAGGTGAATGCTTATTGGGTGGGTCGATGTAATACAAATCCTTGGTAGGGAGAAGGGAATCCTAGTGTTGACCAAAGGCAATTTACTCTCCTGAAAAATCATTTGAGAAATTAGGTGTCTGTTTTAAGATTAATTTATTATCCATCTTTAAAAGCTTCTCTTTGCAGTAGAAAAGGAAATACCTTTTGACAAGCTGCATTTGTTGTAACTTTATACACTTATTTAGGTGGGATTACAGTGTGACAGAAGAAGCCATCAAGGAGGTGTTAGAAGAGCTGAATCATAACCTCAGAATTCCTTGTAACTTCACATTGACAGCTGCTTGTTATGATCCCAGCAAGCCCCAAAAACATGTGGAACCAGTTCATACTATCAATCCACAGACCACTGAGTTTTGTGCTCAGTTTGGCCTTACTGACATTAATGACAGGATCCAGCAAGCTAAAGAAGAGGGCTCAGTACGAAGCGAATATGAAGAGGAGGAGGACGAAGAAGATGTGGACAGTACTGGGTCAGCAGAGGAACCCAGTGAATATAATACAGATAATTCTGGACTTTCATCCATTAATCCAGATGAAATCCTGCTGGATGAAGAAGGTGGTGATGAAGACTTGAGCACATGTTCTGTGGATCCTTCCCCTGATCATGCTCCTGACTTTTCTACAAGTTTTTCTGACATCCGGGTCATGCCAGATTCTATGGCAGTATCATCTGATGATGCTATGGATTCCACTAATGAGGAACTGGAGAAATCTGGTGTGAGTAAGCAGGTGGAAGAGAAGAGCTTAAATGAGAGACCATTGAAGCGCATTGGTGGTAATGAAAATGGAAACAGTGGCATTAAAAAAATTAAGAGAAGGAATCAAGCTATCTATGCTGCAGAGGATGAAGATAAAACAGAATAATACATCATATGATGTATAAATAAGTTCTCTCTGTACCTTTTTATGGGAAAATGCTGAGAACTGTGGTGGACTACCTGTGCTTTTAATGTTACTTGATCTTATTCATGTTACTTTCTTAAGCTGAAGAGGCTGTATGTATCTCTTGCAGGGAGGATTTATCCAGATCAAACATCTAAGACATCATACTTTGTCAAAGGATTTAAAGCTCATATGTAATCAGTTGATTTTGCTTCCGTTCTTGGTTATTAGTGTATACTACATATATTCAGCTGTACTGCTCTACAAGATACACTGTGCTTGTTGAACAAGAAGTCTTTAACTATAACTCAAGTCAAAGCGAGAGGATGGCTGACTTAGAAGACTGAATGATTTGATTTTATTGATTTTGTCTTGTTTTATATTGAACTTTTAATACAAAGTAGAATATGCAATAACTGAACTATGTGAACTAAATTTGCAAATGGAATTCCCACGATAACAAAACAGCGATAGAAGCATGAAGATTTTTGTTTCTGGAGATAATTATGTCATAGAAAACCTTCATGTTCATAAACAAAACGATGTGTATTGTCCACTATTGGCTTTTAATTACAGTTTTGAAGGGAACCAAGTCTTTTAATTTGAATCATGACAGTGTTATGGGGACCATGGAAGAGTGCGTCTCTGTTCTTAAAAACTCTTGTGTGCCGTTTCCTAAAACTTGAGAACCATGTCTTAAAATTAAAATGCAAGTACTTAGGATTAACAGCTTCCTAAATGTGGGCATCATCACTGTCTTGATAAATACCAACACAGCCTTAACTTATAAGTTGCTTGAGGCAATAATGCCTCCCATTACCATGGGCCTAAATTTCCATCTGTCACTTCTTTTCAGTAGTGTGTGACTCATCAAATTCTTAAACTGCATTTGGAATCTTCCAAAGTACCTTCATGAACTTTATCTGAGGGAGGAGTTGCCAGAACATAGATCCTCTTGGAAACTTTCTTTTAGGTTTGTTCTGGTTTGCCCTGAATTATTAGCAAATGAATTACATTCCTTTGGCTTAAAGGGCTGTGAGGATAGATAACAAAGCTTCCTGAAGTCATGAAAATGACAGTGTTTTCAAGAACTGTAGCAGATGTCATTAGACTTCTTAGTCGTACAGTCTAGTTCTGCTGGCATTCTGTGCTGAGCTTTCCAGGTCCAGACAGAGCAGGACTTCCTCATGAGTGTGCTGTCCTTGGGAGCAGATGCAGTTCCTGTGTGCTTTTACTCCTCTTAAGGCACGAGCACTGTGAAGAAGAAAGCATCCTGGCATGAAGAGGGGGCTGGATAGGGAGCCATGAGTGAAATAGATTGGTGAGTCATGCAGCAGGGAAACACTTTAAAGTCATGACTTCCGTCTTTGAAATCATTTCTACGTTCTGGGATTCATCTCGGTTCCTCTCCTGTCAGCAGTTCACTATGAAAAATGTGTGTAAGTATTTAAAAGCTGGAAAATGGCAAAATTAATGCTTTTCATGGTTCTGATCAACAGCTTTATATTGGTGGGTTGATGCCATTGACATCCTTGGTTTTTATCAGAGGATGCTGTCTTGTTTACTGAACTCCTCGTTGGGCCCTTGTGATGCTGCTCCTGTATCTCTCTATGCCTGCTTATCTTCATCAGAACACCTACCACAGAGAATTGTGGTAAGATATGGTGGAAAAATTGAAAGAATTTGGTGTAACCCTCAGGTTATCTAAAGTAGCTGTGAACAATTAGCTAGGTGACTGAAGACAGCTGAGTAAGAGTTCTGGGTCTGCAATGCTAAAATCTTCAGTATGCCTCATGATCTGAAGACTATAATGGAAATAAAGTATTTTAAGTATAAATTGTGTTATGAACTTTAAAAGTCTTCCAAGACGTCTGCACATGGTATTCAGCTGTTGAATTACACATGAAGCTGAGTGGGAGATGTTACTTGTAATAGACTTTTTAGAATGACTTTGTATGTTTTTAAACCAAAGTATTCTGTTATGTATTGTCCCCTGTCCTCCCCTTTCTGTTACATGTGGTTGGGCTTTCTAGAAAGCAGGAGACTTCAACAAGATAGAATATTGGGTTTGTGTTGGTTTTGGGTTTTTTTTGTTAATTTAGTATTTCAGCATCCACTGAGCAGAGTGCAGCTGGTAGACTGAAGATTTATTTACTTTTTTTCTAGTACTAATCACGTCTGATCTCAATAGAGTTACTGTGCTCTTTCTTGCAGTTGTTCATACCCTCTGCACAGTTTGAAGTATCCAGCTCTACTGTGCTCTCATCCATGATGGATTTTTCCCTGTCAGCATTGTCCTTTGCTGCATATAGAATTCACCTGAAGCTCTAAACTTGAAGATTCCCCAGTAAGGACCAAATAATCCAAGAAGTATGTAAAAGGCTAGGGAAGGATGAAAAAGTTTTAATTGGTTCTTAAGACCTTGAATCCCCAGTCCTCTTTATAAGGAAGCTTTAAAGCCTTTCTGAAAAGTTTTGACTTGTTAAATTTTGGTGAGAAACATCTGGAAAATATTTCTCTGTGAGCCCCTTGTACAAGTTGTAATCACACTTTTTTTTTTCCCAGCATATATGAGACTTGCACTTAGAGCAAAAACATCTTTAAAGCGCTTGAGGAAAGTGTTCACTTGTTTCATTTGCGGCCCCCACGCAGTTATTTTGTTCAAAGGCTGCTACTAATCTACCCAGAGAAAAACATACTAAGAAAAAGGCAACAGCTTTTTTTTTTTTCCTATAAGTGGAGAATTTTTTAAAAATTAAAGCTATTAATATCAATTTGTGGCAGCATCACAAATTATGTTTATTGTGCTCTCGTTATCTGCTCCAGTCTTAACCGCTGGCAAACCTGCATTTACCTCACAGTAACAAAAGTTGACTAAACCCTGATGTGTTTTTACTATCCACCCCATCTACTTCTGTCATGAGTTCATAGTTAGCATCTCCATGCCTAAAGATGGGAAATGGAGGGGGGCTAATATCAAAGTACCAGTTCTTACAGAAGTCTATAGCAAAATGGTGAAGTCCGGGGTTTTTTTTTTGGTGTGTTTTCTGCAAAATCCACAAACAAAATAAATCCACAAAAGCTGACAAACCAAACCCACCTATTTTATGAGCAGCAAGGGAGAGGATGGGAAGGGGCATGAACTACCCTGCCTCTGTCCCAGAGGAAGATGGTGCCCAAGTCGATGAGTCTCCGCAGCTCTAGCTCTGCACGTACCTGGTGTGAGCCAATTACCCCCTCACACCATCTTTATGCCCCAGACAGGACGGTCCGTCAGAAGGACCTGCAGTACTCCGTGGCTCCTGCTGGTGCAGTCAGAGGACGAGGTAGCTGAAGCCAAAGGTGGTTGCTTGTAACAAAAAAAGGTCAGGCCGTTGTTGGACAGTAGAGGGGCTGCCCCGAAAGCCGTGCCTAGTGGCACTGTCCGTCCGGCTGCGAACAGGGACTACGAAACACCGGTGGGCTGTGGCTGTTACGGTGCTGTGTGAGAAGCCGGTGAGGGTAAATCTGCCTCAGCCTCGCGGCTTCAGCCGGGTGAAGTCACTCACCCGGCCCCACGTTCGCCGGCCGCCTGGAGGGCCGGGGGGGGTGAGCCATGCGGCGAGGCCGAGAGGAGAGCCGAGGGAAACAAGGCGGGGCTGAGCCAGCCCGTCAGCTGCCCGCGCCTTCGCAGGCGGCTTCGGCCGCCCCGGAGGCCGAGGGAGCGACGGGAACGGGCTCTCAGCTGCCGCGGCCGGTGCCGGACCCCGCGAGGCCGGAGGGCGCGCTCCGCGCCTGCGCACGGCGCCCGCCCGGCCGGGGTGGGCGGTGGCGGCGGGCGCGTGCGCGCGGCACCG
>JANVCC010000030.1:8558860-8748496 GCA_025345505.1 Todiramphus chloris collaris
CGCGGGTGGCCGGGGCTGGAGGCGCGCACGCGCCTCGGCGGCGGGCAGGCGGAAGGTAGCGGGGTTTCGGCGTCGGCCGATTCGCTGTGCCCGAGGCCGCGGCGCCCCGCCCCCGCCGCCCCTCCTCGCCTTCCCCCGCCTTCCCCCGCCCGGCGGCGCCGCGCCGCGCTCCGCCATGAGGACGTGCCTGCCGGCGGCGGCAGCGGCGCGCGCGCGAGCGTGAGGGCGCCGCCGCCGGAGCTGCTGCTGCGTCCGCCAAGATGGCGTGCGTGCTGGAGGCGCCGCTCCGCATGAGCGTCCTCTCGGTGAGTGCCGCGGGCCTTGCGGCGCTGCCGCCGCCGCCCGCCAGCGCGGCCGCCGGGGGGAGCGCCCGCCCGCTTCTTCGCTGCCGCGCTCGGCCTGACCTTGGCCTCGGTGGGGGCCGGGCCGTGGCCCGTGCGGGGACCCCTCGGCACCTGCTGGGCCCCTTTGTGTGGTGGCGGGGGGCCCGGCGGGCCGGCCCCGGGGCCGGGAGTGGGCCTGGCGGGCTGTGGTGGGCCCCGGGAGTCACACGGGCGTCGGCAGGGCGCTCGTTTCCGTGTCCCCTTCTGCTCGCAACAACTTCTTGGAGCGCGTTTTCTCTTCAGAACAGCGTTCCCCCCTTTTCTGAGGCGTCTGTTCCCATTCTTATTAGGGGTACTGGTTCCTCTGAATGTATTTTTATCTGATGACACGACTTGGGCTCTTCAGCTGTGCTCCTGCAAATGCTTTTAGTCCTTCGAAACTCCTCTTCGGCGAAAAGAGGATTCTTCAGCTTATTTTGAGCTGCAATAACCGGGCTGCGGCAGAGGAGAGGGGGGTTTCTCTCAGAAGTGTATCGGGCTGGCGAAGCATCCGCTCCCAGCCTCTGCTCGCAAGTGGGTGTTGTGGCGAAACGCGGATCTTCTCGTCATAGCTCTTCGGGATCTCACCGCACGGCCTTGTTGGCTTCTGCTTCAGGGAGGAGGCTGATGTGGTGTTGCATCGGTGGGCAGGGCGCTGGTGTTGGGGAAGGTGTCTGACAACTACCACGTTTCCTTTCCCTGGGGAAAGCTGAGAGTGAGTAGAACAGCCGGTGCTTCTTGCCTGGTCCCTGCCGCCCATCAGTGTCCTGCACCGGGATTCACAATGCAAAAGGTGCAGTGTGGATACTGCTTAAAAGCTATGAGCTTTGGGGCTCTTTTTCGTTTTCTTTTTTTTTCCCTTAAAATTTCTTACTAGGTAAGAGAACTGTAGAACTGATGATGAATTCTTGATTTTTGTGGACTATCTGAAAAACTTGTTTGTTCGGATATGAATGCTCTTCTTCTATGAACTGCAAACCTAGTACTTGAGAGGGTGAAAGCCAGGATATTCTAGAAACAGAAAGCAGTGGGATCCCTGAAGTCCAGAAGACTTTTTCATATAAATACATAGATCAGGTAGATTAAATGCTAATGCAGTTCTCAAAAATAGTTTTTCATTTAATGGTGGAAGTTTATCTATAGAATGGTTTTGATCATATTCAATAGTATTCCTGGAGACAAAGGAGTCTTGCTGCCTCTAGATGATTCTTATTCTATCAGTTATGTGAGACCACAGGCAAGGAGCAGTTCGTGCTTCTGACAGCATGGGGAAGCAGGAGCAGGTTGAGCCCAAGAGTAGATACTTGCAAAAGGAAGGAGGAGTTTTTGATTCCATTATAACTTCTTTCAAGGAAAACTCATAAGGAAAAAGTGGGAAAAGCCTAATAAAAAGTTGCACTGGAAAAAAAAAGTAGAAGAAAAAAAAAAAAGTGAGATAATGGAAACACACCCTTGCACGTGTTTCGTGAGAACCTGGAGGGAAAATTCCCTTTCCCACCCTTGTTTTTTGGAACGCTTGCCATATCCAACTTTGGATCTTCTCAAAGAGAATAACAAATCATTGATGCATAAATGTTTAGCTTACAAGCATGGTCCTGTTGCTGAGAAGAGAGTTCACTTTGTCTTATAAAGTAGTTATGGGAATACTGCAGAGAATATTGTGCTATTGTCCATGTTGAAGTTGTGTGGGACAGAACATAGGACAGTCTCTGAAATGTGTAGATACATCATGGTAAAGTAAGTTACAGGAAAATGTCTTGATACAAGCTTCCTTATTTTCAGGAGCTTGTTTGTGGTCGTGCTTCTTGAGCAACATCAACTGCTCTTGCTTTTTCTTTCAGGAATTCATGTTTCTTATATATAATAATTAAACATAATAAAATTGGAATTTAAGGCAGTGCTGATAACTGAAGTAGACCCTTTTTGCGTGCCATGTTCATAAACAGTACTCTGTCAGCTTACCTTGACTCTTAACACAGTGTTGTCTCCTTTAAGTACATCATCATTTTAAGATCACACTTGAACACAGGGTTAATTCTTTGTGTGGATGTTGCTCGATAGTAACATACTACTCATTTAAATATGATTCTGAGGTTTTGCTGCTATTTTGCCCCATAGGCTTTGCTGCTGCATTAGCCCTTCCTGTTTGTCTGCCATTATATGAATTGATAAAAAGTATTACATTTTAATTTTTTTTTCTTTTCCCCCACAGGAGGTAACGGCTAGTAGCCGCCACTACGTTGATAGACTATTTGATCTCGATCCTCAGAAAGTCCTGCAAGGTGTCATGTAAGTCATCTGAAATGCACTTGGGCTGTTGATTGTATAATGGACCAGATTTACTTGAATTCCACTAGAGTTTTATGTCAAGGACAAGAAGCTCTTCCTATCTTTTTTTGAGAAATCTTGTTGGAAAATTTTAATGCAGACTTGATAATACTGCTTTAGCAGACTATCCCTCTGTAGTGCATATGGTTCATAACGCAGCCTCCCACCTGGCAGAAATGAGGTTAAACATTCTGTCAGCATTCAGGGTTTTTTTTTTGATACATCTCTTCCTTTTGTCCACTTTGGCTTCTCTTCCAGGTCTGTTGATACTCCTTTCTCTTATTCCACTGCCAAGTCAGCATACCTGCCTCTTCCTTTTTTCCCTGCTGCCATGCCTGAGTGTTGGCTTTTTTTTTTTAATATATATAAACATATCACCAATGGGAATTGTGAGCTGAAAGAAAATACTTGCATATAAAGCAGATGCAAATTACATTTCAGTACTTCTGTTGCATGCCAGGGATAAGGAGTAGTGACTGAAAGAGCAAGTAGAACATTTCCCCTGCTGAACAGGTAGTAAAAGGGGTGCAAAGATCTGGGTTTTTTTCTTGCTCTCGTTGGGCTATTATCCCTTTCCCCACACAGCAACGTGGTAAACGGGTCCTTGCCCAGGACTGACTCTGGGAGGTGAAACCAGACTTTTTCAGGCTTACCTGTAACTTGCTGTCTGTGGCTATCTAGCAAAATACCAAAAGACATCAAAGGGTCAAGTGGATCAAAAATCCAGGATGTGTTAATTAGTGTCCCTTTGCAATGGATGAAAACCACAGTATACGTAAAACTGTCCTTTACTGGTTCAAATACTCCCTTACCTGTACAAAACCCTCTGGAACATCACTGTAGCTGTATAGAGGTTCTTAACTCCTCCCAGTAGGAGAGTCTGGTTTTGCTTCCACCCTTTGGCTACCTTAGTCCACTACTCATAAGGGCTGATGTGGTGATCCCAGGGGCAAGGATGTGTCTCATCCTATGTCCAAGTGGGTTGACTGAGCCCCTCTTTTCTCCTTGGCAGATGCTTTGAGATCTGGGTGGCACTCCCACCGTGCTGTCCTTTCTTTTCAAAGGACTGGAACCCCCAACCGTTCGTAATCTTTTCCCTGTGTCTTGAGGTGTTATTCATACCTTTTGCAGTGCAACTTGTCTCGGAAACAAGAGTTCTCGGGAGTATCTTTGTCTTGGATAATATCTGAAATTCTTCATCTTGTCCATGGATGTCAGTGGATTCTATGCTAAGATGCTTTTCTTGCTTTTAAAAACAAGAAAATACCAATTTATTTAACAGTAACTTTCTGAGGGCTGATTTGGGCAGTAAGCTATATTTTTGATGCTCTGGTTAAAATCTGGATTCTGAGAATGTATCTTTCCTGACACTTGTGCAAATCCTATGTGCTAGATTTGTTATTTTCCAGACATTGGTCGATAAGTGTGAAACAGTCCAATTTAGAAAAGTGTATCTACAAAAATGGAATTTAGAATAGTCTATATATAAAAAAAATTCTGTCAATCCAAGATTCTTTTTGGGCAGAAAAATGCCACTTTCCTCTTCTTCCTTTGACTTCAGAGTATCTGAAGAGATATCGAAGTTGGAATGAGCTGATACTTGGGGTGTGGCAGAAGAGGATTAAAGTTCTACCAGAAGTCTCTGTCAGAAGCTTTACCAGATATTTTGCATGCTTAGCTGAAAATCCTTGGTTCCCAAAATGTGCTGGATTTTTTTTTTTCCCTGCGTCTTGGCTGAAAATACTGATGACCTAGATTTTTATTTTGATTGATGGAACTGTACGAGTATCAAGCATCAGAAAATAGGCTGTCTTAAGAGGCTTTGTTTCTGCAGATTGTTACAGTAGTCCTGGTTTTCATAGGCTGTAAAAGACACTTGAATGAATAACTTGGGGTTTGGATTTTTTTTTTAATTGCATCCTTGTAATTTTAATGAAATCCAGCTTCTGAATGAGGTTTGATAAAGGTAAAATATAGCTAAATGCTCCTTGAACTTGAAAATCATGTCAATCCAGTTGTAATCTTGTAACCTGAGAAAGCTTTTAATTACATATTCTGAAAGTATTTAAATGATCAAATCTTTTCCTTTCGTTCCCATGAATTGACAGAGAGGTGGTGTTCAGAATCTTCTTTTGTTCAGACAACAAAGTCTTACCTGGCTAGGAGCTTTTTCCTTTTCCTCCTCATGAGAAAACTTAGAAACTATTTCCCTTTTGTCTGGTACTGCTGTATGTGATTCTTTTGATCTTCTAAATGTCAAGTTTCTTGCAGAACTTTTGGTCACATCATTTCTATCATGTTCATCTGGGTATTGGTATTAGGTGGGAACAGGAGAATAGTGTGTACCTGCCGGGGAATGATGAATTTCAGTTCAGGATTTGAAATGTTGAGATTCTTACAACATTGACTGTTGCCTTTTGCGTTAACTGATAGCAAACTATTTAAAGTGTGCAAGACCCCCATTTTCATGCCCACATCTATATGGCAGTGTATTTATTTACTGTCTTATAAATGAGCAAACTTAATATAGTATTTTAATTTTGTGAACATAAACTTTACTTTGTGGCCACACTTAATGCTTGAGAGGTCTTGGAGGTTTGCTTTGTGTCTGCTTGCGTGTTCTTGTAAACCTTGTATCTTCTATTTACTATTCTACAGTTCAGATTTTCTCAAATGTGCTTTGACTGCATTCTGCAAGGTCAGCTTTAGAGTCAGGTATGTGGTTATCAAATACATTTAGAGTTGACAGTGCATAGACTACCTCAGAAAGATATTGTAGGGGATTAGATACTGTGTTCTTTTTCAAGTTCTCTTAAATGTTTTGCTGTTACTGGCAAAGGAACAGAACATAGACAGCTCTGTAAAATTCTGCATTATTAGAAGAGCTTCATTTGTCCCAATAAGGTTTGTGCAGTGTGGCCGTTGGTGGTTTTTTTAAACAATTCTGGATGGTGATCCTTAGGCTATCATTTGCTTTTCACCTGTTCTTAAGCTCAGGACCACATTGTTCAAATGCAAGACTGGTGGCTATTTTCATCCTCTAATTTAGTTGTTGGTCCAGGTCTTCTTTGAGACACGTCTTGTCATGCTTACATTGAGCCTGATGTCTTCAAAGAGGCAATCTACCATTTTATGGAGGGCTCTGTAATTCCACCTCAGGGGCTGGTTTTGAGAGAAGCATTCTGTCTAACAAATCTGACTTACTCAAGGTCCCAACTGGTTTTCATCAGGCTATTCCTCAGCAGTCAGAGGGTGTCATCTTTTAAGGCTTGTAAACAATCATCTTTGTGGTGCACTGAGAATCCTTACGCTACTGCTGTTTCTGTCCATTATGGATGTGCTTAGCCAGCCAGCTGGAGTTTCTAGACGAGGATTTTCCAAATTTTTGTGAGCATTTTATTTCTCGGGAGAATGAAAGAAGCATCCTATAGAAATGGCACTTGGTACTGGGGAACCAATTTCAAAATGTATGTCTGTATCTCCCTTTTTCCCAGAGAGCATGCCTAGTGCTGTGATGGGAATACTGGCACATATCTATGCAGTATGTTTAATTTGAGTTATATATACTTTCTACATAGTATGATTTTGAGTGTTTGAGAACTGATGATGTTGATAAGAAAAGTATAATAGTTGGCGTAAGGGTGAGAACTTGTGGACCACTTTGTATCTGAGAGTTCTGTTTTTAGGATCCCTGCAGGGGTTGGTGGGACAGTGCTGCAGTGTTCAGTGTTTTGAAGACTCTGACTTTCTAGTACAGGCAAGGTGGTTGGGCTTCTTGGATGCAAAGTTAGGTTTGTGTTAAAAGCTCCTTTAGGGGACAATAGACTTGTACTTTGATTTGACTGAAGGTGTTTTGTAGTGCTTGGTTCTTCAAACATTAGATGACAGAAGGCAGTCAATAACACGAAAAAAACCCCCATCCTATATTTTAAATAGTAACACGGCTTTTGGGGAACCTGTCTTGTATCTTTCTTGTGGTTGGTTGCTTTGAAGTTAATTTGTATCACCTTAAACAGTGTGTGTTTTTTACAGCCAGCTTTTTTTTCATTTACTTATTATTGTATTTGAAAAAACAATGTTCCAGGCACACGTTTAGATGACTATATAATAGTGTCTTGTATTTCTCGGCTATGGCAATGGGAATAAGAGTATCAGTGCAGTGTTCCACACACGCCTGCAGGGAAAGCTGCGTGATATACAACAACAGCCAGCTTCATGGACTGGGAAGAGAAAGAAATTCCCATCTCAGTTCTAATGGAGCAGCAACCCCCTTCAGACAGCTATGAAGAGCCTCTTGGCACCTAGGCACTTCCAAAGCTCCATTTTCTGTAGGAGTCATGTTTTGGGTTTGGTATATTTCAGTTTTTATCTGAATGGCCCTGTGGAAATGGGGAGGGCCTTAGAGGGTTGTTCCTGTTATACTTTGCCTCTGTACATTTTTGCTTGATCCTGTTATCTCGTGGGCACTACTCTAGTAAATGCATATGCTTTCAAGTGCAGTGCGGAACTTTGAGATCTAATTGGCTAAGAACAACTGATGTGATTTCTTGAAGCGTTATTTTTGTGTGGTGTCCTTCATGTGTTGAGGGAAGAGGTTCCTGAGTCTCTTCTGTTGATACTTTGTGAACTGCAGGATAGGTTTTTTGTGGCTTGGAAATGGAAACCTTGTTCTTTATGTTGCACAATCTGACAGAAATCTGAGCAGGTTTAGGTGGTGCTGAGAGGGTGCTGGGAGCATTACTCCATTTGCTGATTTCTCCCTTTCAGGAGGTAAGCTGAGTGATCTAATAGCCAGATAAGCTTGTCAGAGTGATAGAAGACATAATTGAAAGACCTTAAACATCATTTGAGAGTTAAGTAGTGCTCTATGAAGAGTGATTTTCAGTATAATAGGTTTTGTAGAGTCAGATGGAAGAACAGCATAGTCACAGAGGGAAGAGAGGAAGATGCAATAGGAAGAAAGTGTGTTCCTCTCAGAGAATAGCATATCTCTCTGTGCTGCAAGAGGTACAAATGCATAATACTTTTTTTTTTTTGCAAACAAATTGTTATGTATTGTAACTCCTGTCTGTCATTCAGAGGTATTAAGAAATCAGGTATACTTCTTATGTTTGGCTGCCACTTTTCAGCCTAATAAAGCTGTTTAATATTTCAAGCCTTGCAGTTGCCACTGAGCCTTTGAGAGAGGACTGATGATTAATGAATCTGTTGCTGCCTTTCAGAAGGGCATGAAGCTGCTCTTCTCCAAAATCCCTCTCTCAATGCCTACCTCAGAGTAGTGATGCTGTTGCTGTAATGACTTCAGGCTGTAAGTAGGATGAGAGAGGAGAAACAACTTCCATCAGACTAGCTGATGTAGCTGGAGAAAATCAAGTGAGTATTGGTCACAGAATTCTTGAGGTCTGAGTTAGAAGTGGCAAACTTCAAGATGAGCACAGTTGAATACTCTGAGCTGAGGTCATTCAGAGTTTAACTTAACTTTATTAAAATACAGAAGAGAAGTGCTTGCGTGTAAGGAGGACAAAATCTATCAGGTAGCTGAGGGAGAAATAGTTGCTGCGCCCTTTGTGGGAGGCGAGGGGGGGTGTCATTATTAACACTGAACTAGAGACTGGGCCTGAGGGATGTAGGCTGCAAAGTCAGCAGTGCTACTGAGTTTGTGATTCTTATTATCTGGAGTTTGATTTTTTTTGTTGTTGTTGCTGTTCTAAGTTGCCAGTTCAAATTGATTGGAATCAGCATTTAAAATAAAGAATTTATTTACTTTCCCAAACAAGCTCATTTTCAGTTTGCGGTATGGAACTGTGGTCTTTTGGGCTTTCTCCCTGTAAAGGGCTGACATTTCCAGTAACATTAAAAGGACAGAACTGTATTTACCAATTAATTTGTCTACCAGATGATTAAAATGATTTCAGTATATATGCTGTATTGCTGGTGCTGAAATGGTGATTTAAATGTGGTGAGATTTATTTAATTATTTTTAATAAATGGGAGGAATGGTGAAGTAGCAGGAAGGCTAGCTGGTAAAATTACTTGCTAAAACATACTTCAAAGGTGCATTGTCTGAAATGTCCAGTAACTCTCACATACATGGAATGGGAGTGTTTACTGGGATATGGGTTAAGTATTGTGTTTCTGTTCTAGGGAGCAATTAACACTCATTGGAAAAGGAAATTTAGACATGAGTAAAGCATTTGGAGGCCTGTACGTTTTCTTAGCCATTTGGAGCTAAAAATCTCAGGCTACACTTCCATGTCAGAAAGCCTTTAGGTTATTGTAATCTAATAAGTAGGTGCTGTGTCAAATTACCAGGTTTTGATGATCCTTCAGTGGTCGCTGGCCTAAGCTGAAGTGTGCAGAGTATCATACAATATTATGAGCTCATATCTGAGAGCAGCTAAGCAGGTACTGGAAGGCCATTTTAACAAGTTTTCCTGTGATGAATGAAACCGAGGAGTTCTTGATCCGAATGACTTGTGGTGGACAACATTCTTTTGTTAATGAGTGGTGCACTTAAAAGAGGAAAATGGACAAAAATAACTTGACATCAAGAGACTGTGAATGAAAAATAGTGATAGAAAAATGTGTTACAGGATGCCTCTTTGTTTAATGGAATTTAATTTTTATTTCAACTGTGGGCAATACTGCTAAATGCTGAAGGCACTGCTTCGTACTGGGAGGGGAAGTATCCTTGGGGAGATAGGCACATTTAAAAAATAAAGGTAACACAGTCAATTGGATGTGATATATTGGCTCATTTCTCTGAAGCAGCAGTGGTGAAGGCTGTTCTTTTCATGGGGTTTGGCTGTTTCAAGATAACTGTGAAAAAGTATTTTGCTGATCTGATGTCACAGAGCAGAAGATCTCTCAGTTTCTGAGAGTTCTGCTGAACGGCAGCTGTTGAACACAACTCTCTTTGTATCATTTTTTGCTGTTACAACCTAGTTTATTTAAATAGCAGAGACTGATACTGAAACTGAAATGCTGATAATAGAGAGCTCTAGCAATCTTTTGTGTGGCTTCGTTTTGTTTGGGGTTTTTTTTGTTGTTGTTGTTTTTGGTTTGGTTTTTTAGATTAAAATGTTTACATAATAAAAGCTAGCTAAACTCCCATCCTCTGCTGACTTCAAGCATTTTAAATTTGAACTACATCATTCTTAAGGTTGAGTAGGCAATTTTTCTATTGAGTAGTGATCTCATGCGACTTCTAGCACAACTTCCAGTCTCAGTGCAAAGGACGAGGCAAGAAAACATGCTTGAGAGAGAGCTGGGAAAAACAGCGTCTTCTATTTTGTCACTCAACCTAGAGATATAAAAGGAGCTCAAGTTGTAACTGCAGCCAATAACATGGAGAGCTTAAGTTGTTAGCTTGAAATAGAAGGCTGGCCTGTGAATGGACTGACGTAAGCTCTTACATGGAAATAAAGATTTGATGTGTCTGTCACATGCACACACGGCAAGACAAGTACTGGGATAGATTTAGGGTAGGAATAAGGTGTAAATATTTCTAACTACAGGTGTGGATCATTGAAACAACTTAACCTTTCGATTTGGTAGACTTTCCTTGGCAAGAAATCTTACGACAGGTAAGTTGCCTTTCCAAAGAGGATACTTCAGATAGGAGTTCAAGTGGTTTCTGTGGCATTGTGATACGGAGAAGTGGAATTAAACAAGTGCTTTTAGAGTTATATATGTTAAATTCTACTGTTCTGCATTGCTGTAATAATAGCCATATACTGTTTTTCTACAGCACTTCATTTTAAGCAGTGTCTGAGAGTACAGAATTAAGATTGAAAACAACCATGAATTTAGGATTTCAGTGTTTAAATGTTGAGTTTATTTAGTTTGCACTGTATGTTAATTATGCCAGTTTCTAAATGTTAAAACTCGTTTAAATAGTTGAGTAACAGTGTCTCTGTCCTACTTTTTTCTTTTCTATAAAATAATGTTTTTCTTTGCATGAACTGCTATTTTTTTGAACGGGCTTAGAAATCTTGAAACTTTTCTTCCCAACCTGGTGATTAACCTTAAAAATAAGTTGATTTATGATTTCTGTGGTTTGCTTGAGTTGACAGGAGTTTTTAACATTTTATTCACTTGGTTTGACTAGTAATCATGTTAGTATAAAATATGCTTCATGCTAAAGGGGTAGAAAATGACACCCTTCTTGGGTAATTAACAGATATTCAAGTTGTAGTAGTGTCCATCTTAAGACTAATTCTCTCAAAATAGTGGTGGACATATTTTAACATGAAGAATTTGTCATTAATTCTTGTTGTTGAATTTTTGCATCCATCCATAAAAATGGGAGAGTGAGAGGAAAGGAGAAGGAAGAGGAGGCAAAAGCTATAGAAAGTATAAATGTCAAAAGTTTAGCTGCCCGGTTATCTTCCGACTCAAGCCCGGCCAGTGCATCATGTACCATTTGCTTATATGATACTGAAACTTAGAAACTCAGGGTAGAAAGTTTTAAATTGAGCTCTGTCCTTGTATCAGCTACTAGTACCTCAACTTTTTAGATCTTTGCATTTTGAGTTTTTCAAAACCTTTTCAGAATGGTGCTTTGCATCATTCTGTTGTTAATAATTTTGATCAGCCTCTGGTAGATAAACCTTCCAGCCTGACAGTGCGTTGTTTTGGATGCTTCCTCTGCCTATGTAATTGTCTCAGAATCTGTTGTAACTATTTCAGACTAAAAGTGAAAGCACTGACTTGAAGCATCTAGGACTACTTTTCTTTTTGTGATTGGTGATCTTAGGTTTGATATCCTTCTCTGTCTAGGAACCTCTTAAATATGGCTATGTATTCTGTTTTCAAAAAACACGAGATGAGAAAATATGCAGACTATTTCCTCCTCCTCGGCGTAGTTCCTATTGCTGCTTCCTCATCAAGTCACTCTAGCTTGTTTCAAGATCTTTCGTGCAGTTTTGCTAGAAGGTGACATAGGAAAGCTCCAGGGCTTTCTATCAGAATTTTAAAATGTCTTTATTTTTGTGCTTGATTTACTGTATTTAAAAACAGGTAAACCTGGATTTTCACTGAGGAGTCCATGAGTCTGTGTTGCTTTCTCTTGATCTGTTTTGCAGAAGAGGTGCTGGTCTTGCTAGGAAAGCTTTAAAGGCCTGATCTTTCTCAGCTGAGAAGTCATCTCGCACCGGGTCAGAGAACTGCACACTAAAGTACTGGACACTTCTGTTGTTTCTGTGGGAGAAGGCTCAAACTTAGAATCAACTTCATAAAGATGTTGAACCTCAGTAATTTCTGCTTAAGGCAAAGTTCAGCACCTTAAGTTGCTTCTACGATAATAATTTACATTGACAGGTAGAATGCTTATTTTCTCAGGACATAGATGTTTCATAACATTAGTTTTTATTGATTTGGAATCATTAAAAACTAAAAGCCATATTTTACTCAGAAATTGTTATATTTAATATTGCTTCTTATCTGAAGTGGGCTATATCTGGTACCTTGCAATAATTACACATTAAGAATCAGAATAAAAACATTAACTTAGTACACAATTGGCAGATTAGTTCCTCTCGTCAAGCTGCGTTTGGATGGAAGTTAGATTTTTATTTTTTGTGAGTTTAATATACTCCTAAAGTATTTTAACACTCATATTGCACTCTTACAGTTAAGAAACTAGCATGAATTGCTTTTTATTTATAGCTAATGAATTTAACTGTTTCTTTCAGGGCTACTGTGTTCCAAAAGATTGTTAGAGCTGATAAACCTCACCTGATAATTTTTCCCCCTTTTCTAAAGATTTTGTAGGAAGAAAACACATCTTTCTGCTTTTCCAATGTCTAGTTAGTTTCTTAATTTAAAACTGAGTTGTCACAGGATTTAACTGATGAAACTATATTCTTGTTTCTTTAAGCAGCAATAGGAGATGGAAAAAGCTGGTTTAGCACTTCAGGAAGCAATATTTTCAAGCTAGGAACTCTTTTCTGTATTCTGTTGTTGGCAGCCTATATTGTCCCGCTTGAAATTTTTTTCACATAAATGACTGCATTACAGTAAATGTGGGCATAAATAGCAGCTATCAGATTTTAAATCTATGCATTAAAATTGCTTTAATTCAGATTATTTTTTTACATGACTTTCAATTTAGTTTGTATCTAAACTATAAGATTCAATACACAGGCTAAAAAAACCCCTAATCCCCAAACTAGCCAACCTCAAATGCATCTTAAGGCCTCTGACAAGTAAAAGCTTCATCGTTTGTGTTTTGACCGTATAGAAAGCTACCTTTATGAAGCTGAGAAACTAAGTGGTGCTGAAATGTACATGTGTAGATCTGCATTTTTCTTCTCTGTTTTCTTCCACGCGTGCTGTGCTGTTGCCTGGCAGTAGGTGTTGACAACCTGCCTGAGAGCTTGGAGATGATTACTGGAAAGCCTGTGTATCCCTCTTCTGCATCATGGCCTTCTCACAGATTAGGCCTAGAATCATCATAGACTAGTTGTTCCTTTGAAGTTCTCATCTCTTTGTGATTGTGCTTTGCTGCTCTTTCCTTCTTTCTCATTTCAAGGACTCCTTTTCACAGTAGGAAATGGGAGCAGTGTGCGCGACATTTGGAAATAAAGTGGATATCCCGTTCTGGACTATAAATTTCTAAGGTTTCTTTGTTACCTCTTGTAGAAGATAGTGATCTTTACTGCTTTTTCTCCCTGGATGAATTTCATGTCATCTTGGATCTGAAATCAGTCAAGCTCAAACTTGTTGGAGGTGATGTTTTCAAATAAGGGAGTTGCCCTCCCTTTTTCCAAGGTTCATGATTCACCAAGCATCTGGTAGACTAGGAGAACACGTGGTGCTTCTTTACTTCGTAAAGACATCAGCTTCCTAGTCAGGAAAATCTCCACATAATGTAATGTGGAACCATGTAATTATTTAAAAAAAAAAAGTCTACTATATTTAATATTGGATTGTGGCATTTTAAGGATATTCTTGGTTTTCATGTCCGCCTATATATTGAATACATTCCTTTCTTTAAGTGGCAAATTTGAAGAGATAAGCATGGCATGGAACTAGGGAGTGCCAAGGCATAAGGCATACAAGCAGGGTGATATTTGCCAAGTCCCATCTGACAGCTTTTGGTCAGCTTACCAATTTGAAGGTATTTTATGTTCTTGCAAGTTGAAGTGGTTGAATGTACATTTGTTGGGTTTGTCAGAAATCTCCAGCCTGTGATATTTCTTGTCTGTCTGTCATGACCTCTCTGAGGAATTTATGAACTAGGATGGAGAAACTCATCTGAATCATTTACAGATCAGGACTGTGACCTCCCTAAACCTCTATAATTAGAGTATTAGGGAAGTTGACCATGTTCCTGCCACTTCCAAAAGGCTTTCTAAATCAAATTCTAATAGACAGTATTTTACTACATATTAAATGGTTATAAGGTTAGAAAGTGTTTCTGTTGCGGATGTGGTGCAAGAGTCACAAAAGTTTATTGTTGCTGGTTTGTTTTGGTTTGATTTTAAATGCATAGGTATGTGTCCTGAGCAGCTCATTATAATCATGAAAATCTATTAATTCTTGAGACTGCTTGTCAAGTGCTTTGTCTTTAGTTTCGCAGGGTGCCTTGGTACAATGCAGCCTTTCTGATGACTTGGAGAGCTGGTGCCTGAGGATAAGTGGGAGAGTTAGCCTTCTTAGAAGCCCTAGGGTGGCCTTAGCAATTTAGTACTTGAACCTAGCACATCTCTTCGTACAGCTTCCATTCCTTTGAGACATCTGATCATTGCTTCTGCCACTGTTTGGGACTGACTCTTGTATTTTAAAAACCTTTACAAATGAGCAGGATATTTTCATATTAAGTGTTCAGCATAGAAGCCACTGAAGTACTGTTTCTGAGTGTAGTGAAATCTTCAAGTCCATTCCCATAATTTTCTAGGCCTTCCAGCTTAGCCTGTCTTCTAATCATGCTCCTTCTTCTCTGCCTCCTGTCTTGTGGTATGAAGTTACCGAATTTATGGGAGATAAAATAGCTAAGTCCAACATTTTCTGCTGATCCTCAGCTGTGTAAAACTGTGTGCAGGGCAGGCAGATTGCTGTTCAGTAATGGCTCACTTGACAAGTCAAGTGGTTTCCTGACTCTGCTGGTGTTACGAGATAGATGGAACTGCAGTTCAGTGTTAAGCTACTTTGAATGCTGCTCCTGTGTTGGAGCTCCAAGATCACTAGCCAAACTTTAGAAGTTAGCCTCTATTAGCTTAAAATTCCTAGACCACTCTTCTGTGGCCAGGTAACTGGATGCTACAGCTGAGTGAGTCAGGGGAGAAAGGAAATTCAGGAAGAATGGGCAATTACCTTTTACTAATTGAGGTTTATAAAGGTTCTGTTTATACCAGTTCAGATGTTGCCTGCCTTGGCTAGGAATTTTTTTTATAACTCAAATGAAAGTGAGTTTAACACTTGGGACAACTGCTTATTGCAGTGGAATTGGCATGTTCAGTGTGTACATAAGGAGGGTGTAGTGTTGATGCAGGCCGAGGTGGACCTTAAAGTTAACAGGCTACTCTGAATCTCCTAAATGTGCAGACAGCAGGTGAAAGAGTGATGTAGTGGCATGAAAATACACTAACTTAAAGCAACTGCTAAAGCTCCAAAGTATATGGGCATAGTCAGTGATTACTTTATTAATTTGTAACTTCTAATGCTAGAATCAGTCCAGGGGTTTTGTTGTTGTTGATAGTTACCTGAATTTGGATAGGGTTGTGGTTGGTTGGTTGTGTGAGTGATTGCTTTTTGTTTGGGTTTTTTTGGTCTGTTTTGGTTTTTTTTTTGGTGGGGTGGCTTTTTTTGTTGGTTTTTTTTTCCCCTCTGCTCTTACAAAGGTCACTACAACTAAGAAAGCTCCCTAGAAATGTCATCTTTATTTTCTGAAACTGGTCATAAGTTGCTAGCTTTCCTTTACATTCTCTGGATCTTCATATATGTTCAGTAAGTTTATACAAAGAAAAAAAACCCTTTAAAATGTGTTGGTGGTTTTTAGTAGCAACTTTCTGAACAAGGTTGCTAACCACACATTTCCATATCGCTTCTTAGTGTGTGCAACCAGTGTCATCTTCCCTGAATGCTTCTCTTGTTCCTTTACCATAGTATGATTGCTTTTAATGTATTTAACCTTACAGTAACTCTTGAGACAGGAAAATGCTTCTGTTTTCACTTTATTCTTGGGATTTTGACATAGAGATGTTCAGGTGTTCTGAAATTCACAAAAGGAAGCCTGTGGTAAAGAGGAGAGTCAAAGTCTGGTCTCTGGAGACTGCTGGTGCTTCCTTGTTCTTTGTTTTTTTTGTTTTTTTTTTCCCCTTGTATTTTCTTGAACCCAGTAGAATATTCAATTAATACTTTAAATAACCAACATTTGATTTCCAACCAATAGTGTTTTGGTTTTTTTCTTTTAGAAGTCTACTGAATATATGGGTACCAAAAATCAGTATATCTCTTTTTCCTCAATAATGAGACTTCTTCATGTCTGCTGTGCATGTGAGATAGTTTGAGTTTTTGCTTACTTGTGGAAGATGGGATGTAATGGAATCCCAAAGCTCTGGGGCATTTATCTGTGGGCTGTGGAAACTGTGCCCTGAAGCACTACTCAGTTCTGTAGGTGCAGCATGGACATGTGGAAGATTACTTGATAAGCCTTCATGGAAATAGTAAATTCTATAGATTAAGCCCTCAGTACCTCAGCATAATTTACCAGGGTTTGTTTTTCTTTCTGGATTTACAGAGATATGAAAAATGCTGTAATTGGAAACAACAAACAAAAAGCCAACTTGATTGTTTTGGGAGCAGTTCCAAGGTATGTCCTTTGCTACTCTCCTTTTCACTGATTCACAACAGGTCTGGAATAATGATCCTTAGATCACAGGCACTTTTTTGTTTTAACATTGATTGTAGTTGACTGCATACTTTCTTAATGTAACTGAGAGACTTGAAATATTGGTTAAACCCATGTATTACAGAACAGGCTGTTGAATAATGCTTATAATTTAGAAGTTCATAGAATTCTCTAAAGTAGTCTTGGTGATTTTTATTAAACCATATCAGCTCAGGAATGAAATCTAATTTCCAACATTGATGATATTAATGATGGATGAAAGTGGTTGTGTCGTAATCCTATTCTTCAGCCAATTGCCTGGTGAGTTCACGAGTGAAAATGTTTAAGGTTATGTTAAAAATAATTTAAAAATATGAAAAACCATCTGAGATAATTTGCTTGTCTTCTCCACCTGCTTCAGAGGATTAAAAGCCATTGATCATACTTTACTGCTGAATTACGGCTTCAACTGATGCTAACATTTTCTGGATCCTGATTCCACTAGTATAAATTTAACATGTAACTTTAACTGCTGGACTGGTCACTACAGCTTTCATTTCACCTCCTTTCTCCAGCTTGCTTTCAGCCACAGTTTGCAGCAATGGAGAAGGAAAACACTGAGCACTGCATTACTTGTGTTAGCAGTGTGGGACCCACCTGTGATCCTATTTCTTAAATGGCAACTAGATCCCAAACTGTCCTGCTTGAGAAACCTTCTCCCTTGTCAAAAAGTCCGTTTCATTTGCAGGGAATATCTTCTCATTTACAGATCAAGTTTGTGTCAAGGCTAGTTTAAATTCCCTAGGGATTAGCTGTGGAGAACCCCCTTCTACAAAACCTGCTGAATTATCTTCCATTTTGACCAGATATAAACAGGTGAAGAGAAGACTTCAGATGAGATAGAAAGATCAAAGTGGACATTTGCTGAAGATTACACAAAGTTTACGGAATTTGTTTTGGCAACAGGATGTTGTGACCACTGTTGATTCTTATGGTTCACTCTTTAAAAGCAACAGATCTCCAACTTCCAAATCTAGAATCTGCCTGTTCTTAAATTTTGTAGGACTTCATGTTCCTTCAGCTATCCTGCGTTCAGCTGTAACTTGTTCTGTGCCCAGAAATGAAAATCCAAAAGGTTGTGTGTTGGTTGTTGGGTTTTTTTTTCCCCACTGTTAATGCCTTCTGGCTGTCCAAGTAAATTATATGGTTAATCTGTAACTGCAAATAAAATGACTGGTTTTGGAAAGTCTTAAAAGGTAAACTATCACGCTTGTCCTCACTTCATTACAAGTTATCCTCAAAGGACAGGAGATCTAATGTCAAGACTTTTCGGACTAGAGGTGTAGATGAAGGTAAATTGTCTGGTTTATTGTCAGAGGGGCATCATCTACCCCCAAGTGCCTTTCTGAAGGCTTTAGAATTTCCTCAAGGTGTTGCAGGCAGACTTAAATAGAAGATAGACCATTTGTATTAGAGAACTCCTGTTGTTCTCTCTAACAGGGTGTTGGGACTTCATTGGCTTTTTTGACATGCCTTCTAATTCATGCAATGGCTGCTGAAGCTGTTAGAGTAGGGGAACCTCTCGAATTCCAACGTGCAAAGTCCAGTCTCTTGATAAAACCAGAACTAAGCAAGATGGTGTTCTTTAAGTCTCCTCTGCAAAGGTAATGAGGAGAACAGTTTTCACAGAGTTAGACTGCAGTCTCCCAAGGGAAGTTGACTCTGTAACATGGCATGGGGATTGTTAGAATTCTGCTGCCGCTTTATCCTGTGGTTCAACTTCTTGTACTCGTTTCTTGCTTCTCTCTTCTTCCCCATGTATTCCTTCAGCAAGCTTTCAGAAGAGAACTTTTAGACTCGAAGAATCCCTTCAGATTTCTGTCACTTAGTGGAAAAGAAAACAGTATGTTCAAATATTAGAACAGGCTTACACGAGGCTTGTAAACGAGTCCTAGGAAGTATCTTTTGTTTGAAATTGGCCCAAATACTATTGGTAGGTGTGAAGTATCTCTATTATTTTAAGATATTAGACCGATTCTTGGTTGGAAAGAAATTCAAAGTCCTCTGATGATCTCCATGCAGGAAGAAAATGCTGGGGAAAAATGGCTGAATCACTGTCATTTGTAGGCCAGTAACCTCCTAAGTCCCTGAGCTGACTGCTTAGTGGTGTCATCTTCAGAAAGGGAGATAAAATTTATATCTTAAATGATTTTTTTTTTTGGTTGTTTTTTGTCCCTTTGAAGTTCAGTCTGACTTATGGTCACTTCTTGACCACTTGTTCTGAAGAGGGTGCTAAGAACAACACAGTTGATTGAAGAAAGCTTGCAGAATTGCCATTGTAAGTGTGGACTTACAAGGACTGTACAAATGCACAAACATGGTCTTAGATGTTGAGAACATAAATACGTCCAGCCTGTGTGTGGATTTTGTTTCTTAAGAAATTATTTTCTATATATCTTCCTCTCTACAGAATGGTAGTTACTCCTTTATATTCTCATGAAATGCTGGCCTCAGGCACCTGACTCAGAACTGAAGAAATTTTAGTTTTTGAAACACTTTTTAGTAGCAGTCCCAGAAAATAAAAATTTCTAAAGTTCAGGGAGAGGAAAAAAAGGCATTTTAATACCATAATACTAAGTTCTTTCAGTGGCAGGCCACCTTAAAAAAAAAAGTCATCCTTGCCTAAAATGGTTTACTGTTTGTCATTCTTCAATTTACTGTTTTGGTTTTTTTTCCTTCTACTCCATGTAAGCAGTGAATGGAGAAGTCCATACTAATTACTGGCATGCTCTCCACTTGACAGTTTTGTCAGAACAAGTGCTGCAGCTGTCATGCCTATTAACATGTCAGACACCTCTTTAGAGTCCTATTTAAAGTTAGAGTCCTATTTAAAGCTTTTTGTCAGTTGTTTTTACCCCCTAAATCTCAGGGAAATGATCGAGTCCTCAGTTCAAGTTTAAATTGTTCTTTTTGGAGTCACCTTGATAGGACTTCTGATTTAACAAAACAGTTCATTTAGTAGCAGTTACTCTGTAGTGCTGCTGGCTCCCAGTCCTCTCATTTGTAATCTAAGCCCCTTTCTGGTGGAATTTATAATGGAAGCTAGTAAAACTCTTGTTTACTGTGGAGTCTAGGCTGACAATTACATTGTCACCGTATTCATTGCCACTTAACACCTAAGGCATAGGAGAGCTAAAGACTCTCACCTAAGTAGTTACCAGGACCATCCAGATTATCTTTCCTTTCTCTGACATAACTTTGAGAAGCTAAATAGTCTTTTCCTCCCTGCTTTGTGGAAGGTACCTTGTGTCCTCCGGTGTATACTCTCGCATAAACTGCACATCAGCTACATTTTAAGGCCACTGAATTCTATGATTCTAATTAGTGAGTAGGTTAGGTTCTGTTGTAGGTGGAAGTTACTGCTCTTAAGATCTTTCTTAATTCTGCAGTAAACTGTCCGAAGCCTCTGGCCCACAGAAGCGGAATTATAAAAGAAAAATATTCAATGAAGTGAATGCCAGAGTAAGTTCTTGATGTGCTCTGTTTCGCAAGTCTGTGGACCGCTTTCTGATGCCGTAAAAGAGGCAGTGTTCAGTGGTTTGTAATCCAGTCAACAATTGGGCCTTTGAAGTCTGTGACTTATTTCTTCTCCCTTCATTTGGTGGGTGGCAGAGAGCAGAGAAGGTGTTTAGATTCCAGTGGTCAGAGCACACCTTTGTCTTCCTTTATGTTGTGGTTACCTGGTAAAACCCTGACCTGTGCTATTTTGTTAAAAATGTTAGCTGAATCAAGTTATTGCTTATCTAATCATTACTGAGACTTTAAAGTCTAATCCACTTCAGAGCTAGTTGCTCATTAAAAGTGTCAGTTATTCCTTTAATCCAATATTAATAGAGAGTTTTTAAAATAAAATATTAAACCTCACTATCCAAGACATTTAACAAAAACACTAAATCATTCTTTTCACATACCAAAAACTATTTTCTAACTTGCAGCTGATTGTTCTCCAGAGTCTTAAGGTGTAAAGTCAGTTGTTTGGAGCTGTAACATGGTAGTGTACTTCTTCCCAAAGCTAATGGCCTATCTCTAGGTAGTGCACCTCAAATAAGTTTATGTAATTAATTTTCACCTTTGTCTAAGTAATTTTTTAAGGGTTCTGTTTAATTGTTGGGGTTTTTTTACTTTTAAACTTCTTTGTAGCACTTTTAAAATCACACGTAGGACAGATGATGAACTTAGATCGATTCCATCATTTGAAATTTGAGTTGTGCAAGGCATACTGTTAGGTTGTCTGTGGAAGTGAAAACTAGTAACAGTTTGTTGGGTTTTTAAACTTGTTTCTAGGGCCATGAACACACCAACAAGGGCATCCGTGAAATTTTATGTTTCAGTTTGTTAAACATGGTCAAATTCCTTCAGGCAGTGTTCTTTTAAAGTTTGCCAAAAAATGAGATAGCTTCTTTGTTAACTGTGTAATCTACTAATAAGATGAGATGATCTCTCTGTTAACTGGAAGGTTCTCTTATGTCCCAGAGTCTGTCAGCTAATGAAAAGGACTTTATATAGGCTAATGTCTACAATAAACACAAGAGAAGTATCCATAAAGAAGATTTTTGTATGCGGTATTGGCTGGAAAATACTGGAAAAATTAAAGCTGATGTACTGATGAGTAGAGGAGTTCACATATATCTGTGATAGCGTTTGAAACATCTGAGTGTATATTCCTTTTGTTTTGAGATATTAAAACAAAACTTAGGCAGGGTGGTTTTTCATAGCTCACCAGTATCCTGATCAATTCTTTGTTTAAATGCATGGTGTTACAAATACATAGAGGACCCATGATGTTGATGCTTGATCCTGCATGGAGCTTAGCAGAAGAGCACCCCTACATACTGAATGCTTTCGTACTGAGATGCTTACTATTGTGAGAGCAGTTGCAGGACTGCAGAATAAAAACACTATTGCTTTCAGCTTTTTTTGGAGTTGGGTAAATCTCAACATTTTTAGTTAAAAAAAAGTATATTTACTGTTTAAGTAGAAGATAAACAAGAAACTTCCTGTGCTTGGGTATTTAGGAATAACGGGCTTGTCCATATAGCATGTATAACTCTAAATTAACACCAAGAAAGTATGTTGTTTAGTGTCCTCAAAGGCTTGCCTTCATGGCTGGAATATCAAGCAACCTGTTGTAGCTGATCCTGCTTTGATCAGTGGGTTGGACAAGGTGACTTCCAGAGGTCCCTTCACACATCATCCGTTCTGTGATTCTGTGATCTCATTTACTGAAAAATTGCCTTTATATGTCTAGTTTTTCCTTGAGTTATCCTTGAATTCAGGCACTCACTCTAAAAGTTCTTTTAATTGATGTTTTTTATAATGCTTCTCCTAAAGGACTGGCCATCCTTTAACCATAGGAATGAAAGTATCTGCTTGGCAGAACCATCTTCTGTACGGATGGGATGCATTAGCCCTCGCCTAACTATTCATCTCCAAATCCATCATTAGTTAAAGGAAAAGCTCCCTTCTGAGTGAGGGTATAGTTTCAAATGAAAGTCTTAATTCCTTAGTTTATCGCTTGATATGCTGAAATTATGCATAGCACATGTATTTGTGAAAATATATGTTGTGCTTGGTTCATGTGGTGATGCAAATCTCTTTAATTACTGGATGGTTAGGATTAGACATAGCAGTATTGAATCCAGTACTATTCTAAAATGGTTTTAGACAGATTCTCTAAACCACCTTTGTAGGTAGGCACTGATCCATGGACCTGACACTGAATTTCAGTAAAGAAACAGCGCAGTAATGAATTAGGAGTTGACTTGCATAGATCTGAGAGGAGTTTTTCTTATCCTTACCTGGGGCAGTGAAGCCGTTCTGCTGTTTCAGAGAACAAACTTGGCCATCAGTTTTCACTGCAGTCGAGGGCTGGGTTACTAGAGAGGTGTTACTAGGATTGCCAATGACAGCAGATAATTCTTTGAGTGTTTTCTAGTTTCTAATCTTGAAGTAGCCACCAAAAAAGAATTCTCTTGTTAGGAAAGTTCTGGTATTGTTTAGTGGAAAGGGCCAGTGAATGGTGGAAACCAGCATGAGAAATATTTAAACTCTATATTCCTGTATCTGAGTGACTGATGATAAATGATGTCTGCTATTGATAATTTTTGTATCTGATGGTTTATTTTCCCTGTTTCTTTGTTAAACAAATAATTTTTAAAAAGGTAAAAATCCTTAGTAGCTGGGGATTGTTTTTCTTGACAAAAAATGAAGACTATTGCAGGGTTGGCAGTTCTGGTGAATCGTACAAACCCAGGATTCAATATAGTACTGAAAATATGAAGCCAGTTACTTTCATGACATGGAAGAGGGAGAAAAACCTCACCATGGAGGTTCTACCCCTTTTATGGAAAGATGATGGCAACTACTTCCCGTCTAGTTTGTCTATGCAACACCAGTTGTTAAAGACAGAATAAAACACAAACCATTCTTAAACACCAGGGGATGAAACATGCTTGCAGTCGTGCCTGCAGACAAGTGAAGACAGATTTCTAGTTAGAGGCTTAAAGAAAGAGCAACTCTGGAAATGCCAGTGAAGTGTCAGATATGAAGCTAGCAGTACTATTATTTTTTGTGTTTTGGGACATAAACTGGACTTTGATAAGCCAGATAACCTGTCTTTAATATAGGTGATAGGATCTTTGTTTCTAATGGAAATGAACAGTGTTCAGAAGTCAGTCTGGGTAGAAGAAATAAAAAAAAGACATAAAAATTTAAGCTCAAAAAACCCTGCCAATTTTGAGTATTAGATAAGGAGTTCCTAACTTGTTTACTTTAAATACTTACCAGTATAGTGATCAAAGTCTTTTTTTAGCATAGTGAAATTGCACTTTATAGAAGGCTAGGAATTTGTTAAGTTTCCCTGGGTCGCTTGATAGTCTGTGGAACAAAATTGTTTTGAAACTGGAAACAAGTATTTCCAAAGAAAAGCTGGCTTGATTGTTCTACCATAAAAGTAAGGAATAGTTTTGGCACAAGATGGCTCTTAACTGCAGAAGAAAGTGTGTTGTGTATCTGCTCTCCAGAACCAGAGGCCTGGTGTGCTTAGTGATGCACAAACTAATGATGATCTTCTTAGCTTATTACATCTTTTATAAAGCAGTTTTTGGTGAGCTTGTGTCCAAAGCCAGAAAACATTAGGATCTGCTCAAGTTCTGATCTCCAGTTTGCCTTCCAGTTTCAGTGTGTTTTCAACTTGGTCTGTTTGTGTGGGAAATCATTTGGATACACATCACAAACATGAGATGACATTTAGGTTTTTTTGCAGGTGGAAGGGTTGCTGACTATTCAACATGCTAACACCTTGTTCTCCTGATGCTACCTTCCATTTGAAACATAAGCTGATGAGGTGATGACTTAGGTTCAGATGGACCTTCAAGCTTCATGCCTGTGTCTTGAGGTTTTTTTCTGTACTTTTGCTTGGCATCTTTCTTCTCTGAAATTGTTGTTTCTGGAGTAATCTTGTCCCTAATCCTTGAATGCTCAGGAGCAACTTTGTTCTTGCCTTCCTCGGTCTGAAAACTTTTGTTGGTAGGTAGGCAGCTTTTGTGGCTTGCATCTCCTCTTTCTGTTGCCTTGGGATTAGGTCTTTTTTACTCTAATGACAGTGCATTTGGTGGTTCTGACCCTGGCAGTATATGTAAAGGTGCAGGTGAAAAGCCAAGGTGGTTTAACAGATTTCTTCTCCTGACAATTATCTCACAGAATCACCCCTCTGTGCTTCTGATCACACCCTGCTAACACTTGCTATGTTGATGTTCATTTGACTGCATGTAAAACTGCTTCAGTTCAATCACAGGAAAACTAAATTTCACAAAAAAAAAAGCAAGTATTTTTCTCTTGAGTTAAAAATGGAGAGATGAGCACAGACATAGGAGGAAGCAAGAGTGCCCAATAGTAGTAGAGAAATGTGTGTGCATCTGCATCTTGCTGTGCCTTTTGGCTGCTGGTAGTGACAACGCAGTGAATCTCCAATCGAATTCTTGGAAAAATAAGCAAAATGGTAACTTTAGATGATTTAAGGATTGATGATCCTGCCTTGGAGCAAGATCAGTGACTAAAGCATCTGTCAAGATTCCTTAGAGCTCTGATTCTGTGATCCTCAGTTCCCACCTAATTGACCTGCTGACTGCAGAAGCTGTAAGGTGTTCACATTGATTTGTACCTCATGGCCACTGCTCATGGTGTTAATAAGAGGCACACTTGTTATCGGTTATGGATGTCTTTTGAAAATTCATGATCTCTGGCATGTTACCAGTTCTTTCAAAAACTCAGAAGTACATTTGGGCCTAGTACTGCTAGGTCTGTCAGGAGGTGTGTTGCCCAAACGTCTGGGACATCCTTAGGAAGGCAAGGCACGGTTATTTCCTGATGCCTTGTTCTGTTCTTGACTGTGGGATTTTGTGTCACATACTCCATAGGGCAGGGATCTGTGCCCGGAACTAGTGGTTTGTGTGCTTAGGTGAAGGAACTTCATCTGCAGTGCTGGCATTTTTGAGGGCTTCCTTTGCTCTATAGTGGTGAAAGAAGTGAATGCCTCCTGTAGTTGTCCTTGCTTTTTTCTTCAAAGCAAGTCAAGAGTCAGGTTCTGTTTATGTAAATGTATCTCTTTATGAGGAATAATGCCCACCATCAGGGTTGTGCATAATGGGAACAAAGTATTCTTCTAACCCAGCTACCCGTAAGTCAAGACAAATACTTGCAGTGAGCAGAGTTCTATTAGAGCTGGTTTTGTTTACAAGCTGTGCAGCCCTCTATCTCTGAAGGGCATTTTCTGTTAGCAAGAAGTAAGTTGTTAATATAAGCTGTACTTAAAGTAACACCTTTTAAATTGTGGGGTTTTATTAGGATTTTAATTTTCAGGTTTAAAAACATCATGTAAAAGGTAGCTTTACTGTATCTCATGGCATCTTGCAGCTCAGTAGATCCAGTGCTTCAACACTGGGTTTGGTTAAGTGAACAAAAACCAGATTGGATGCAAGTTGTGTGAGAGATAGATAGATATATATATGTATATATATATAAAAAAATAATCATAAAATATTAATGTGAGTAAAAATGTCTAAGCATTAGAATAAATTATTAGAGCTGTAAGCTGACATTCCTTGTTTTGTTCCTAAAGAAGAAGCATTCTTTGCAGCTTACTCCCCTCCTGCTTGCAGCACTATAAGCCTGTAGAAGGGCATTGTTCTCTGTAATCTGCACGTCAGTGCCTTGTGTTACTGTGCCCTTTACAGACATCTAAGCAGCTGAGACATTTTCAATAGTATAGTTCAAAGCTGAGTCCTACCATCACATTTCCCAAGTTGACTTTTTTAAAGAACGTGACAGGTGCTGTTTGGTTTCTATGAAATTTTTTGGAAGCTGTTACTTTTGTTTATATTTGTAAGCTTTTGTAGGACAGTAGTAGAGTTAGCCCAGGCTCCTCCGATTCAGCTTTTGGAGATTTTGAGTTAACTTCCCACTTCCAGAAGTGAGATTGTGACATCTTGGTTTAGGATACGTTTCTTTGACTAAGAATCATAAAAATCACTCATTTTTGAGTCCTCCTGTGTAAGAATCCATAACTATTTAGTTTGTCACTCGAGATATTTGACAGAAATTATTCCATGTACTTTTAAAATCATACCTGGTTCTTGCTTTAGAGAATTCTGTGGCCAGTGACTGCTTCCTGTTACGCTGTTTGACAAGTAATGGTTGAACTGCATTAAAAGGAGTTTTTAAACAAATGCGTCTCTTGTCCTTGTTTGTTGGATCTGCTCTCTTAGTTCAGTTCACGGTTTGGGATTGATGCTTGCTGGGATTTCCCATACGTTCAGAGGTCAACCTCTGCGCATGCGTTAACTTCTTATTCAATATTCTGTAAGCCAGCAGTAAATAACGTGCCTCGGTAGTATCTTCATCTGCGTATTCATTCCATGTATTTCGCTGGTACAGTTGTCAGGGCTTGCAGTGGACTGGAAGATGAGCATCTTCCATGGTAGAATAAGAAACCATGATTATTCCAGCAAATAGTGTGTTCGTCTGTTTTGGGAGGGCACTAACAATAAATATTCAGACTTGTGTTTGAATTAAAGCTCTTATTTATTCATATACCTCTAACAAAAGATATCTTAGGATTCACAGTACTAAAACTCGACCTGTCACCTGAGCTCTTTTTTCACATGCCTGCTTATGGGCTTGGTCAAGTGCTGAAAATGTTCCTTTTACTAACAGCTGAGTTTTATCTCCTTCTCAGGTATTTTAAGAATTTAAAAGATTGCTGTGACAACTTGTGAATGGGATGGAATGCCAAAAAGTAAATTTCTGTTATTTTTAGCTAATTGTGAGGTCTGTGTTCAGACTGGATTGATGAGGTCTAAATTATGCAACTCTGTTTTATGGCGCACAACTCTGTGCTACACCCCCCTCGATCTTCAAAAGAAAGTCTGAACTGTTTATCTTCCTTGATAAGCCACTCTAGTTACTATTTGTTCAGCAGTTACTTTCCTTGAAAGTTTTCTGCTTTATCTAGATAGAGTATTGCATGGGTTTCCTAGATGTTTTCCCGATCAGCTGTTCAAAACACATCCTGCCTCCAGCTGACCTTATTTTTGGTTTCTAGGCGTAGTCATTCATGAGTTCAGTGAAGTATCTGTCTGGATGAGTTTACTGTTGTACCTCATTTGGATGTGATTGTCTGGATACCATTACTGACATCTGAGAAAGAGGCTTTAAACACTTACTTGCTCTTCCAAGTGCAGAGACAAAGGAAAGAAGTTGTATTCTATATAAATATTAAGAAAAAGGTATCTTAGGGAAGCCTTCTAGAAGCTTGAAAAAGTCCAAGTATTGCTTTTTAAACAACATCAAACCTTGGGTTAATGTTCATGAAAATGTTGCAAGATCTTGCCATTAGGTTTATTTAATTTCCAGTCTCACTGTGCTGAGCTTCACTGTGGGAACACAGGCTGAAGAGTGAGTCAACAAGAACATTAGCACCTTTCTGCTGGTTCAGAATATCTTTTCTGTGCTTTTGGCTCTACAGAAGTGAGTTATGGTGGTGCTAGCAGAGCCTTGTTCTAGTATTCCTGCAGGTTTGGTCGAAGTTGAATGGCTGGCTGATGAGGGGTAGGGTCAGAGAGAGGAGATCCAGGTTAAGCAGATGCATTGTGATCTTAAAAAATGTGGGCTATGAACAAGTACCTTAGTAACTTTTTAAAAAATTTCCAAAATACAAATGATGACCTTCCTTTTTATCCCTTACGTGTACAGGCCTTTTTTTCTACATCTTTATCCTTTTAATATTAATACACTTGAGTAATGTGTTAGAAGCATCTTTACCAAATGTGTCTGTGTTAGACCCTGGACACCACAAACCAGTCCAGGATGTACATTAGTGTGCTAACCCTGGGTTTCTTGTCACAATACAAGAATGTGGTCTTTGTCCTTAATGTTTAACAGTGGTTTATTAATGCACAGTTTTATCTTTATCAATTATATGGGGTCTCCTTACTTCAAACTTCTTATAGTACTAACATTTAACTACTTAATTGTCAATGTTATTTGGTGTCAGTTCTCTCTTTTTAAAGAAAGAACCAGAAAGTGTTACAATATGGATGTGGCAAACCTAATTTGAAACACAAGCATATTTTATAGATCTAGAAAAGCATATTATTAATATTTCTTAAACTTACTTTGTGTAAAATCTGAACTTACATTTTCATCTTCACTAATTATAAAGCTTAGTTAAGGATTTCTTTTTTAAATGTACAGTACGACTATAGATTATAGTCCACGTGTTTCATCTTCCCTCTTTAACATTAATGTAGCTGTAACACCTGTTCCAGTGCACAGCGTTAGTGGGAAAGAAAATAGCAATTACTTTCTTTGGAAGAGAACAACCTTCAGAATTTAAGGGGCTTTTGGATTTTGTAAAAGTACCTTTAAAAAAAAAGGGGGGGGGGGGGGGGGGAGATTTAGGTCCAGCACCTGGAGAAAAGGAGGCTCTTTTTATAACTACCTGAAAGGAGGTTGTACTGGCATGAGGGTTCATCTGTTCTCCCATGTAGCAAGTTATAGGACAAGAGGAAGTGGCCTCAAATTGTGTCAAGGCAAAAATTTCTTCTATGAAGGGGTTGTCAAGCATTGGTACAATTGAGTCTCCCCTGAGCTTCCTTTTCTCCAGGCTAAACGACACCAGTTCCCTCAGCCACTCCTCATAAAACTTGTTCTCTAGACCCTTCCCCAGCTTTGTTGCCCTTCTCTGGACACACTCCAGCACCTCAGTGTCCTTCTGGGTGTGAGGGGCCCAAAACTGACCCCAGTATTGGAGGTGCAGCCTCAGTGGTGCTGAGTGCAGGGGAATGATCCCTGCCCCAGTCCTGCTGGTCACACTTTCTGACAGAGGCCAGGGTGCTGTTGCCTGCCTGGGCACCTGGCCTCTTCTGATCTGCTCACAGTAATTCCTGTTGGATTATTTTCTAATAGAAGAGATTTTTCTTTGCAATTAGTGAATGTCAATCAGAGTTAGAACCACAGATGAGATTACTTTCCATATAGTAGCTCAGTGTCCAGAAAAAACACAGCTTTTCAAGGTGAATTTTCACCAGGGTTACTCGGTGCATTTGGACATTACCAAAGAAGCTTCTGCTTCCTGTCTATCCTTACCTGATCTACAAGGCCTGCTGTCTAAAGGAATAGTAATGCAAGGTTATTGTGCCCCATTTGGACATTTTTTCTCCTTTTTGATTATTTTGCGTAACATTGATTACGTATTTTGCTTCAAAGACTGCAAAAGTCTTTCAGAAACAAGACTAATCTGCATGTTGAGCATAGCACAGCTGACACTTCAGAGAATTCAGTGCCAGAATTTGTAGCTTTGTCTAGTTTAATTGCCTTAAGTATAAATTTTTTGTTCCTTTTCCAGAAGCCAACAATGTAGGTACGGTTAATTTGGAGTTTGCACAAGTCATGTGTTGAGGAACAATTGGTATTCAGAGCCTTTTTTACATACCTTGCTCTGTCAATATTGAAGGGGCCTACAGTAAAATGAAGACCAAACAGCAGTTCAGTTCCACTGAGCCATGTGGGCAGTCAGGGGGAAAGTGCCTCAGGACTGGTCACTGTAAAAAAATGAGAATAGTTATGCTAATTGAATGGTAATATTTATGCAGTACCAAATTGCTGTATATTAGTCAGGATAGATTTATACAAGAAATTAGAGGTTTCTAAACATCAGGAATAAATAGCCTTTTGAATAAAACAGATCAGCAGGGACAAAGAGCCTGGATGCCTTTGTCCAATAAATTTGTGGAAGGAGGGCAATAAAGAAAACAGCGATGACTCTGGAAACCTGTGCCACTCTGAATTTATGCCAGTCTGATCCTTTCAGTCTGAAGGAAGTTGAAAGGAGGAAATACAGCTGTGATTTTGGGATTGCTTGCATCTCATATGTTTGGTACAAACTGTTTTGTTTCTGTTCGGAAAGAAATTATATTTAACCTCCGTAGTGTGTGTTTGTTTTGGAGCTGTTTTCCATTGTGAAATTAGCTATGTCTCAAAGTGACAGTAGCATACCTCTGCTTTCTGGCTGCTGTCAGACCTGCCTTTAGAGCAAAGCAGATTCCTAGCAGATTTGCAATCAGAAGTTTTTTCATCCAGATAAGCTGTTGGGGAATGATTCAGGATTATTTTGCTGTTCTCCTTTTGCAAGAGCTTGGTAAATTATCTGATGCCTGGGGAAGCCTGAATTTTACATAATGAATGTGCTGCTTATAGGTATAGAAGAGACATTTGATTTTATAGCTTTCATCCAGTGACATGCTATAGTTATGTCTGTTGGCCTTTTACTTCAGGTTTCAAATGTAGGGGATTCTGAGAAGCAAATTCTGCCTTGTGTTAATTGGGGAATACTTGGAGTCTGTGTTAAAGGTACTCTTCTATTTACTGTCTGTTGTGGGGCTGATTGCGCTGCCCTCAGTGACCTTTCCCAGTCCCCTGTACCTCAGTTACACTTAGCTACTTTGTTTCCAGTTTTGTTGTTTGTTTGGTTTTTTTTCTGCTTGACTTTGAATTGGTTTTGGGGGTGTTTTGTTCAGCGATCATTTTATCTGAGTAACTACTCTGTCCCCTTCAGCAGTGGGGTAGATGTTGTCTTTTGGCTCCTTTTTGCTCCTAGAGAAGGCATCAGTATTCGGCCTGGCTTTAGGAGAGACCTTTTCAACCTAGACAGAGTAAGGTCACTAAAATTCCTGGTTTAGCTCAGTGAATCTAGAGAAGTTACTGTATAGGTTGCATACATATGCAGAAAGAATTGTATCTCAGTGTCCATCTTGTTACAGTTTTACTCAGACGTGTGTAACGTGGGAATCCTTAGTTGGTGTTTTTCTCTTTTTTTCATCTTAAGCTTATAGACCATGTGAATCATAGAACAATTTGGGTTGGAAGGGATGTTAAAGATCATCTTGTTCCAGCCACCCCTGCCGTGGCAGGGACACCTCCCACAAGACCAGGTTGCTCAGAGCCTCATCCAACCTGGCCTTAAACACCTCCAGTGATGGAGCATCCACCACTTCCTTGGGAAACCTGTTCCAGTCTCACCAACCTCACAGTGAAGAACTTCTTCCTGATTTCTAATATAAATCTACCTTCTTCCAGTTTAAAGCCATTAATTCTCATCCTATCACTACGGGACAACATCTCTCACCAGCTTTCTTAAAGTTCATTAAGAATTATCTTCTGTGCTGATGGGAGGTAGGAATCTGGTTGCTGTCTGGGCTCTTTGTATCACTTTATAGGCTAAACATGTTCAGTGACCTCTGCTGTGATTCAGATGCTACTGGTGTAATCTAAAATGTGTTCAAAGGGTCTCCTAGGTATCTTGATAATATATTTTCAAGAATACAAATTGATTGAGACCCAAGGTATGTGTTTGGCAAGATGTGTTTTAGGTTTGAAGTGTTCCTGTTTAGCTACAATTCAGCTACCTTCCTGCAAGTAAAACTTTCCTGGGCTTGCTTTATGTTCATATATGATAATTTCTTAGTGCTCAAAAGACAGATTACTGTTAGCTTCCATGCTTGTGCTTGATGACGGAATTATTTTGTAACCATTTCCCAGATAAAATCACTGCCAAAGATAACAACCATCACATTAGTGGTAATCGTGTTCTTAGGTGTTAGGGGAAGTGCATGAGGTTCCCTATCCCATTGACATCAAACTGCAGACTCATTTCCTTTAACTGAATTTTGGGATCTTCCTAGTATCCTGAAAGATCTCATCCCATATATCAGTACTGGGATACTACATTTCTAGAAAAAACAGTGTGGTATCCTTCTACCATAATGACAAGTAAAACCTGAGTAGGAACACACAGTGTAATAATGTTCTTATGAATGAAGTGTTCATCTTCTGTTCAGTCTTCATCTTTCTGTTAAGAATTGCATCATCCTTACATAGCAGGATTAAAAAATTTTTTTTTTACTAGACTTAACAGTTCTTTTCTATCTGAATTTTCCTCTAAATTCTATTTCCAGGTTGCTGTATTTACTTCAGCAAGAAACCTCCAGCACAGAACTGAGAACAGAATGTGCAGTGGTCCTTGGAAGCCTTGCAATGGGTACAGAGAATAATGTCAAATCCCTACTAGACTGCCATATTATCCCAGCCTTATTGCAAGGTACTTTTTCCTTAATGAATGTGTGTTAGTAAGTGTTCCTGAAGTACTCAACTAAGCAAAGATAAAGAAACTGAATAGTAGTTTTTGTATATATTTATAGGATTACTGTCTCCAGATCTGAAGTTTATTGAAGCTTGCCTGCGATGTCTCCGTACCATTTTCATCAGTCCTGTAACTCCAGAGGATCTACTATACACAGTAAGTTGTAAGCAGATTATTATGTCCTTTTAAAACCTGTAGAGTCCTTTGGAGTGGAAGGTCTTGTCTGCAGTAGTAATGAGTACTTGTTTGACCAACAAAGTTAGCATTTCCCACCTATGTTTAAGGCATTTGGCACACCTAACATTTACTGCAATATTTGGTGAGGCGGTTGAGAAGGTAGTACACTGATAAAGGAAAAAACTGAAGGCATTGAGCCTCTAATGGTATTTACAGACACCATCATCACACCTATATTGGCAGAAGTTAGTTTCTGAAGCTTAAAATTTTATCTGATGCTGCCCTTCCACTCCAGATGTGAAGGTGCATGCTTATTATTTGCTCTTCATGTGGAAGAGACTTACCTCTTAAATTTCTCTACTTCTAATTAATATATATGCAATTTACATTTAACTGTCAGAAGAATAAAAAGTGTCCTCCGCCATCGGGAGTTCAGCTTGGAGCCTGTGAGTGATAAGGCTCACACTGTTAGTGCTGACCTTGTTAAGGTGACTGGGCAAAGCTGTTGGCAACCTCTTGGTAGCTCAGACACAAAAGCCCTTTCCCAGACTCAGTTGCTATCCTCTACTAGGAAGGAAGGGAAAGAAGGGTTTGCATCCCTCCTTTGTCCCAGCGTAAGGGATGAGGCAAGCTGTGGCATGAAAACTACTGTACCAGCCGTCTCTTTCTGCTGCAAACAGGGCAGCATTGCACCAGTCTGCTGGCTGGAAGTCACTGAGCAGGTCCAGCTTGTGAGGGTAATTGGGAGCTCACAGTGCTGAGGGGTCCCACCACTCAAATGGATGACTGTTACTTGCGGAGGAAGACTTGACATTTACAGAGAAGGACACAGCTGACCTCTGATTTCATGCTTTCTCTGTGGTTTGAGTGTCACCGTCATTATTAGAGACAATTTCTGTGTGTTAATAGTCAACAGATTTTCTTCATGATTTTTGTCTAGTTGCTACACAGTGCTGTAATGATGTCTGTTTTGTTCTCTGTTCTTTTTCTAATGATTTCTTACATTTTAATTCCAGAAATAGCTATGTAAACTTGTTTTCTCTGGACTCAATTTTACTGTACACCTATTCTGAATTTCATCTACTAGTTAGTCCATCTCATGAAGTCTTTCTGCAGCTCTTCATAGCTTACCCTTGTATTTAAAATGTGTAGATAATCAGCCAGCTTTGTCCTCCACTGTTCACTACCTTTTTCCAGTTGATTGTTCAGCAAAGAAACCTTCATTGAAGATTGTACATGTGACCAATGAAGGCACCTCTCCTGAGTGATCTGAGAATTTCCTCTTTGTGTCTTTGTTCCTTCCTGTAACTCTATTTCATGCTCTTAAATTCCCCCAAGTTGGCCTCTTTCATAATTGCAGGGGCATCCGCTTCCTGCTCTCAGCATCCAAAGTCAGGGCTTGAGATGATGGCCTCAATTAACAATCCATACCTCTTCCTGGGGGTCAGTGCTCAGCAGAGACTATTAATTGCTCCCTGTTTGAAGGAGAGATTTGGTATCTTGAAGGGAGAGGAAGTGGAAGAGTATGTACAGAAATGTGAAAGTATTAGCATATAAATTACCACTAACATTATGGGAACAATATGCCTCAGAGACTGGATTTTCTGCTTCATTCTTTGCTTTCTCTGCTCCACAACAGTGACATCAGAACTCTGCTACCCTGATCCTTACTCAGGCAAATGTGATGTTAATTAATCATAGCTGCAGGAAATGATCATCTGGTGAGGGTACCTTTGTTAGTTTCAGCTATAATACCCATTTTTCAATCTCCCATTCCAGTTGGACACCTGGAAGTTAAATGTTTTATGACTGTGTTTAAGGTCGTATTTCTGCAAATCTACTTCTTTTTTGCTTCTCTTGTGAGAATAGCCAAACCCATGCTCTGAAAAGTAATGAATGCAGATCCTTTGAAGAGATGTTTTTCCAGTGTCTTGGAAGGTATAGCCACAGCCCCCACTGCTGCAAGCTGGGTTTCACAAGGCAGCAGTTGAGAAGTTGTCTTTGCAATTAAAGGAGTAATTATGGATCTAATCAACACTTCATGGCAGACACTTTGCTTGTATATAGTAACAGGAAGAGCTTGAAGTTCTTATTTAGCCACCCTCCCCCCTCTTTGTTTCTGATGACAGCAGCTCCGGGGAGACTGTCACCATTTCCAGATAGGTTCAGATGTTGAATGAAAGGGCTTATTTAGCAGCCTCTTGAGTTCTGCTGTTACCAAATCCTATTTTGAGAGGCAAGACACTAAGTTTGTTAAGGCTTTTCATTCTTGTCCAGCAGTGCCTGAGAAGACTTCTGAGAAGTTAGTTCCTGAGTTGTATCTAAGATAGCAACTTTTCCTAGGCTTTCTTTGCAGTTTCCTGCAGGGAGGATGCTGTTTCTCAAACTTTGTCCAGGACTATTTCCAAGACAAGATATTCTGACTTAGCTCAAGGATGTTACAGTCGCCCTAGTGATTTCAGAGAGCCTCTCACTTAAGATCCAGGATATACAAGTTCCTTAAAGAGAGATATTTAAAGAGTTTCAAAAAATATTTCTTTCTGTTTGTAATAGGTTTGGGAGAAAATAAACATAAAATCTCATTTTAAAAATATCCAAAAAGCAACCCCGCAGTAACCTGAATATTTCTGCCAGCAGAAATGCTAGGTGTCAGAAGCTACATCTTTCCTCTTGAATCTTTCCTTATAGACAGAAGCTTGAAGGATAAATCTCTGGCAACTTTGAGCAATTATCTTCAGTTCCAAAGACAAAGTAGTTCTTCAGAGGTGGAGATATTTGGGCTGTTTCCTATAGGAATTTAGGACCCATACTGAGAAAACGTGAAGAGCTGTCCATTTGCCTATTGAGATGAGTGAACACCGAGCTCTCAACAAGGCCAGGCTTGTTAGTATGTGATACTGAGATCATACAGCAAGTTTGCTGCAAAGCAGTAAGCTGTATCCAGACCTTTGCTAGTTAAATACATCTTGTGGAGACTTCCTTCACTGGAAGGTCACAGGCTTTGGTGCTGAGACCGATTTAGTGACCATCCTGCAAATGGAAATGAGGTATGACATGGAGTCCCAGGCTGAGGTCTGTTGAGGTGCAGATGTATGTGCAGACTTTTTTTTTTTTTAATTTTGTAAAATTTTATTTGGAGGTGTTCTGTGCATCTAAACTCTCCAGTGCAATGTATCTAGGCGTGTTTTGGTTTGATAAATAGATTCAAGCACTAAGTCAGATCCAGTTTGACTGATAGCTGTTGCTTCAGCTCTTGCGATTTGAACCAAAATAAATGGATTCAGTGGCAGAAAACCTGGCCAGCCCGTGAAGGCATTCTGCTGTTTCCTTACAGATGTTCTCAGTTGTGATCCTGTTTTCCTTCCTCAGTGGGACCCAGATACAATTTTATGGAGAAATTGCTATCTGTGACTCCTGTGCTGGCCTTGAAGGAATAGGCAGGTAGCAGGGACACACTGTGCTGTAAGTGAGTCTGTCCTTGCAGGAAGCTTGGAGAATGAAGGCACTACAGCAGGATGAGTTTCTCCCTGCTGTTCAGACAATGAGGAAAGAAGTTTTGGAAATATCACTTTTCCCAGCCTATGTGAGCAAGTAATGTTAAGTGAAAGGCATCCCTTACTGTTCAGGTTTGAGAGAGAAAACATCACCTGGTGATCAACCAGGCCTGATGAATGGGAGGAGGAGCAATTGAGAAGACAAGGCTAGCAGGATGGAGCAGGATATGTTACACTGATTAATAACCAGGTATTTAATGAGCAGTGAAACCTCACTGCAAAGTGCACACATGTTCCACCATGGCTCAGTGATACGCAGTTACTAAAGGTGGAATCTAGGTCATCTTCTAATGCCTTACTCCTTTCATTCTACCTAACTGTTTGTAATGGCTGAGCCCGTGCATCAAGGCTCAGTGTTCTCTGATCTGAATTGGTCCCTAAAAATAAGAATTATAAAATGATGATTTACTTAGAAAGCTCAAATTTAATTTATTGGGCTGAATATAAGAATTTTGGTTCTCTGTTTTGGAAAAAAAAAAATTATAATCCTCTGTTACAAAGAAAAATTTTAAGAACGGATCTTGCAAATTTTGTTTAAATATTAAAAAAGAAGTATGAAGAAAGTAGGGTAGGTATTGGGATCCAAGCAGGTAAATGCAACTCTGTTAATTCTCGCTTTCTGAATTCTCTTTGGATGGGCAGTAATTTTGTTGCAATACATGTGATGTAAAGATACTTGTCCTAAGTTACCTGGAATTAATCTTTGTTAGCAGACATTTTAATGGATTTGTGAATCTCCTTGTTTTAACTGCAGATTGAGGTAGTCAGTGTCACTAGTGTTGCTGGAGAGATCCTTTTTTATTTGGATATTAATATGAAAAAAAGTGGGATTATGTAGCCTCATGTTGACACATAATTATTTTTTGTGTTTAGTTGGAAGTCAGTAATGTCCACACATCTTTTTACTCTTTCTAGATTCTTTTCTGATAAACATACAAAAATTATTATACAGGTTGGATATATTTTAGCGGAATCAAGGGACAAAATTAGCATGATTTTCTCATAAGTGTTAAGGAAGCACTCTTGCAATTTTCCAAGAGTTTTTAAGCTTTTCATACCCACAACATTTCTGATGTGATGGAATAAAATGAGAAAGTGTACAAAAGATATCTCCAAAGAATTGCCTCTCAAATGAATCCTTTTATAGTGCAGACTATCTGACAATACAGCTTTTTATGTATTGGTAGAATTTTAGGGTACCACTGTTCTTTTGATTGCAAGGATTCATTAACACTTATATGTACATCATTTCTGGGGTCACAGTGACACCAGAAATGGCCTGTCAGGATGTTTTGTATTGAAACAGCCCAGTCTCATAAATGAAAAATTAAAATGCTTCTCATCATCCAATATGAACACCTTCCCATACTTGAATTTACTGTTGGGCCCCGATGCTGCACTGGTCAGTAAGATGTTACCTCACGCAAATCACCGAGTGCCAGTCTGTTCCCATTCCTATAACTCTACAGCAGAGTTTCCCAACAGCTAGAGGCTCAGTTTGTGTCCACTTAGATATTTACCAAGACTCTCCTCTCTATCAAAATGCAGCCTAAAATATTTGTGTGATCAGTGCTGTTTAAGTTTTAGGTTAAACTGAATTGGATGTCACTGGCTACAGTGTGAAATAGTTTGCTAGTTCCTTCTGTGATGTTAGGTACAGGGAGAGATCTTGTGCACTCGTCTGTGTTGAATAAAATAGTTTAACTGAGTAATTTTTTTATTCAAATGTGAAAGCAATATGTTTTTATTCATAGATGGGGAGATAAAAACAAGGCTATTGGAAGATAGACTCTAGTGGAATCTATGAAAGGTAGCATCAGAAATCTTCACTTCTCTACCTTCAGGTTGATTTCCAGTGGCTTCTGATACAACAGTTGCCATTTTGCACTTTTTATAGATTTCAAGTGCTTTTGTAGTTAATAAAGAATCTAAATGCTATTCTTCTGTTTTTCACTGAAATCTGATTTTCATAAGCAATTCTACCAGCTCAAGTTCAAAAATAAAGTAAGGTGCAAACCCTTTCTACTAGCTTGAGAGGAGGAGGGAAAGTCCTATAGCCTTTTACAGGACCACTTCAGAGCTGTCAGCGTTATTCAGTATCCAGATGTGCATTGGTGATGTGATAAAGGTGACAGATCCCCTGAGTGAGCTACATTTATTGTGTGACAGAAGTGTGGAGCTCTACCTGCCCATACCTCTCTGTTAGACAAGACAACTGCACGGAGCAGTCCTTAAGAATTACCTGATGGATACGAGGGTCAAATCTGAGTGCAAGCTAGTCACCTAGGATTTAGCAAATACATTATTTGCTACTCTTCTGGCTTTCATTTTCTCCCTAAGAACCTGAATAGACTTTGACATCTATAAATTCCTATCTGGAATTTCCTGGGTAGCTGAGAGAAACCTAAATTTAAGGTAAGGAGAAAACAGAGTTAGGAAGCAATATATAAAAGTGAGTGCTTATAAATTAGAACCCTACCTGTTTGGGGGAAGAGATCAAAACAAGACAAATGTGTTTCCCCCTTGCCCTCCTGAAACAGGTTTTCTGCTTGCTGACGTCCCCAAAGTTTGCAGTGTTCTATGGCTTTCTAGATCATGTAGATTGAAAAACATGTGTTACTAACATTAGGGACGCTGTCTGTGCTTCTTTAATAGTGACAGTTTGAATCCTTTTGAGATTAATGGGATCCCTTCTGGCAAAGGATTACTGAGCTGGTGCAGGTTTTTTCCCTCAGCTTACTCTGTGTATATTTCTTTAGTTTTGAATTCTTGTGCCCATTCTTTTTGGCGAGAACAATATCTCTGATAATTTCATTAGACATTTTGACTTTCAGACCACTGTTTACATCCTTCTAGTTGCAGTTTTTGAAATAAAACAGATTACATAGTGATTTCCCTACAGGAGATTTCAGGTCTTGCATCTTACATTTTAAAGCTCCTTTATTTAAGCTTCACTACCTCTTGAGGTGTCTCTTCCCCCTACTCTCCTGACTTACTCCTTGTTTTGTCTAGGTGCACTTTATCACTGATAAGTCTTTTAGCTTGTGTGTATGTTTTGTTGAACACTAATGTTATGTAATATCTTCAGCTGCCTAAGATTTACAGAAAGTTGCAAGAATCTGTTTTAATGGTTGAAATGCGTTAAACCACAGAGGAATCCTGAGTATGTCAGTTTAATTTGCTTTAATTCAAAGGAGGAGACACTTAGGAGTTTTGGGGACCTATTGTAAGATTGTAACATTTTTTTTCTCAAGAAAGAGGTTGGCTGTTAGCTGCTTCTGTTTGGTTTCTCATGGAAATTTGCTGCTCTGCTTGGCATGTGCCCCAAACCCAATACCCACTGTTTGTGTGTTACTGAAGGCTCACCTCTCTCAGGGACAGTCAAGAGACACTTGGTTATGGTTATGGTCATTAGTGCTATTACAACATACTGGCAGATTTAATGTCCTCTAGTGCCCTGCAACCAAACCAGTTCCTTGCAGGCCTTTGTATTCTGAAGTTGCAAAGAAAGAGATGTGTTTGTATGTATGTAAGTCATGTGTAAAAGCAGGAGATCAGCTGGAACTGCTGTTGACCAGACCCTAAGAATGCTGCTTAGAATAGTTTGTCCCTTGCTTTTTGAATGCATGTAAGCATGTAGTGAGCTGGGAAAACTCCAGTTTCTAATAACTTTCTCTATATAGGATGCTGACATGGCAAATGAGGCTGTTGCATGTTGATCCCTTCTAGTTATTGAGAAACAAGCAGTAGAACCACATTGTTTTTATTCAGTGTGTTTCTTAGTTCTGTTGTCCTATTGTTTTCTGTTGAGAATAAGAATACTGGATTGTTGTCAGCAAAGATTTCTAAAATAAGTCTGCTGTATTTTTCATATATATATAAAAAAATTAAAATAAAAAATAAATATTGTAAAGCTTTGCTTAATCTCATGTATACAAATGGGAGGGATTTATACATGTTTATTTTTCTAATATTAAAAAAGTATGATTGGAAATTTCCCAAGTAATTGGGAAATAAAACTTTTTATAAATGGCTGTGTGTCTCTGAAGCTATAGCCATTAAACCAGGCAGGCTAGTGCTGCGTTCATTGCTGTAAAAGTAGCTGAGGAGCATGAAGATTTTGCTCTAATTTTAATCCACCTCTCCCTAGTCCGAGGGCTGCAATTCATCATTCTCCTGCAGGTAAAAAGAGTCTGTCTTGCTTGTATGGGGTCAATAGAGTATAAATTCTGTGGAAAGGAAGGCCCATTCAGTCTTCCATCTCCTCTGTTCAGAACCCTCTATCTCACGCAAGTAATTCAGTGTACCACCTTTTCAAACTAAAATTACCAGTGTTTCTATTAATATCACTGCAGTTGTTGCCATTAAAATGCACTGGTGAAAGTAACAAAGAGCTTTAAAATGTTGTAATTTTGTAACTTAAAACAGAGCTTAAGTAACTGAATATGTTTTTTTTTCAAAAGGGAACTTCAATATAATGATTTTCATTTGCTGATTTATTTGGAATTGTCTGTCATTAGTGTCATGCATACGAATAGTGTCTATAGTGTGTGTTTGACATGGAGACAAACGAAATGATTACCCGGCATTAATTGCTTAGAAATTGAATTCTAGGTGGACTGTACATTGTCCACCTTGTTCCCCTCCCTACTCTTTTCTACTTGGAGTAGAAATGAAGAGGTAAGTAAATCCCACCTGTAGTAAGAAAATACTAAGGCAACTCCTGGAATAATTGCTTTCAGGGACCATGTTTGCAGTCAGTATGTTGATTTCTTTCTTCATTTGTTTATTGTTTTCTCATGAAGTAAAGTTTCTGGAGACAAATCCCAGAAGTTTTGTACCTAATTTGCATTGATTCCCCCCCAAATGGGGATTTGGCTCAGAACTGTCACTCATGCCTTGAAGTCTCTCCTGTACTACTGTAATGGTCTTGTCCTGTGTCCATAACTGTGGAAGGGAAAACACTGAACACAGAATCAGGAGTACTCTTTTAAGTAACAAACTGTGAAGAAACAGTGCTGAAATACAGTATTAATATTTTTTCTTTTCTAACTTGTTTTCAGGATGCTACAGTTATCTCCCACCTCATGGCACTGCTCAGTAGGTCTCGATATACACAAGAATACATATGTCAGATCTTCTCACATTGCTGCAAAGTAAGAAAGAGAATACATGTTTTTTATGCAACTTGTTGTGTTTCTGGCATGTAAGAAACTGTAAGATGTTACTGTCTTTTGTGGCAGGAACGCTAGGACAGCAATGACTGAGCTGTTACTGCTCCAGAATTGCTGACAAGATTTATTTGGGTTGGTATATGTTTCTCCACAGTACAACAAAATGTGAAAATAAGTGGTTTTTTTATAGGGTGTGTATATATATATCTCTATACTTTTGGCTACTAAACAAAGTCAACAGTCAAGGCAAATAGCAAACCTCACTATGATCTGTGTAAATTTCAGAAGTTGGGGTTTTTTTAGTGTTGGTTGGTTTTTGGTTGGTTTTTTTTTTTCTCCCCTCTCTGCAAATCTCAAGACAGTGTGAGCATCTTTTTGCAGAGGTCTTGCATTTGCTTTCAAGACAGCTGTTTTAATCCCAGAGGATGTTTTCCAAGAGATACTTTAGGTTGGGAGGAAGAGAAATGCTCTTCTCAGTTGAGCTCTACCAGTGACAGGTTTATCCAGATGCATGTTCCTGCTGTATAAAGCAATTCTTTTGATACAGGAAAGCTAGTTTAAAAACAGCAGCAACCCCACCCCAAACATGGAGGCTTTTGTCTTTCCCTCCTTCCCCTCCAAGTTTCCACACACCACTGTGTTTTGTTTTACTTGTTGTGGGGTTTTGGTTGTTACTGTACCCCTGGGCCATGCAGTAATTGTATCAAAATAATTCAGAGTAGGAAATCAGATTTCTACATCATCTTTTCATTTTAGAACCAGTTTAAAACTAAAAGATCATAGATCATATATTTATCTTCCAGACTAGCAAATGAAAAAGTTACAAATTCATAAATTTTGGATTGACCTCTTCTTTTTCTGTCTTACCATTTAGAATGAGTCTTCCGGAACTTTGAATTTTTTTCTTTGTTAAATTGTATTTTTCTCTACATTAAGTGCTGTTTATGTACATTCATCCACTTGCATTTCTTCTGTTAAGTGAAACTAATGACTGAAAACCGTTAAACTCAGCTGCCTAATATTTACTGAATTGTCTAAAGAAAACATTAAGACAATAATCCTACACTGGCCTGTGAAAGTTCAGCTCTATACCTAATATTGGAAAAAGAATTTGGTATTTTAAGAAAAAAAAAAAGCATCAGTGAAGCGTGTCATGTTTAAGTGGTCCTTGAAAGTCTCCTTAATAGGCTGAGTAGCTTGAGCAGGTGAACACTGGGCCATGTTGGCTTACAAGGAAAATAACTTAGGACTGATTATAGTGCGGTATGAAAGTCAGTTTACACAATCAGGGGCTAGCTCTGTAGCAATATAAACACTGTTGGCTGTGTAAGAACTACTGGGGAACTTCAGGTAATTAATCCAACATGAAAACAGTTACTGTCATGTTTTTCCAAATGAGTTGCTTCCTTATAGCTGTGTTAACTCCTGGTGACTTTTGTATGGAACATGTTGTTAACAAAGCAAATGCTCAGTTGCTTAACAAGAGCAGAGTAAGGAAAGTCTTCTGAAGTCACCACACTGCTCTGAATGCCTCCTCCAACCCCAACAAATTTTAGAGTGAATGTTTTGAAAAATCTCGCATTTTTTTTGGAAAAAACCAGTTGAATGTGTAAACAGATAGACCATGAATGTTCAAGAAAAGTAAGGTGACGTGTATGAGTATTAGGAGATGGTGGCATTTACAGAATAAACATTAGCTTTATAGCAGAGGAAAGTATTTGAGATTGATTTAACAGATCATCACAAATGTTAAGTTGATCAAGAATTCATTTCTTTCTTGCCCAGGAAAATGCAGCTGTTCAGCAAAAATCTAAAATGCCCCCTTCTTTCTACGTTGTTTAGTTTTTGGGTTTCAGGTCTGATTATGAAGGTCCATTACAGTACTTTCAGACATGACAGAATACATCTAATACAGTGAAGCATGATTTGCATGGATTTTCTGATATAGATAGGTAGGCAAAATATGTTGTTTTAATTTAAAAATAAAATACTGAAAGTTTCAGTATTCACTACATTTTTGATGAGGACTCCATCCACCCCCTTAGAAGGCCATGGGTGAGAGAACCTTTCTAATTTTTTTCTGAAGAACTAAGTTACTATAAGCTTTCATATTTAGGTAAGGCTTAGCATATATTATAAGAGGTATCAGTGCTTTTATTTCTCTTTGTTGTTGTCTTAGTAGATTTATTCATTAAACTAATAGCGACATATCATAGCTCTTACCCTTCTTGTTTCTGCATACTGTTCTCTGCTTAGATCTTCTGCATCTATTTTTCATAGAATCATAGAATGTCAAGGGCTGGAAGGGACCTCGAGAGATCACCTAGTCCAACCCCCCTGCCAGAGCAGGATTACCTAGACCAGGTCACAGAGGAATGCGTCCAGGCTGGTCTTGAATATCTCCAGAGAGGGGAAACTCCACAACCCCCCGGGCAGCCTGTTCCAGTGTTCCATCACCCTCACTGTGAAAAAAGTTTTCCTTATGTTTACATGAAACTTCCTGTGCCTCAGCTTCAACCCATTACCCCTTGTCGTATCATTGGGCATCACCGAGAAGAGCCTGGCTCCATCTTCCCAGCACTCGTCCTTCATATATTTATAAACATTGATTAAATCACCCTTTAGTTGTCTTTTCTCTAAGCTAAAAAGCCCCAACTCCCGCAGTCTATCCTCATAAGAGAGATGTTCCACTCCCTTAATCATCTTCGTAGCCCTGTGCTGGACCCTCTCCAGCAGTTCCATGTCCTTCTTAAACTGCACAGAACTGGACACAGTATTCCAGATGTGGCCTCACTAGGGCAGAGTAGAGGGGCAGGAGAACCTCTCTCGACCTATTAGCTACACCCCTTCTAATACACCTCAGGATGACATTGGCCCTCTTGGCCACAAGAGCACGCTGCTGGCTCATGGTCAGCCTCCCATCAACCAGGACCCCCAGGTCCTTTTCCCCTTCACTGACTTCTAACAGCTCAGTCCCCAACCTATACTGATACCTGGGGTTGTTCTTTCCCAGGTGCAGGACTCTGCACTTGCCCTTACTGAATTTCATCAAATTTCTTCCTGCCCAACCCTCCAGCCTGTCCAGGTCTCACTGAATGGCAGTGCAGCCTGCTGGGGTATTGGACACTCCACCCAGCTTGGTATCATCAGCAAACTTGCTGACAGTGCTCTCTGTGCCCTCTTCCAGGTCATTGATGAACAGGTTAAACAGAACCGGTCCCAGCACTGACCCCTGTGGAACCCCGCTGGTTACAGGCCTCCAGCTGGACTCCATCCTATTGACCACAGTCAATTTACTCTTCCTTGACAGAAAGAGTCTTGTTCATTTGAGCTTCTTGGGTTTGTTTCTTTCTTGCCTGCTCAAATTTTCCTGGAAAAGCTCAGACCTGTTCTTTTGAGCTAGGAAATCCTTAAATCAGATTCCTAGCATGTCACTGGTGTTTTCTGCTTTTACTACTTCTCACTGCATCTTTAGAGTTAAAATTAACTGATGGAAAACATTGACCCTGGAGAAGAGTCATCCTAAGCAAGGGAAAGTGTTGACTTACAGGGGCAGCAGATGCAGTTCTTAACATACAGAGCCAGGATTCTATCATCATATAAGCCAATGAATAAGCTGAAATCAGGTTGATATAGATGGTATCTAAAATGTGAGTCAAAATTTACTTTCTTAAGATTCTTTCTATCGCAGTTGATTTATTTCCAGGGAAAGTCATGTGAGTGCTAGGTAAGCTTTACTGTTTTAGTGGTCAAATTCAGAAGGTAAGGTGTGCATTTGGAAACAACACGATTGTATGAATAATTTGAAAAGATGGTTTTGAAACTTAGATTTGAATGTGGTGACATCTCCGCGTAAGTAACAATTTCACCAGCAGCTGAAAATCTTGTGTCTGGGAAAGATCCAGGATAAAGCCTGTAATCAAGGCAGCTTTCTCCCAAGCCCATTCTGAGCATGTTTTCTTACGTGATCTTAGGCTTGGTGCTGGATCCCTGAACCAAGGTACATTTGCATTTAGGTATCTGCTGTTAAAATTTCATTATGGAATGAATTGATACATTGTTCTATCCTCTTGCTTTCTTGAAAATTGACACTTTATGCTGGAAAATCATGCAAGAAGTGTGATTTCTATTCCCGAAACATTATGTCATTTAATCATACTTGAAGTTAAAGATCACTGTAATAGGACTGGCTTCTGGAACTCTGTCAGTATTCCCAAAGAGAAACAAAAGCAGAAGGCCTTGCTGTTAAATTGGTGCCTGTGCTGCTTGGAAATGATATGTTATATTCTCAAGTTTTCACATTTATATTTGAAGCATTCCCTGTGTATGGGTTAGTGCATTATGTGCATTGTACGGGTTAGTGATTGTGTATTAAGATGGATTGGTGTGTGCAGACCCAATGTGTACAGATTAGATATTTTCACTTACATCTAGTTGTGCAACTAAGAATATACCCAAGAGTCACATCTGTACATGCATTTGTCCTGTTTGCACAGAATTTACTGTCTGCATCTCCTTGAAAAATCACTAATACTTGTGAATTACTAAAACTGTCTAGGTCAGTATGATTTCTTTTACTTTAATTTCATTTTTTTTCATGTATTTTAATATCTGTTCTTCAGCTTCAACACTGGCATAGCTGCGGCTTTAAATCATTGCCTCAGCCACTTCTGTGTGCCAATGTAAGTTGTTTTCCTACTTCAACCATGCTATTTTAATTGCATTTTTTGGTAGAAAGCTCTTGGTGGCAGTAGCAGCTGAAGCATCTCTTAAAGCACCAGATATGTTACATCTAAATGTAATTTTATGCTTTTTTTTTTTTTTCCTTAGAAGTGAGGGATATTCTAAAAATGCTCTTTTGACTGTAAGAGGGATCTGATTTCAGCTGCATCTCAGATGTGAAGATAGTGTCACTCCTGCATACTAGGGTGTATAGATGTGCCTGTAAACTCAGCTGGGTTTGAATAAAAGAGTAAGGAGTGAACACACTTTCTTTACTTGCCAATTAGTCAAGAAGATTACTTCAAGGTATGATTAATGCTGTGGCATCCTAAAAGCTGAATTTGAATTGCACATAGCCTGTGCTTAATGCAAGGATGACTAGAGTCATGAATCTACTTCTAAAGAGATGTTTGTAAGTCACAGATCAGATTTCACAAGAGACTGTTGAGAGTTGCAGGCCCCATGGAGATTTCATGTTGTTTTTTTCCAATCTCTCTTGAAAAAGAGTGGAAATGATTACCAGAAAAGGATAAATGCTATAAAAAAGAAGTTGTTTATTTAAAAAAAATCACCAAACCAAACAAATTGGTATGCCAGCTGATAACAAAGTAAATGTTAGTAAATCTACCTTTAATACTTAAGTCACAGATAGTGGAAACCTTTTCTTACATGTTCTTTTAAAAAAATAAATTGTGTTTTGTGTTTTCCTTTGAAGGGTCCAGATCACCAGACAATCTTATTTAACCACGGAGCTGTTCAGAATATTGCACATCTGTTAGTCTCCACCTCCTACAAAGTAAGCCATGAAAAATATTCTGTTTTACATGCATTTATGAAAGTAATTCAAATGAAGATTATAAAAACTAGCTATGCATATGAACTAAAGCTATAAATAGGTATAATGCATATATAATACAACAACAACAGTTGGTTTTATTTGTTTTATGGATTTCTATCAAAAAGACCTATTGGTTTGTAGTGCTCTGTAAAGTTGAAACACTGTTAATTAAAATGGAGCTGGCTGTTGTTGGTCCAAAGGAGAAGTCACTTGGCAACCCAATAAAAATGGTCTGATTTGTTGAACAATAAATGAAAAAAAGAAATTAGGCTGAAGAGAGGCAAATGTGAGCTGTTGTAAACAGATGTCACACCTGTGAAAACGTGGACATGGAATGTGTGGATGCCACCAGCTACCTGTGTTTTGTACTCACTGATTTTCTTGTGTCTCAGCTTCTTTCTCTGTTATGTTTCGGGGGGTCCATCCTGGACTATCTGAAAGTACCACCTCTGGGAAAAAGCATCATACTCTACCTCTAACTTGGTGGCAAGGAGGGGCAACTCTAGCTCTTTTCAGTCCAAGGCCAAATTTTCAAATCCTGAGCATAACCTTATGAGTCTGCTGAGGATTACTTAATAAAATGTTTGAGTGCATAAAATGCTTTCTGAGGCTATTCTGTGTAGTTGGTTTGGGTTTTCCTGAGGGCTAGCAGCTGTCTGCTATGCAAACAGGTTTGAAATTTGTCTAAAGCCTGTGATCTCTAAGCAGCGGAACTTTCACAGGCTTTGTTATGAAGATACCAATTTATCCCCTGCCCCCTAAGTATGAATGTCATCCTTCTGAAAAGAAGAAACACTTCAAAGTATAAAAATTTATCTTCAGTTATTTTAATTACAATATTGAATACAAGATATCTAATATGTTATCATGACATTTTTATTTTATTGAAAGGATGTTCATGTGTTGAGACTGGATGAGATAATTTTGCTTGTCTGTTTTGATCTCCTGTCTAATGTAGAACATTGTTGATAAAGTACCTTTCAGCAGGAAATCCAGTCTTTAAATGAGAAGAGAAATTTGGTGCTCTGTTTCAGGGACTTGTTAATCTCACATGTAGTGGTTTTGTTTTGAGGATTTGGCCTGTTTTTTTATAAATCCAGTAGGAATTATGTAGTCTTCAATATTTTGTCTTTCTGTACGAAGAAGTTTTCATCATGGTAAGCCAACAGTTTGTTTTTTCTCCTATTAGCTGACATTTTTTACCCTGTATCTTAATCATGAGGTAAATTTTCCAAGCTATGTTTGACTTGGAACCTTTTCTAATGACTTTGAACCTTCCCTAATTTTTTCAAATGGCTGCTTTAAAATAAAGAAATTGAAATAAGGTCAAGTTTTCAAGTTGTTTTTTTTACCAAGATACATCTAGTATTGCATTTATATATTTAGTCCTACCTTACTGGAGAGATATATAAAGTACTCTCTGTTTCTAGTGTATGAAGAGCAAATCAGTATGTACACCTTCATACACTTGCCTCTGTTAATATTTGTGGGATTAACAGCTTTATTGTGCCTTATCTGCTTTCTTACTGTTCTGCAGTAATGAGACATTCCTGGACTTCTAATGTAACTGATAGGTTTTTGTAGCTCATTCTCATGCTTTTCTATCCAGTTTCTTAATATTCATCCAAATAAGAACATAACAGGAAAAGACAGGATTTAAAAATTTTGCCTATTTTTCAGTATTTGCATTAAGGACCAGCAAGGTATCTCAGATGATTTAGGCAACAGGACCACATCAATAAAGAGCAGAAACCTTCAAAATTGGATTTCAATCCCCATAAGAGTCATTTAAGTCTGCCAAGAGAGTTGCCTATTACTTTTCAATAAACTCTTTTCCTTTGATTTTGGGATTGTCCCATAGCCAGCTGATTCTAGGATTATGTTTCTTATGTGTCATATTCATAGAATCATAGAGTAATTTTGGCTGGAAGAGACCTTCAGAATCATCAAGGCCAACCTTATTCCTAGCCCTATCAAAATGCACTAAACCCTGTCCCTAAGCACAACATGCAAGCACCTCTTAAAGACTTCCAGGGTTGGTGACTCCACCACCTCCCTGGGCAGGCTATTCCAAGGCCTGACAATTGTTTGCATATTACTACAAGTCTTCACCTCTGGTGAGGTGTCTAACACAAAGGACCTACAGCTTTACAGCAGCATTGCAGATAATGATTTCAAGGTCATACTTACGTATTTATGTATTTTTCCAAATGCTTGTCTTTCCTGTTTCTCATGTAACTACTGAAGCAATTGCCCTCAAGTAGACATTACTAGAAAAGAAAGTAGTCATTGTAGTAATTTTCAGTATTTTTAATATATTTAAATTATATAAAATAATTAACTTTCAGATGGACTTCATTTTTTCTTGTTAGAACCTTTACCCCCTGCCACTGACTTCCTTCTGGCAGGAGTACAGTTCTTGAGCTGTGGGTTTGACTTTTTTCCTGCAGTTTCTCGATACACAATCTCCCCTTCCTGCTGCTTTGAAGCATGCACTGTTCTCATTAGATGTCTGAAAAGTACACAGCAGTGTTTGTTGCCAAACAAGGTTTTTGTTGTGAACCAAGTTACCTGTCTGTCCTCCTGACTAAGACTTCGCTACTGCTGAGTAAGAGGTCTTACTGTGGCTGTGATTAGATATTATAAAACTAATGCACAGAAGTGTGATGGGCTTTGCTGTTGTTGTGTACCCTTCAACTTCCATGTTTCTAAGACTTCTTGTTGAGGAGAGTGGGATGGGCCTAAACCTAAATTACAGTGATTGTTTTCTTCAGTGATGGGATTCTTTAGATGAAAATCTTGTTCCCTTTGCTTTGTTTTCACACGAAGAATGTGGTAACAGAAACATGGGAAGACACTGACACAGTTTAAATGTGTGCAACTGTAGAAGGTAAAGATGAGTATCTGAACTAAATTAGATTCTTCCGCTGGGAAGATGGTGATGGTTGGTCTTCCTTGTGTCAAAAAATAGGCTATAAAGACTTGATAGCCTAGCATCACTAGGCAACCCTGAAATAATGTTTGATTAAACCAAGACATGGTTTGGGGCTGGAGGAGGAAGATCCATCATGAAGAAATTTGTCAGTCCTTTTTGTACGGGTGATACCTGAGACTGTTTTAAGATCAGTGTAGAATCACTTCAACTGGATGGTTCTCTTTAGACATTCTTTTAAGCTCACCTTAAAGGCTTCTGAGATCTAAATCTGAATAACGTGTATTTCTGATCCTTTTATGTACTTAATGAGTCCCAGAAAGAAAAAGTACTATTGTTAATGTTCTATACTTACATTCTTTTGTTGGTTCTTGCACCTCTTTGAGGCATCACAAGTAAACCCAGTACTATGACTATCTAACTCTCATGCTGTTTCTTGGTGGTCTTTTTCACAAATAGATCACAACATACCCTGTAGAAAGATAATTCCAACAAGAGAAATTATAGGAGTGTGAGATATGTTTCCATCTGCCTTTTATTCATTGTCTACATCTCTTACCAGTTTTACAGAATTACTTTCTGCAAGCCTATACAGCAATATAGACCAATTTTGCTTTTAAGTTAACATTTATACATCATACGTATTATGTTTTTACACAGGTTCGAATGCAAGCGTTGAAGTGTTTCTCAGTTCTAGCCTTTGAAAACCCGCAGGTATCAATGACTCTTGTAAATGGTAAGTGTTGTGCCACTGTTGCTTACTTGATGCTCATGTTATTGCCTGGATGGATTAGAAATGCTTGGCATTCTCTTTCATTACTTGCAGTGTCTGTGGATGGAGAATTGTTACCGCAGATTTTTGTGAAGATGTTACAAAGGGACAAGCCTATTGAAATGCAGCTCACATCAGCCAAATGGTAATTTTCATCCGTAATTAGAATGAAATAGTATGGAATTCAATACATTTTATCTGTTCTTTTTTTTGCTTGTTGCAAAGTAGTATATGATCTAAAATTTTAATGCAAGTAATATCTATAATTCTTCTTACCTAAACCCTTGAAGAAGTGTTTTTCACTTAATAATCTTAATAGCATAACTTCTGCTCTTTGCTGTACATAAACAGGAAAAAGGTAGCTGAGCAGTAGTTTTGTCAGGGTCATATAGCCAAACATGGACTTTCACAAGCTGAAGTGAAGTTTTCACAAGTAGCTTGGATTTTATGAGAAGTTTTACTTGGAATAGGCTATGGTCAATCGTACAGAGTATAATACAGAAATATCATCATGCAGTATAAATTTATGTCCTTGTTGAACCACTGGTCAGAGAACTTAATCAGGTGACTGTGGTGTGTGATGAGAACTGTATCCACTAAGATGATGGGAGAGCACAGCCAACTGTTTTAATTAACTTTAATTAAAATAGGTTATTTTTTAAGCTTCATATCCTCAAACAGCACAATTAATGTTATTAATTTTATAGTTGAAATTAAACTTTCCCTTCAGGTGTGGGCACATCTCTTTGTGTTCATATTCGTAATGACTTTCTACACTGTGACAAAACGTAACCAAGTTCCATAACAGCAACACTAGGGTTATGCTCACGTCATTAGCTGGGAATTGACTCCCTTTTCCTTTTGTTGTGTTGATAATAATGGAATAAATTATTTTAGAAGGTTAAAGAGATAAAATTATCTATTACTATGAACTACTAAAAATGAATGTGACTCAGGAGTTTTATCACTGATGTATTCTTTGATACTCTTATATTTTGATGGCTTCTTTTTGACTTGGATCAGTGAGTTCTCTGATTCAGTTCAGCAAACAATTTCACTGACACTTGTCCCAATGCAAGTCTCGAGATGCTGGGTGAGGAACAAGTGGGATAGATAGGATTACCTCTTTTGTAGTATTGTCAGGTTATGATAACAGCCCATTCATGAAAGCAGTTATAAAGATGTGAATGTGTGTGGGGTTATCTTGGGTAACCTCACTCCATGTGGGAGGTCCATCTGGGGACCATCCATGTTCCCTTCCAAGCAGAATTGGTTTATGGAATCTGGTTTTACTGGTTTTGTTAGGTGACTCTTATTGAAGAAGGCAAGTTAAATTAATTGCATTATAGCAGTCTCAGTTCTGGTTTGGTTTATGTGCTTCTTTGGAATTATTTTTTTACTGATGTGGAGATATAAGGCAGTTAAGTCATAAAGGCAGGTTGGAGTTAAAAGAATTGTTCTGGCTCTGGACTGTGTCCTTGTTTTGGGATGCATACTCCCAGGTCTATTCTTTACTGGTCTACTTTAGATTGAAAGGAGTTGAGCAGACAATCCCATCTTTTGCTGTTGCTTTGCAGTACTTTGGCTTCAGTGGACTTTTGAAAGCATGGAAGAAAGCAATGTGTTAAAAAAGTACCAGGAAAATGGAAGGCAAAGAGTATCTTGAGTTTCAGATTGTGTCTCTGATTAGTCCATGGGCAGTCATCCTTCTTAGCAGGTCACTCAAGGCCTTAGTTTCATGGAAGTCCTGGGTGCTTGCAAAGACGTACTGACTTTTCTTCTGTAAGTCTATTCCCTACTAGATTCCCTCCAAATCACACTATCTCTCTTTCTACCCTCATTAGGAAAAAAGAAAAGTGAAGTTGTCCCAGGTTCTCTTTTTTTTTTTTTTTTTTTTTTTTTTTTTGTGCTTCCAAATTAGGCTTCACTCCTGCCTTGAGAACTTTGGTCAATTAATCTGCAGTTCCCTTCTGGTTTATTAGTATTGTCCTTGGAATGCAGATGGAGAAGAGTTTTTGTGTATTTGTGAAGCCTTTTGTGAAATTTCTGTTTGAATCCAGACTGACATGCAAGGCTATCTTCAGCAGTTCCCTTTGTTTTTCAACAACTGACATAGAACTGGAAGACTCAAGTTAATACCACTTGACTGAAACAGCGTAAAAATCCTTCACTTGATTAGCAGTGTTGGCACAAAGGCGTGAGCAGTAAGCCTCTTGGAGAGTGATTTGCAGCTACAAGTAGAACAGTAATCTTTTCTACTGAAATTACTGGAATTGCTTCCATCTAAGCCAAGCCTATTTTACCTGAAGTAAAAATACTTTATTTCATGTTTGAAATAGGACTACGTTGTCTGGCAAATAGTGTCTAGCTGCACTAAATGGCAACTGCAAGACAGATGCTTTCCTCCTCATGAAAGGAGGAGGAAAAATTCATGAGTATTTTGTGCTCCCAGCTGCAAGGCTTGGACAGTAAAAGTTCATAAAATGATCTCTATGCTAACAGTCAAATCTTATTTTTTTTAATCTTGGGAGAAATAATACATAAAGAGACTTCTGCTTATAGAATTTTAAGGATGTCTGTCACTGGTAAGTGCTGGGAACAGGATCAACAATGTTACCAGGAGGTGAAAGAACTCTGTTTAGGCAGTGGAAAGAGCTCAGGAACGCAGTGAAACACAATATGCATCCAGTTTGTTAGTGTATTACTGCTTCTTGGCTGAGCAATTATAACTGACCCTCTGTACACTTGTAACCCACCTAACTGAAAGTTGAAGCGTGTTAGTTTTAAGTCACCTTTACTGAAAATTAGTTATTTCTATAACTTTGACTGTTAATAAATAAAAATCAGTTACAGTGGCTTAGTTCAAAAGCTAAACCAAAAGATACTTGACTGTTCCTGGACTGAATGCAGAGCAGGTATCCTCCAGCTTCATTCCACTTCTCTGTAGCATAGCAGGTAAAGCTTACAAATCGTGTCCTGTAAAACACTTTTATTGATGGGTGAACTACTTTGTGTTTCTGATAGCTTGAAATATGTGTGCGGGTAATTTAACAAAGCAGCTTACACATTTATGTGATGATGTGTGTCAATATTGTAATTCTAGACTTTGGAGTTGTCATATCCACTAGGTTGTTGTCTAGTGCAGAGAAAGGCTGGTTTGGTTCAGTGTTAAAAGCCTTAATTGGGTTCGTCATCAGCAAAATTGTGCTTATTCCAGCAGAGTGTTAAGTCATGTCTGTGGACGAGCATCACAATGGTACCACATCTTCTCAGCTAATGCAGAGCTGAAATGTTTTCTGACTAAGCTGTCAGATTACCAATGCTATATTGATTCTCTCCTGAATGTTGTCAGTGCTTGCTCATGTTGTGTGCAGCAAAGGACAGGTATATATATATTGCTCCTTTATATTAATGTATATTGTTCATTTTGGGGTTTTCTAGTTGGTAAAGAGGTTAGTGACTCAATCAAGTTTGGTAGTTAGGCCTTTTTTAACCAGTGTGTCGTGTATGTATCAATTGATTCTCCAGCAAGGTGTTCTGTACTTGAAATCTGCTTAAAAGTATGTCTGTAGTAGTTTGTTTGCGTGCCCAAGTCTAGTAAGCACAGATGTATTGAAATCAATGGTAGAACAAAGGGGACTTACATCTCATTAGTGCAGTTGGTTGTTCTGCAGTCTCTTACTTCAGTGCATAAAAACCAATGATAGGTAAATATATGTTTTATTATGTTGTTACAGCCTTACGTCCATGTGCAGAGCTGGAGCAATACGGACAGATGATTCTTGCATCGTTCTTAAGGTGAGCTGGTTAAAAATGCTTTTCTCAGGTAGGGCTGTCCTGGTTTTATTTCTTGTATAAAAAAGCAGCACAAAAACTGTTACACTGAAGATTTCAGAGACCAGGTTCTCCTGATGTTTTTATTTGAAAATTTAGTTCCCTAGTTTCCCTTTGTTTTTTTAAGCATTTATAGCAACACGGCTTTTAAAAGAAGTTTTAAATAAAGAATTACATTAAAAAGTCAATTTCCAGGAATAAATATCCCAGAGTTTGACACAAATCCATCTAAGGTTTTTAATAATTTCAGTAACCGTTTGTAAGGAAAAAGGAAACAACATTACTGCCTTGATCTCTGTATATGAACAAGGCACTGGTTTGTCTTTCAACAGCTTATTTCACACGGCTATAGTCATGACCCTTACACAATCTCTACATGGGGTCTGTCAGAAGCAGATGATTTCTCAGGTTTCACAATATTTTTGTACATTTTTCTGCTTCATATTTTGTCATGGGGAGTTTGTTACCAGAAAAACCATGTCATGATAAAATGTTGGATTTGATTTTTGTACTGTGTCAATTTATAAGGAAATTCAGTAAAGAAAACTTCATTAAATACCATAGGAATGTAACCTCTTAGTAGTCACACCCTAGTCAAAAGGGGGGGGGGGGGAAGGGAAGCTGTTGATGAGCAAACATATCAAGCAGAGATCAGCTAATACTAACACTGCTTGTTTCTCCATGAGATATTGAAATATTACTGTAGTACCACAGTAAGAAGACATGTTTGCTTTCTTTGCTAAGTGCTCTAGCAGTCTGTCAGAATCCAAAGCTTTTAGTATTTTTTTTTAGCATCCTTCATTCCAGAGAATAACACATTGTTCAGACTTAAGGAAATGCAGTTTAAATGCCTGAAAAAATAATGTATTTTTTTTTCCCCGTGTGTGCCCCTGTACTGAGATTGGGAAGACCACGTGTGCTCTTGGTATGAGTCTAGCAAGTGAAGGGTCTAATCAGCAAAGCAGTTATTGTTAACAGGATTTGGTAGTATGTGATCTGAGACCCAGTAACTTTTTACAGGAGTTACTTGTCTTTGGCTGTAAAGGCCTCTCTTTGGCGCTCAGATCCTCTTGTGAACAGACAACTAATAACTGTATGTGTGAACATAGTGTGCTGCAAGCCCATGGCACTGCAGATAGCTGTGTGTACTCACCACCAAAGGATACTGAATAGTATCTTCTGACTGTGGTCTGGTGCAAACCCCCTGTGGTCTGGTGCAAACCCCTGATGGCTTCTGCAAGCTTACATGTTAAACTGGAAAATCATCACCACAGTATCAAGACCTGTCCTGTAGTCCTACTCATGAGTAATGCTGGGGCAAGAATAGGCTGTAGGTATTATAGTATAGTAAGATAACAGTAATAGATAGAAAGAAAGCATATTCAATCCTTTAACTATCCATGGCAGTAGAATCTGGAGTATCTACAGCTTTTGATAATGAGGTATTGGTATCCATCATTCCAGGTAATGACAGATGAAAAATCCATATGTTGGGTGAGAGAAAGGCCCATTCCTCCTGTATTTTTATGCAAGAAAGACCAAAATGCAATTCATTCCGGTGTTAGTGGAATCTGTACAGCACAGGCACCTGGTCTTACAGCAAGTGAGGAAGCCAAGCTGAATCCTTCTCCCTCTTATCTTTTCTGAACTGATGCTCCAACACTCCTGAGCTTTCTTTGCTGCTCTTACAACACCTGCAAACTGAGGGTTACAATTTCATGCTCCCAACCTGTTTTGCTCCTCTAAGCCTCGTTCTTCTCTTGAAAATCTCTTCCTTTCAGAAATCCCCAACTGTCTTCTTAACAGCAGGGCACATCCTAGTCAGGACGTGTGGGTTCCAGAAGTCTTGTGCTCTGGGGAAAAGAAATAGGGGACTGATGCTGTAGGCAAAGATAGTTTATTGCTGCCTGCTAACTGTCCGTGTGGAGCTGTGCATGCTCTGCCATGCGGGCCCAAACAATAGCTGCCATCCTTTCGAAGCATTATGAAATTATTTGCTTGCCAGCCCGCAATAATGGGAACACTTTCTTTCTCATGGAAGCTTATTCAGCACAAATAAACTTTTTGAGCTGTGGACTAAAATTTGCTGTAATACTTAAGAGTAGATGAAAGAGTAAGGAGAGCAGGGTGGCCCAGAACTTTGCCTTCTTGTTCAAGCAACTAGGGTAATTTCTTCTGTTCTTCTGGGGTCACTCCAGGAGCTCATAGTTTTATGATAACACACTGTCTCAGTTTGTGGTAAACCCAGTCATAAATTATTTGACCTCTGGTGAACTAAAACAAAACAATGCCCTCTTTAGTTTTCAGAAATTAGTGAATAGAAATTTAACCCTTTGTTATCAAACTCTCTTAATTTGGAGGACAGTCAGGGATATGTGTTTCCAAAATAGCTTTGATTTATTTTCGTTCCCCAGTTTGAGTAGTGGGTTGGCTTGTAACACGTGGAAATAAAATCAGTTGAGGTGGGAAGAAGGCAGAGGAGGCTGATAAGTAATAGATTTGATGGGAGGGGAAATTATTTTTCTGGCATCCTAATAATGAAGGTGACAATTTGTCCAGATAACCTGATGCATCCCAGCAATAGCATGTGAATGATGTATTCCATCTTTACAGTCTGTTTTCAGGCTTTTATCAGTTGGCCAGAAAAGGTCAGGTGTGCATTTTTGGCTCTTCATCTTACACGTCTAATACAATCCCCTACTCTTCTGTGTTAATTATGTTGTACTGAACTGTAGGTCTAATGGAACAGTTAAAATATGTCTTCAGAATTCCTGATTTTGTTTAATTTTAAACATATGGTATTGCTAAAAGTTGAAAAGTATGAGATTTGTGTTTCTTGGGTGCTTGCAGCCCGTGACTTAATGTCTAGCCCTTGAATTCCAAGAAATAGCTCATTTCAGGACATTTGGCCTTGGAAAGAATTGGGAAGTACTTTATCTTTGTGATTTAGATATGGAATTCTACTTCTTTCCTACTCAACCTGAATGTAATGTTTTTGACAGCTTATGTTAAACTTTCATGATTTTATTTGTGCTAATGTCAGTTTTTAATATACCTTATGCCAGATTGGTAATTTAAACTGATATTATTTAATCATTATGGTGCAATTCTGAATTCTACAGATCTAAAAGCATATTAATAATAAAACGCCTGAAGGCTTTTAAAGCAAGCTTTGAACAAATTTGCAGAGGACCTAGAAATCTTCCTTTTGGAATGAAGTAATTTCTGAGGGCTGCTTAACCTTCAGCAGCCGTCTTCTCAGTTAAACAGTGTTGGTGAACCTTCTAAGGAAGCAGGAGATCCTCAGATGTGTCTCTGCTATTAGAACTTTTTTTCAGCTGTTCATACTGAAAGTTTTATCTGATGTCTTAAATGACATGCAGAGAGGAGGTGGTTTGGCTCATTAGATTAGGTGCAAGACTTACAACCTAAATGGTAATCCTTGTGGATACATCTACTTTGTTAATAAATGTAGGCATGCCCTGTAACTCTGCTTCCTTACCTCTGGAATGGAGAGAAGACATTTATCTATTTAATCATTTGAACAGTCAGTGCATAAAGGTTATTTCAGGTCCCCAAAACATAACTGTGAGAAATTTTTCTACTAGTGTAATTCTGTTGAAGTCAGTGGAGTTTACACAAGCAAAAACCTTGATACTGTTCCTCATCCATTTTCATATTTCTGTTTGGACAATTGGTCTTTCCAGACTTAAGTGGTTTTTTTAATTGAGCTTCAGGTAAAGAAAGATATGATTAATTTTAATATTCAAAGTAAGAGAAGCTATGACACAAATGTTGCCATGTGCGTGTAACCAAGGTAGAGTTAAAAGGATTACGATCAGAATGGACCTGGATTCCAAGTGAACTTCAGTTCTGGTTAACCAAATATGCTTCTGAGTAGTCCTCCTCCTACTACTCCTAGCAGCCAGTGTGGATCAAGGAAGCCCTGAGATTATTTTTGACTGAATTGTCCTTAATCCTAGATAGCAAAAAGGGTCAATTATTTCTTGAGGGCAGCTTGGGTACTTTTGGTTCTTGTGTGCAAGAATAAACCTGCGCAAAAAGGAACTTTTGAGGGGAAATTTTTTTTTTGGCTGTTATGAAACTTTGACCATGGTCACTTCTGAACATTGCATTCACACCAGCTAGCTTTGACTGCATGAGAAGCTGGTTGAAAGTAGCCTACTGTGGACTTAGTAATGCCTGAATAGTTTCTCTGTGTATCTTTAAAAACCACTAAAATCTTTTTGTCTGAAGGTACCGATCTAAAGAATATTGTTGAGAATTGCTCTAGGACTGTGTGATTTTTTTTTTATTATTTTTTTTAAATTTTTTTTAAATTTTTTTTAAGCTTGATGAACATAGCTGCACTAAACAATGGTTTGGGGTTTTTTTCCTGATTTATTTTATTTTTAAACTTTTCAGACTCTGCCATGTTTGGTTCGAATGTGTAGTAAGGAGAGACTGCTGGAGGAGCGAGTAGAAGGAGCAGAAACACTGGCCTATTTGATTGAAACAGATGTGGAGCTCCAGAGAATTGCCAGCATTACTGACCACCTCATTGCCATGCTTGCTGAATACTTCAAGTATCCCAGTTCAGTGAGCGCAATCACTGATATCAAGAGGGTACGTTTCCTTGCCCGGTTCTGGAACTTTCAAAAATGTGCAAAAATAATAACTAATGGGTTCAGGATTTTTTTTTTTTTTAATTCTGTTAAACCTTATGTCTAAGTTTCTCTATAAAGGTGACCAGATGATTCCTGGTGTGTGTAGTCCCCAGGTCTTTGCTTGCTCACTGCTTTTTCTGGAGCCTGTATTATCCAAACTAAAATTGTTGTGCAGCTCAGACCTCTCCATCCTGTAAGGAGGGTGCTGCCATTCTTCTGTGTCAAGGATAGAGGTGTATGGGCCTTGAGTAGTTTAATATGGCTTCACCATACAAGTTTCATTATGTTTTCCAGAGATATCAATGAAATATGAGACTGAGCCATCTGTCAGGTTTCTCCTTTACAGCATTCAAAAGACTTGCATTCAGGACCCAGTAAATTTCAGTTTCCTGAGAGGTAACAGTCCATATGATGAGAAATTGATTTCAATTCTTAGGTCAGGTTTGTGAAAAATCTTAAGTTCAGAGAAGGTTCTGTTCTGTTAAGCAAAAAAACATGTGGATGTCCTGTACTATTTCATATTATGAGTTATCTGTGCTTCCAAGAGGTTGGATAAACAAAGACCAGATATACCTTGGAGACTTAGTTTCATAAGTTCTAGGAGGTCTTATCCATGACCTTCTTTTAACAGATGTGAATGCACTTTTCAAAGCACTAGTGAATCAATCAACCTCAGAAGCAGTATCGGTTTTGGTACTGTGCACAGGGAAATATTCACTGCTTGTTCACTTCCCTTCTTGCTGAGTTGATTTTTAGGAAAAAAAAAAAAAATTTAAATGGATTTACTGAGTCTTGTTTTATTTCTGAAACTAGGCCAAGATGTAGGCTTACTTCTCTGACTTCTATAGATATGGGTCTGATTCTGCATATAGAGCTGCCTTGAATTCTGCGTAAAAATGCAAATTAAATATATTAAAAAATATTTAAAGTATCAAATTAAATAAGCAGAAGAAGCTTTAACAGCTGATTTGGGAGTAATGGACATTGACTGTAGCATCAAAATATGGTTAGGTTCCAAATGTGAACAGGGTAATTATAAATATTATGGCATTGCTTTGAGTGTTCAGAAAGTCTGTAGCAACAATCAGCTGGGAAGCCAGGGTGCTTACTTGGTAAAGAATGCTTTGAATTATACCCTCTAAGGTAAAAACTACATGAGTGAGAACTCTGCCAAATGGATTACTTGTCTGTTTTAAATATTTTTAACAATGATATCATACATTGTGCTCTAATATAGCTGCACCAGAGAGAATTACTCATGCAGCTTAATTCTTGACAGTTCTTTTATTTCAGTGCTTTGCTGATTAATACTAGCATTTTTCTGGCATTTTGTATAGACTTTAAATATTACATCAGTTTGTGGAACCCTCTGGTACACAGTTTTGAGGACAGTCAGAATCAAAGAATCATTCTCACTGGAAAGAATGTGAGGAAGTCTGAAAGTCTCAGATGAGGTTGCTCGTGGCTTTGTCCAGTTGGATCTTGAAAACCATGGAGATGAATCGATCTCTCTGAACAATCTGTTCCAAAGTTTGACTGTTCTAATTTTGAATTTTTTTTTTCTTTATTATATGCAGTAAGAACCTCTCCTGTTTCAATTTGACTGTTTTTGCTGTCTCTCCAGTTTTTGATGTGCACCTCCATAAAGAGTCTGGCTCCAGGTTCTCCTTGTAGGTGTTGGAGAGCTGCTCTTAGATCTCAAGGCTGTTCAGCCTTCTCTCTTGGCTGAACAAACCAGGGTATGCCTCATCTGCTCCACCAGGTCTGCTCTCCTGAAGTTGAGGCTTTGTACTCTGCTCCATGCCTTTCTCGTAGAGAATTTTCCTTCTCTCAGGAACTTGAACACCACTATTTTGTGATCCCTGCAGCTAGTGATCCCATTAGTTATCATACTCCTAAACATTTTATCCTGGTTTGTGAGCAGCCTATCCAGTGGTGCATCACCCTGATTCACCCTTCTAGCACCTATGTTAAGAGGTTATCTTCCAGAAACCTCCTAGACACCTTTCATCCTGCTACTGGAAGTTAACATCCACCTTAAGATAAAAGTCCTGTGATTTAGAGACTGGCTGTGGATCCTGATTTTGCTGCAGTTCCCTTTATAAAGCTTCCCTTGATTCTCTCCCAGGTTTTTTTTCACTTCTGGCTTGTTCCTGTAAGTTTCTGTTGGGTAAATAAGAACAGTTTTTGACTGAATATTTTGTCTGGATAGACAACTTTATGGTAATGTTTTGGCCTCAAATAGTTTAAGCTGAATTATCTGTAGCTCAGCTGAGAAATTAACCATGTTCTTAACTTCAGTTAGTGTATTTGGTTGGTAAGCGTAGACATCAGCTAAGGGAGCAGCAGTTCATTTGTGTTTCTGGCTGCCCTTGGTATGATAGACCAGTTAGATAAGCAGTAGTTTACAACAAGACTATCACACCTGTAATGTTTTAGTGTCTAAATGTGAGAGATGTGCTTTATTTAAATAGCTTGACCACGATTTGAAGCATGCCCATGAACTGCGCCAGGCTGCTTTCAAGCTCTACGCCTCCCTGGGAGCAAATGATGAAGATATCCGGAAAAAGGTGAGCCTGCAAAAAAGTCAGCCATTGGGCAAAGACACAGCTGAAAGGCAGTGCAAGAATTTGCACCCTTCCAGCCTCCTTTCTATTTTTTTTCCCCTCTTTTCTCCCCCGCACCCCGCCCCCCCATTGTGATATAAATAAGTTGAAACAAGGCTCTCTTCCTGTTAGGTTAATATAAACCCTCAGATTGCACTTTCTTTGCATGGGATTTGAACAAAAATTAATGTCTTGCCATAACAAAATATAAAAGTAAAGTTTATTTATGCAAACATCTTTACGGTGATGAACTAGATTCTCACAGTAAGTTGTCTTTGAATATGTTCTGGTCCTTCATACTCATAAACTGTGCAGGAATATTGTGGCATATGCATAATTTCAGAAACCTATGTTTTCAAGGTCAGAATGTAGCTCTGTTGCCATGTACCCTATTACACAACAAATGCTTTTTCAAAAACAAATCCTGGAAAGTCTAGTCATATTGGGAAACAAAGACAAAACTTTCTTGTTCCATGATTCTGGAGCGACATGGGGGGCTTGTGCTGCCATAACAAAGCAGTTGGTGTGGAGGAGAACAAACTTCAAACATCACGGGAAAGAGGTTGGGTGATTGGAGCACTCAAAGTTATGCATGAAAAGTGGAGGGAAATTAAACAATGAATGATTAAAAATGATTCTTAAAAATTGTGGACTTGTGGTGACAAGCATGGCAAGCACTGGAGGCAGGAGAATTTTCTGAGTTTATTTGCTGGTTAAAGGGGAAAACCAGAAGAAAGATATGGACAAAAAGGAAGGAAAACCCAGTGTTGAAAAGATAAGTAACAGGAAGTTTTATCAGGAAGGAACCTTTTAGGATGTGCAGAAATCAAACCCACAAGCTTCTCTTTTGTTGCAAGATGAATTTTTTTAGTGAACAGTAAGGATCCTTCTTTTACATATCAAAGTATTGTTTTTAATAAGCGGTGGGTCTGTACATGAGAAGTTGATTTATTATACAAAAGGCATCTTTCATCTTGGTATTCACTCCCTTTTATCCTGGTCTTAAGTGCTTGTGCTGGCCATGTCTAAATATGGCAGATGAAGCTGCTATGTGGTTTTATTTTTTTCCAGAAGGCTCTACAACATGTCTTAAGTTTGTAGTTTGTATATATTGTGTGCACTCACACAAGCTTTCTTTCCCTTTAATATGACATTAAGGGTAATTCATATACACACACACACATATATCCCTCTTATTCCTTGATGATTAAAAAAACTAATTTTGAAAGCAGTAGTGGAGCACAGAATGTAGGTACTTTTTCCTAAGTGGTATGCAGGTAGACAACACTGTGCACTTATTCTGGGAAGAGAATGTGGCTTGCTGGTTTTAGCTGCAGTTTTTACATGCAATATTTAAAACGTTGCAGACAAAAACCCAACAACCTGTAAAATGCTCATATTATTTTATTCATACAACATTAATTCCTTTTTGCTCCAGATCATTGAGACAGAAAATATGATGGACCGTATTGTTAATGGCTTGTCTGAATCTAGTATCAAGGTGCGATTAGCTGCAGTCAGGTAGGAGGCTTTTCTGATTCATACGGATACTTTTGTCTAAGTCTGGTGCTATACTTGTTCGAATTTCTGCTACTTTTCCAAAAGCTAATCTGAACTAATTTCTACTGTTGGAAAATTGAATGGGGGGCAGGAGGAGTTATCCTGGACTAGTACAGTAGTTTCTTTTTGCTATTTACAGTCTGCTACTTACCAAATTCTGAGCTGAATCTTTTTTTAGAAGCAATGTATATATTACAGTAATATAAGTGTGTATGTTTCACAGTGGAGGTGTATTTTCCATTGTAGATGTTTGCACAGTTTGTCCCGTTCTGTACAGCAGCTCAGGACGAGTTTTCAGGATCATGCTGTATGGAAACCTTTAATGAAGGTAAGTAAAGAAAAGTCATCTCAACTACTGAAGTGTTCTGTTCTGATAAAGGAGGATATGGGGTCTGCTCAATTTGTGTTCCTTTCTGTAGAATCATAATAGAACTTACCTAGAAATCAAAATTCCAAGACCTTCTCCTAAGAGAGTTGTAAATCAACAAAAGCCAAGCATCAGCAAAGAGGATTGGAGTCCATGCTAGATTTTTTAGCTGGGTTTTTTTGGCGTGTGTGTGTGTGGTGGTGGTGGTGTTTTGGGTGTTTTTTTTTGAGTGATCAGCAAGTGAGATGAAGTTATCCCTAGTGTTTATACAGGATACTAGGAGGACTACATCTCCTTTAATTTTAGGCTCAGACTAGATGGCACAGTTCAAACTTGGTCTATAAGCCTTACAAGAGAATTCAGATCTGCATTTTCTCCTGTAATTCTCTACCTTCTAGATCTCATTGCAGATTGTAAAACTGAGAGCCAAAGAACCCAGCAAGCCTTTAAAAATACATTTTAATATAATGCAATTATCCACAAAATTAAATGACATCAGAGTGTGTAAGGTATAGATCATCTCTCATCCTGTAAATGACTGTCATTAAGTGCATATAAATAAACAAGCTTCTCGGTTTTGGCCTCTTTTAGACCTAGAAAATGGGGAACAGGCAAAGTCTGCTAGCAAGAAGCCTGAAAACTTGGGCAGTGTTGATACCCATGAGAGTCACCTGAAGGAATCTGGACTATCTATCCAGAAGTAAAATAGCCAGAGAAAGTGATGTTGGCAAAAATGAACTGATGAGTCTGATAATGAGGCAATTATGTGAGCTGACTGTCCAAAGCTTTGCTCAAGAGCTTAGAAGGAAGTAAAGATCAGGAAATCATTCAGTTATTTCTAGAGATATTTCAGTATGAGAAAGTTGCCTGCTGGGCATATACTACTCAGTTACATTTTATTCAGTCCTGACTTTCTCTGTTCTGCTTGTGTTCTAGTTCTCACAAGTGATGGATTTAAAACTCAAATCACTTACACTGCACGCTGTCCATCGTTTTGTCTGCAGGACAAGAAACTTTCTCAGCCTTTTACGTTGCTCGTGTAAATTAGAAGCCTTAAAGGATGGCTCTACTTTTTTGCACAATTTCATGATAGAAATCACAAGGAAATTATTTTCTGACATGATACACAATACACTTCTTACAAGTTAAACATTCATCCTTGGGTTGAGTGTACAAGTTGTGATACTAATCCATGGATGTCTCATTCATTAGTCTTACTTGGAAGTCAAGTGAGATTTGATCATGCATTTTTTGTGCTATCACAATAGTGTAATAATCCCATGATTCAGGACTTACGATCATCACCTGAAGGGACTTGGAGGGAATTGTTTGAATATTTTAAGAGTATGCAAAAGGCCAAAAAAGAAAATGTCAAACCTTTATAAATGTAAAAACCAGAAATGATAGGATTGCTTGAAGAAGCATGACTAGCATAAAAGAGCTGTGTGAAAGAAACAGATGCAGATGTCAGACTTCTATGTAAACACAGCTGCTGGCAGTTGTTCATTTTGATTTTTATTAAATAAGTTTTCTCCTCCAGCATGTATAGCTGTATAAGCCGTGGAAGAATAATGTCCAAATCTGTAGGACTTCATATATATGTACTCTAGTGCAAGCTGCTGGAAATGCAGTAGTAGTTAATGTTCACAATTTGCTCATTGCTCTGAAACAAAAGGTGGTACTGAACAACCCCTCCATTCCCCCCTTTCTTTGCTGGAGGAGCAGTTGTATCCTCCATGCCAGTTTCCTCACTGAGTTTTCTCAGAACAGGCAGGCGAGATGCTCTGTTTAAGAATGTCATGTACTGGGCCGCTGGAGATACAGGCACGGTTAAGAGAAAGCATAACCTGTTCCAGGCTACTTGCTTTTCTGAAAGGCTGGTCATGTGGAAACATGCCATGCTGTGCTTTGCACAAGGTACGGAAGCGTTGAGGAGGCTCCTCCTGGAGCTTCCTTCACTTTTCTGTAAACAATGACCCAGTGGTGCACTGCAGGACCACAGCCTGCTCTCTGTCGAGAGAATGGCTGCAGAACTCAATTACAACTGCCAGCAGATATTTGCTTAGCAGATCGGGGACCTGTTCCCACTGATTTCTTTGAAATCAGACCTGAAAGCTTGCAAATCTGGCTTCTGTAAAAGAACTCTGAATTGCTCCAGCTTGTCATGTCATGTGTATCATCACATTGAGTTGAATGAGCACTGTCTGCATCTGCACTGCTAGCATCAAAGCATCTCCTGAAGTATGGAATGTCAAAGTGCCACATAATTACAGGTAGTCCATTTCAAAATGATCCTTTCCTTATCCTACGCTCCCTTTTGTGACTGCAGGTTTTACAGAATGCTCCAAATGAAATTCTCGTAGTAGCATCTTCCACGCTATGCAATCTTCTTCTGGAATTCTCCCCAAGCAAGGAGGTTAGTATTTATCCAGAAACAAGAAGAGGTAATAGACAAAAGTTACAGTAGTTCAGTAAGATATCTTAATCGGTTAGCCCCTGCTTGTGAAGCTTTACGGATCTGTAATGTTAGGCAGACTATCTCTGAGAGCTTGTGAATATAAAAAGACCCAAATTGTCTGTGTACAGTGATGCGACACTTAAATATTGTTGAATAGTTAAATGTAGTCTCAAAAGAAGTAGGCATGAAATTTTGGGGTTTTTTACTTGTAAAACATGATCTAAAAAATTCAAAAGCAAGAAGAAAAGGGATAATTTGATTTGTTCTCTTAGAAAGTTACTGCTGTAATCTCAAAAATGCTTGCACAGCCGAGTCTTATGTATTTTCTTGTTCTTGAGTTCTGCCATGTCTGTACTTCATACATACCATGCATACATGTCAATACTTCATAGCAATGGAACAATTCCTCAGGTCTTATATTTTTCTTAATTTCAGAAAACATTTGTAAGATTTTGGTGTATGTGAGCTCCTACAGGGCAGTTTGTGTTACCTTGGTTTGATCAGTTGATCTGAGTGGTTTTAGTCATGTCTGTGAGACAGAAAATTAACTGAAATAGTGACAAATACAGTTCACTTGCCCATGGGGTTTCTTGTTCATGCTGTAGGTCACAGTCAGCATAGCATTTCCACTTCAGATTGGGTTCAAATACTGAATTTTCTATTGGGACACATGGTTAATGTAAAAAAGCATCATTGCCTAAAGAAAACACTGCTCATGCAAAATGAAGGAATATTTAGAGATGTTAGATTTGAAAGCATCTATAAGCCATTTATAAGATCTTTGATTTATCACCTTTTTTATTCTACATATTATTTTGAAAAATGTATGTAAAGTACCAGTCACTTAAGTAAATAAAGCTGAAATGGATCTGTATTTTACCCTGTAAAAGAGCTAAGTCAAAACCAATTTTGGAATGTCTCCTACCTGCTGTGGCTGTGGAGAAGTCCTAGGAGCCAGCCAGGTGCCAGGCCCATGGTGAAATCACTGGCAGCTTTTTGCAGTGCACAAGTGCCTGTGGACAGGTGAACTTGGACACAAACTGCTGCTGCCTGGTTCTGTTACAGTCTTGCTGCTGTTGTGAGATGAGCTTGTTCCTACAAAGTGCAGCCTTTTTCACACGTTCCTGTTCTCTGAGGAATTAAACTCTTAAGTGGGTTAAAAACCACACAATTTCCCAAAACCTCAGATGTGTTTAGTTGTTTACTGCTTTTGAAGCACTGTCTTCTGGAAGAAAGAAACGCCTTGCAAACAAGAGCAGCATAACTCGTTGCATGAGTCCTTTTAGTCCATGAGCTGTTCAGATCATAAATAAAACTAGTACTTCAGATACTTTCAGGTTGAAAGCAGTAGTTCCGAACTTAACTTGCGTTAAATTGATCAGTTGGAAAGAAAAGGTGCATGTATTGATATTTTTCCTGTTGTTTAAAGATGTGATACTACAGGGTTGATCAGCTTGGTCGAGATTGTGGCAGGTGTGTGTAGTATCACAGCAGTATATGTTCATGTATTAATACATACACGTATGTCTCTGTATGTACATGTACACAGATAACAGACAAGAATAAAACCATCTTGATCTGAGTTTTTTCATTGAAACCTACTTTTTAATGGTCATGCGTATAGGGTATGTCTTGACCAGTTCATGTGAGTGGAATGGACATCTTGTAAACTCAAGAATAAGCTAGAAGCAAGACTTTTTGGAGTATGTTTACATTTGTGTATATGTCTAATTAGTCTTAAGTATTTTTCCATTTCTTCATTTTAGCCTATTTTAGAATCAGGAGCCATAGAACTTCTATGTAGTTTAACGCAGAGTGAAAATCTTGCCTTGCGAGTGAATGGCATTTGGGCTTTAATGGTAAGTAGCAGACAACTGAAATCACTGCTTGTGATTTTTGCTTCTTAAGTTTATGAATGTAAGTTAAAGAATTTGTCAGTTGTTATTAAAAATAACATAGATGAAATCTGGCTTGTCTTTCCACTTAACTACAGAAGGAAAAGAGTATCAGCCTGGAACACTTCATCAATTAGTCCATAAAATAAAATAAACTCTTCAGTTCTGATACCAGTTTGGTTGCCAAGATCATTAAGGGAAGCAGTTAAGTAGTGTCAGTAGCATGCCAGGGGACAAATAAAAGCAGGTAATAACCAGGTCAGCTGTAAGATCGTGTGGAAATTTAATTTACTGTGTAGCAGTTCCTCATAAATTATAACCTTGGCAAGGTGAATTTCAGCAGGGGTATATGCTTGCAGGTAATAGTCTACTAAGAGTGAAAGTTTAAGGTAAAAAATCAAGCAGAAAAAAAAAAATCTGTCTTTTTCAGAATATGGCATTTCAAGCGGAACAGAAGATCAAATCAGACATCTTACGAGGTCTGAGTACAGAGCAGTTATTCCAGTTGCTTTCTGATTCTGATGTAAATGTTCTGATGAAAACTTTGGGATTGCTCAGGAATCTTCTATCTACTCGCCCAGTAAGTAGAGCACAAACAGACCTTCTGAAAGTTGAACAAACATGCAAGGCAATATAAATTCTTAATATTTTTCTGTAAGACAAGTTATTTCTCTCTTTAAAATTAATGTTTTGATATATTGCTAAAACTGAGGCCTTTGGATTTATCCAAGTACCTGTAACCAAATGTACAAGTAAGAAAACATTTGAAAGATTTCTCTACATCTGTTGAAATTTAGCAATTGTTATCAATTACAGGGCTAGACAGTTACATTTAATCTTCTTAGCTTTCAGCAAAATTATTTTCCTAAGAGTCTTTCTGTGAAACTCTTGAAGCAACAATAAGAGGGTTGAGTCAATGTGTGGAGAGGGATGTATCTTAAGGATACCTGTGTTTCTTCTTTCTCGGCACCTGAAATGTTTCTGTTCTTGCCCAACTAATTAGATAGTACTGGCTTTCTGAATTTGACTGTGGGACTGTGCACTTACAAAATGCATACATTCGTTTTACACACTGAAATAAAATGGTTTGAAAATGTAAGCCCATGAATTGTTTTTGACAGGGAGAAAGAGATATTGGTGGAGGAAAAGAAAGGGGTAATCCCCTGTGAAGAACAGAGGGAAAACATGCAGCAAACATTTGGCAAGCCAACATTTTTGTGGGGGAAAAAAACCACGAAGCCTCTACTGTGCATTTATCACGTATTGTGTTTCTACCATAAAAAGGTCACTGAAAAAAATCTTCTGATATTTGTACTCGTTGAGTCTCAATAAGCTTCATAGAAAATTAGCTGTGTCTTAATGTGGAAAGATATTTAATTACTAGTCATTCATTAAATTCACCCTGAGCTCTTGACAACAGAGTCTCATTATCACTTAAGGTGTTCTTCATCTGAAACTTCGTCCCAGCTTCACCTACTTTCTGTAGTGTGTTGTAGAGCCAAAACCAACCATTCTCATTCTCTACCCAAAACTCACTCCAGAATAACTCATCCAGCAGCGTTCAAACGAAGTCTCTTTATTTGCAATTTTAAGAAGTCTTACAAGAATCCCTAATGTCTTAAGAAATTGTAGTGTGCCATGTGCTGGTAATCTCTGGTGGCTGTTTGTTGTCACTCTTGAATTTTGGTATCAGTTAATCCAGTAGGTCTAGTTTCACCTTTTTGTATTACTCCTAATGGTCAATTTTACTCTAGTATAGTTGTTTATAGTCTGTGATCAAATGACCTTTACCTGTAAGTCTCTTGAGACACTTTTCCTAGACAATAACTAATGTAACTTATTTCACTGAACCCTCTCAGACTTTTGAAATGTGGATATCTGACCTAGTCACAGTGTTGTAGTAAGAATAGCAAATACCAAATAAGAAACCTCAGTTTTCTTACCCCTCTCTGGTATCTCCCTGTTATCAGAAGAGAAGTGGTTCTTTCTAACTGCAGCATCATACTTAGAGCTTGGGTCCAGCAGGATTCAGTCTTCAGACTGGCCTCCATACAACTGGGAAACCAGTGTCTTTCCTACAGGTTACAGTGAAATCAGAAGCAAGGCCCATATCATGCTCTCTCAAACAAGACCAGACTTCAAATGAAGAGGAATGTTATGAAGTGTTTCTGCTGTGATAAATTCTTGGTTTTGGGAGACCTCGCTAGGAGCTAGGGTCTTTGTGCAATGTTGCTACTCTTTACTTAGCATAATTCAAGTAGGAATGTCCCTTCTTTGTCTGGAAAGTTGTGTTGATTGTATTTCATCATTGCTTTGGCAGCATATAGACCATATAATGAGCACTCATGGGAAGCAAATCATGCAAGCAGTGACCCTCATTCTGGAAGGGGAGCACAATATAGAAGTCAAAGAGCAGGTACCCTTTTTTGTTTCATGTTTCTTGGCAGAATAAAATTTGAGAAGCGCCTAAGAATACTCACTCTTCAGAATGGGTCATTTTTGCTTGGGATTGTGATGTGCTGTGAATATTTTACTGAGATCTATCAGATTAATAAATTTAGTACCTAGAAGAATGCTCTTCTTTATAATGGATTATTACAAATGTGTTTGAATTAAATTCACAATGGTTTTTTTAAATGTAGGTTTGGTAAAGAGGAGGACACTTTATGTGAGAACAGAAGAATTAAATCTAAGGCAATTGCATGACAGAAAAGGGACAATAGGAGCAAGGGAAGACAAATCAGACAGTATTTCACACTGGGGAAAGTGTCATGGTTATATGCTCCTGTAGCAGCCGTTGGAGCAATCAGTAATGAAGAATACCATCATCTTAAGAAAACTTAAGAAAGGCAATGTGCAAGAGGAAAAGGAAAGATGATGTGACCAGCAGGAAAAAGCATCCCTTGCTTGGTGGCAGCATAAGGGGGTCAGTGTACAGGGTTGCTAAAGCAAAAGTAAGAAGACAGATGGGCATAATTCAGCTGGTTAACTCTTCCGACAGGTCAATTGGAGATCCCCCTTTTTTCATACAGGGCATGTGGTGAAGAAGAATGGGGGCAGCAAGAAGCTTGGATTGCTTTGGTTTACGATGGATATTGGTAGCAAACAGCGTGGCAAATAAGTGTAAAAATACAGCTAAATCCAGACTGGTCTCGATCTCTGCTCTTTGAGGAATGGGCTGAAGGCAAACAGGCCTTTTATGGCTATTTATAGTGCAAAATTAGTGAGAAGATCCCTAAGACTCATAATAGATAGCAATTTTAGTGATACTGTGATTCTGAAATAGCAGAGGATTAACTAGTTGTGTCTTTCTAAATAGTTCTTCCTGAAAAAGATTGTGACAAGAATGCCCTTCACTGCAATAGAAGGTTATTTACCTTGCCATGCCTTTCCGAAGTATTTTGCAGGAGAATCAGTGTGCTTGAGAATTACTCTTGGAAAGGGCTGGTGGACTTCAGTTTGAATACAACCTTTAAGGTTTGAGGCCTATATACATAGAGCACTTTGTCCCTATGATGTGATCAGCAGCTTGGTTTTATTTTAGAATGAAGTCATATGTGCAGTGCTGTCTGCACACAGAGGCCCATAGTTCTAGCAGGACAGTGTTTACCTCTGTGACTGGCTCAGGTATGTAGCTAGCAGCTTGGAAGTAATAAATTCCTGCAACTGCTGACATCAGTGCAGGGCAGCTTAAGATACTGGCATCACTCAAGAGCTGATCATTCTCCAGTGTCTGCCTCTAGTCATCCCTGCAGGTCCAGAAAAGATGTTTAAGTTCTTCCACAGTAGTTTGGGAAGGAATGTATAGAGCTTCTCCCAGTGCCTCCTGAGGACCAGGAAATCTGCCTGTGCTTAATACTATCTGTGTGTAGTGCCAATGTGGGCCTAATTGCTTCAAGGTTATTCTGTAGAATGGCTTCTTTAACGTGCAGGAAAGAACTAGATGTGTTTGAGGTATCTCTGCAGGTAAGATTTGTGATTAGACTTGTTGAGGAAAAAAAAAAAAGATTACTCTGCAAGATCAGCAGATAGATCAGCAGATAGACCTCTCTTTTTCCTTTTCCTGGCCTGCAGAACTAGATGGGTATGTTTTTTTGATTGGCGCCTTTTCCCTAGCTGCTCATAGACAATGCATCTAATCTTTTCTATTTCCTTCATAGTTTCATGAAACACCTAAAATTTTACTCATTGAAATAATTTAATGAATGTTGTTTGGTTTTGGTTTTGTTTTTTTTTTAATGGCAGTGATTTAATTTTTTTTTTTGCCAGGGCTGTTCAGCCACAGCTGCTAATTCTTTGGCATTGGCTCTAGATGGAAGCAAGCTGGAAACTCCAAATTAAAGACATTAATTGAAGAAGTTGTTTGTCATGAGTTCAAAGCTGTCAGGGAAACTGTATAAATCATGGGATGTGATCTGTGGCCAAATAATGTTTTTCTCTCTTTCAGACATTATGTATACTTGCCAATATAGCAGATGGAACAACAGCAAAAGAACTGATTATGACCAATGATGACATCCTGCAGAAAATCAAATACTATATGGTATGGGGAATTTCTCTTAAAGATTTTATTTTAGTCTTTATCAGGAATGAAGAGGATACTCCAGCATTTTTGTCTTGTAAATTATTCTGTATCGTGCACTTAACTTTCACATACTCAATTGTGTTTATGAAATCATGTAGTGCAGTTCTGTATGGCAGGGGTGTACTGAGAATCTGATTAAAATGAAAATCCAGTTGTTACTTCCCTGTAAGAATGTTACAGTGACTTAAGCAATACCTTTAACGAATCTACATGGAAAACATTTCATCATCTTGGAAAAGTCATATCTTGTAGACCTCCATAAATATTTGGAAGGAAGTGATCAAATGCCACTCAACTGCCTTATGTTACAGCACTGTCTTTGAGAGAAGTTGCAGATAAGAATTAGTCCCAGCTTTGCTACCTTGTTTGTTACAGGATGAATGTCAAACTGTAAGTCTGAGAATTTCTGGATTTCTTCTTCTAAACTTGAGTACCATTTTTTTCTATATTTAGAGTCATTCAAATGCTAAACTTCAGCTTGCTGCCATGTTCTGTATATCTAATCTCATATGGAATGAAGAAGAAGGTAAGAGTGCTTCGTTTTTGGTGTATATACCAGGTACTATCCTGATCAAAAGGCTAACGTTGCGTTATAGTTAATATTTACAGTGCACAGCACAGTGGGATCCAAAGCATAGAGGGAGGCATCTTTTATAATATGAAATGAGTGAGAGTGGCAAGGAGAATATTGAGGCAAGTGTAGAGAGCTGTTCTGGGGCAGGAAGAGGAGATACAAGAACAGTGTGAGTAAATAGGAGTTGATAAACAGCAGGATGTTTCCACCTGTAGTGTTTCTGTAAAATCTGAAAACAATTGGAGTGAAAGAGAATCTGAGGAAGAGCTCTTAAGGAAGCTGTGGAAACTTGTTGCTGGAGGCAACAGGTTCACTGGAGAGGGTAAATGGATTAGAAATGAGATTTGTTGCAAATAAATTTTCGACACCATGGATGGCATGAATGGATGTGCACTGAGACTCTTAACCTAGTCAAAGGACCTGTGGGTGGAACTGGAAGGAATGGGGAAGGCATTTGATAAGAAAAGTCATGACCTGGGACAGTGGAAGGTAACCAGGAGGGAGCTGTGAAGGATGGTGTTGCACAGGAAAATGTGTGTTTGAGAGAGCAGACAGAGGCAGCATCTCTTTTCATCTGTTCTGCAGACATTTCTTTTTGGTGACATTTCCTACAATGTAACTTGTTGTTGTAGGTTCACAAGAACGCCAAGATAAACTACGAGACATGGGAATAGTAGATATTCTACATAAATTGAGTCAGTCATCAGACCCAAATCTGTGTGACAAGTGAGTATGAAAAAAAATCTGAAAATAACATTAGAGGAAAATATTTACTTTTAATTAAAAACTATCTTTTTTGAAATCTTTTGATGATGAAAAAATTTCAGAGGAAAAACTGTCATTGCATTGGGTTTTACACTGTACAAAGAAATTGTCATGCCTGCTTTTTTGAAGAGCAGGTTTTGTATTGTTCAGGAATAACATACTTTACTGGAGTTCTCAGTAATATAAAGTAACTACACCAAAGATCTTCTAAACCAGTGGAGGGCCCTCTCTGAAATCTCACTGATACAGAAATGTTTATGTAAACCTCATACTACCAGAGGGTTGAAACAATGGCAAACCATCACGTAACAGTATGAATTAAAAAGTGAATGCAGCATCGCCACTCTTGTTCATCTTGATTAAATTCCTTTAAACTAATTAATCTCAACAGTAACTTTTCACATACCTGTTCTGGTACTCATAGTATCTACACAGGTCATCCAGCTTCTTCACGAACACGTACAACCAAAATAGCTCATGACAGTTTCTCTTTTTTTTTTTGTGAACTTCTTGCAGTTGTCCCCCCTACAGTTAGTAACAACCCATATTTCTTTCATGAACTAAAGGAAGTGATTTGATTTTTGGTGGAGGTCATACACACACAACTCAAAAAATGTTCAGTGTTTTAAAATGCATTAAGTTTGGATTTCTTGTTTTTATGAAAGATAATTCTGGTGTTTGTAGACATCTTTGTAGTAAAGTTGGGATTTCTCTGTTTAAAATCAATGGCAAAGTATCATTACTGAAGGTAATAAGCAGGAACATATAAGTAGCTATAAGCAGACTCTCAGAAAATTATGGAAAAGCTAAACAGGGTTTTGAAACGGTGAGAAACAGGAATAGAACTTATACCAATCAAAACACTTTCTGGTAAATGGACCTTGTTTGTCAACACTTAAACCTTGGTTTTAAGAGACAGGGAGCTGATAGTCTTTAGTGCTGTTGCAAGTCCCTGTCCCTCCTGTTTCTTCTGGCCACCTGCTCCCACTGTTTACCCTGTTCCAACTTTGCATCATCAACACCCTTGATGAGCTGATACAGCTTGTGCATGTAGAAGGCAACTTGGAAGAAAAAGATCTTCCTCTGGGTTGCTGAGTTGTATCAGAACTTGGAAAAGTCTGTTGATTTCATGATGGAATGGTTGGAAAGTGTGGAGGACAGAGGAAGAGCAAAGCTTCTCACTTCATGTGGTAGGAAACACTGAATTACCTGAAGCGAGGATGAAACCCTAACCCCAGACTATTGGGAGGGGTTTTTTTCTTAACAAAAATATTGCACAATGTTACAATTACATAAATTATAAATTCCAGTGCTAGACTGACAGTTGCTTCTTTTCTCCTTCTCACCTCAATTCTACATTTTCGGTAGGGCCAGTATTTCTGACAGGACTAACATGCTTCTAGTATTTTCTAGTCACAACACCTCTTTCATTTCTCAGCTCAAAGACCTGTTTTTCGTGATACACCTATATTATGGAAAAGTAATTACTCTTTACAATTATTGCTCATAAGGGCTTCTTCTAAGGTGTCTTGATAGTGAGGTTCAATATATATATCTTAAGCCCCACTATACTTGAAAGTCACTCAGTTTATGCTAAGCATCTATTATACTTGGTTAGATCATCTTATTCTTAGATGCAAGTTGGAGTCTTAAATTGTTACAGTCCATGCAGAGCACTTCTGTACCATGGGCTAGATTCTTCCAAACTGAAAGTGACAGCCACTCAGCTTCTTTTTAATTCACTCATTCATCTGCCCACTCGTGCTGGCACAATGCATAGTCTTGTACATAAAGCTGTTGATGATAAAACCAAACCCCAGTAATTAACAGTTGTTCCTTTATTGCAGGGCGAAGACAGCACTCCAGCAGTATCTTGCATGATCAAAGACTAATTGAATCTATGGACACCCCTCATGTCTACTTAAGGAATAGCAGGAGATATTCCTGACTCCTTATATTTGCACAAGTCACCTTGGGCTGCATTTTTCTCAGGTGCAGGGAGCTGCTTTGCAGAAACAGTTTAAATGATCAGGTCTCCAGTGCACTTGAGAATTTTCTTGAGGTAGTTTCTTTACTCAGAGGACTTCTGGGGGGTTGTTTTGGTTTTTTGTTTGGGTTTTTTTCTTTTTTTTCCTGAGCTACCTGGACTTTCGGATAGAACAATCAGTCACCATTTTCCTTTTGGGCCTACAATTTTCTGCTTTTGCTGCAGCCTGTGTGTGTGGATGTGTGTGGGTGTGCTTGAGAGCGTGTGTGCGCTTGGATGAGTGTGTGTGGGTGTGATACCTCAATTTTTTTTTTCCTTTTTTTTTTGTGTGAAAATCTTTTTCTACAGGTTTTCAAGGGTTAACCATTGTTTGCTGTACGAATACTTCAATGAATTATATACAGTTTGAATGAAATGTTATTTAAAAAAAAACAAAAACAAACAAACCAAACTGTTGTATCCCATAAAGTTTATTTTGAATTTTGAACAGATGGATGTTTTTAAGTAAAATATATGCATTTCTGAACTTCAGCTTAACTTACATTATACTTCCTTTTTAAAGAGAAAACCAGAGGGAGATGTTAGACCCCATATTATAAGCAGCGCATTCTGTACTGACAAGGTCCAAGAGGTTTTTTTACTGCCGTACAAGGTCACCTGGTGTTGATGACATGCTCCATGGAATGGGCCAACTGGATTGGCTTGGGTTTCTCTACAATTTTAGAAGAAAAAATCTCATACTTCAGAGTTAGCATGATCGTTGACTTTTCTGGAAAGGAACAGGTGGCTGCAATATCAGCAGGCATAAGCTATTGCTTTAGTAGCCAAGAACTTGCTCAGATGATTGCTGAAGGATTAGCTTATTTCACTAGTGATAAGTATTTGCTGATCACTAATATCAATAGAGCAAACAGTATGTTGCAGGAGTTACATTTTCAAGAGACCAGAAGGAGCCAGCAAGCAGTGATTAAGGGATTGTTTTGGGGTTTTTTTATCCTTTACCTCCCGATAGTGTTAAGTTACTTAAAAATTATTTACACAAAAGACCAGCTGGGTGCATTAAGTTGGGGAATGGATAGAAGAACTGGGGGTTTGGGGTTGTTTTGGGGGTTGGTTTTTTTAGCTCAGTAACGTTGCTACAGTTTTTGTGTATATATGCAGATATACACACTTGCATGGATTTGGATGCCTGGATAATAAGCGATGGGATTTTAATGCGTTCAGAAGCCTAGATTGTCCGTAAGTTCCTGAAACTGTGCCTGTAAGTGTGGAGAAAAAAAAGGAGTACAGATGAAGATGACTGTAAAGTAGGCTGGAATATGAGATCCCAGTGGCTTGACCATCAGGTATACATAGAAACAAATGAGGGCAGCAAGGAGCTCTCCTTCATGCAGTTCAGAGTTCTTGCTTTCTTCCTGTGTCTACTGTCTGATTTCAGTTTAGACCATAGTTTTCCTAGTCAGAATCTCCAAACACTATATTTATGTGGCACTAACAGGCACACTAAAGATTGCAGCCGATGTCTTAAACCAAATCTGTCTTTTCTTACTTTGAACTTCAGGAAGGCTGCAGCAAGAGAGGTCTGTAACTTTGCTAACCAATTTTGATAAGTATCTTAATATTTTATTTCTAATCAGAAGGTCAAATTGTGATAGCCTTACTTTTTTCCAAAGTAACTACTTGTGTCAGAAGATGTGACCACAGTTTGGCCTGGAATTTGAATGTGCTATGTATCAGATAACTGTTATCACTTGGTTGCAAAGGAGAATATATACATTTCATGTACCTTCTTCCACTCTTGAAAGACAAATAAAAGTGAGCACCTGACACTTTTTCCCTAGGTATTGCAGTAAGTGACTGGCAGTTTTTAATGTCCTTCTGCAAATTTTTCATGATGGATCTTGTGGGCTCAACAAAAGGGAAAGTAAAAATACGTGAGAACTTGATAAATATCAGTACCTCAGAAGTGAAGTCTTATTATAAAATTAAATTGAATATGTTTTGCTTGAACTGAGAAAAAAGTTCTGAGGTGGGTATTGCAAATGCAAAACTGTGTGATGTGCACCTAACTTCTAAATTTGCCCTCTTGCTGTGTATGTTTGGGAGCTCAAGTTCTTACATATCTCTCTTCATCCTCCCCAGTTCAGATTTCTAAAAGCCAATCTAAGTTTGATTCTATAAAACTTTGGTGCCTAAAGGTGTTCAGAAAAAAGGTGAGTAAGTATCTGTGTACATGTTTTGAGGTGGTTTCCTAAAATTCTACCTGAAAAACTAAAAAACAAAAGAAAAACCTATGCTCAGACAATCTCGTTGCTGCATGAGAACAGTTGACATTTTCCACGGATATTGATAGGACAAACTGTTGGATGAGAACATTTTTACATTCAGTTAAGCTTTGTGAATAATTTTTGATGTTGCTATAGGTATGTACAAAAAGAAGAATACTGTAAATAAAAAGAATTTTATCAGAACATCTAGATTTTTTTCTCAGCTTTATGGAGAAATCTCAGCTTTCTGTGCCAGCTTCTCTACAGGCTGACAGTTGCTATCCTGAGATTCACAGTGGGAGCTAACTTGTTTGCTGGTTGGCCAGATCTTTACCAACTTTAGTTAGGTAGCAGTATCTTGTGAATTACAGGGTTGCTTGCAGAACCAAAGCATATATATCATTTGTCTGGACATAATACAAATCACCAGGATTTCTGCTGTTCCTGTGCCATTTCTCTTCTGAAAAACAGTCCTAATGAATTTTGATGAGTATGTCCACTTTTTATATCTGGGTCCAGTGATGGTAGTCCTCCTCTCAAAGGTTATATATGTCAAAAAAGTGAATAGTTCTGCATGGAGTTTGGCATGCTAGTTGTCAGACAACCGCATGACAATGTGGTTGCTCCTCCCCACCTCCTGTCCATGTTTGCAGGAGTCTCTTCCACACAGCAAGTCAGGTGAGATTTAAAATTTGTTGTTTCAGTCAGAGATACGCATTGTAGCAGTGAAAGAAGCTGAGTGACCTGCTTAAAAGTATCTGTTCAGTATATTCTTAAGGCAAACGTGTAAAAGAAAAAAAATATTATTTTTTACAGACTTTAACCATGGCAGTAGATGCTGCACCTCCATGAAACTGCTGAAGCAATGACACAGTGGGCAAAGTGAGGTGCATGAGATTAGATTCTTGAAGACTAGAAAATGGGTTTAACAAGACTGACTGGTTTTGATTATCCAAAAATGTAAGCCCATAATAGGTGTAAACATGCAAAATTTCATCGGTGGTTAAAATCATCAGGCCTTTATGGGAGGCTTATTTCTCCAAAAAGAGACAGATGCGAGGGAGATCCAGGGGTGCAGTTTTCTCTGCTGAGGACCAAGCCACCAGACCTTGTGTACCAGGCGAATAGATGCACCTCCAAGGTCTGCACCTGGAACCAGATGTGGGAATGGACGGGGTGAGCAGCAGCCCTGCCCAAAAGGACATTCCCTTGGGGGTGCTGGGTACTGTGCTCTTGATGCAAATAAGAAAAAAAAAAACCAACCCAAAACACTCAGCCTTCCAAAGCTGAGCTGCATTTGGAGGGGATCCAGCAGCTTATCCCTTCTGCTTGGGGGTGGGGACCTCGTGTCTGGATTCTGCACCTTGTTTTGAGCCCCTCGTTCAGGAGGTCTGGGAAGGACAGCGGTGGGGTGTGTGGTGGGCTGCGGGAAGTTAGGCAGGTTTGACGGGCCAGGAGCAGACAGAGGGGCTCCAACCGCTGCTGCCGCTGCTTCTAGAGGAGTTCCAGAGCAGACCAAGTGCAACTTCCTGGCTGCAGCGGACACTGGGACAGGAGGGGGCGGGCTGGGCCGCAGCTCCGCCCCGGTGTTGCCAGCACGGCCCCAGCAGCGTTGGGCCGCTGCCATGGCAGCCCTGGGGGCCCGCCGGCTGCTGCTGCGCTGCCGACTGCCAGGCCCTGCCTGCGGCCCTCGCCCTCTCCCCGCACGGCGCTGGCACGGCCTGCTGTGCGGAGGAGCAGAAGGGGAAGAAGCTTTCTCTCTGCTGTAGCTTGCCCACCAGCTGGATTCACATAATCAGAGGACATCTGCAGTGCTTTGCACGTGGGACTCCTGCTTGTAGGACCCTTGTTGCTGTAGAAGGATGGCTGCAAAGAAAAAGGAGGTAGTACTGCAGGTCAGTAGGAGGCAGGCTTTTGAAGTATCTTTTAAACTCAGTAAATGCAAAGGATGAAGTTCAGTCTTGGAGTATTCTCAGATTCCAGAGAACGATGACTGCTTTATTAAGTTAGAAATAGTTTCTACTGCTTTTTGTCTTTCTGTGGTCCTGTGTGATGGGAAAAATTAAATCAGCCAGACTTTGCACTTTTGGTCACTTAAGGGAAAACTGGGTCTGAATCTGTGAAAGTAGAGTTGAGATCTGCAGATAAAAGCTGAACCTCGTGTAGGACGTGATGTAATGGACTAAGAGGTTCTGGTTGTATTAGGGAAGAGCCAAGTCTTGGTGACCTCAGGTCATCTAAAAGGCGCTTTGAAGGGTGCCTCTGTTACTTTCCAAGTCCATCAGTTGAACTTGCATCTGAACTCATTATTGCAGATTATTATCATAAATCATTAGAACTCACTAACACTCTGTGATACACTCTGTGGGTGGTCCTAGCACTAGGGATACCTTGAATAATTAATTTTCCTAATTCTGCAGGTGTTCTCTGAACAAATAAGGCTTGGGGTCATGTGCTGAACAGACAGGTATTTGAACAACTCCCCATTCTCTGGGTGAAGCAGCATCCTGGAGAAACTGAACCGTATGACCTCCAGTGGCAGCTCTGAAAATCTGCAAGAGGCCTTTTAATTTACACTGGAGTTTGCACTCTTGGAATTCTTGACGTTGCAATTTTAACAGTCTCTTTAATGCACACTGGTGTTAATTACTGTAAAATAGTTGGCCTTACTGAGATTTACTGTACAGTGTAGACTAAATGTAGTTAGGATTAATGACACCAACTGAGAAAATAATGAGTAATCTTCATTGTTCAGGATGAACAGATGAACAAAACTATCTCTCAAGAAGCTTTTTTTTTAAATTTATTTTTATTTAAACTTAACTGTTTTGCTAAGTGCATACTGAGGGGTAAGTCCTTGAAGATGGGGAATATGCTAAAGATACTTTGGTTTTTACTAACAATCTTGGAAGTGTGGGATAATACAGTACGTGGCACAATGTATGCAATTGTTTAGGGCATCCTTGAGTGGTAAATCCCTGAGCAATATAATCTAATACAGCTTTGAGCAGGATTCGACAGATCCCTTCCAAGCTGGATCTTTCTGTGCTCTCTGTTGTTCATTTTGTTTTGGGAGTCTTTAGATAGCAGCTGGTAATTCGGGTAAGGACCTGTTTGATTCAGACCATCCTCTAGTGCCCAGACATCACAACAGCTTTGTATTTGCTAGTTTATTTTGTCAAGACTGAAACATCTTAAAGCAGTATAGCTCATGTGCAGGCACAGTGTGAAACTGCTGATGGAGAATCACCTGGCTGATAAATTTGAGGAGGACTGGGTCTGAAATTGGTATGAAGAAAGGAGGATGTGTGCTGGAGACAAGCATGTTGAAGCAGTACCTGGAATGCTGCGGGTCAGCCCAGACTACCACCTCACTGCTGCTTTTGAGCACCGTGCTGGCTCTGATGGGAGGTCCCTGCTGAGCTGTGACCTAGTGGGTGTCAGTGTGTGTGGCTATGCGCCTGCAGAGAACCAGTCAGTCATCTGACAATGGCTCTTCACTGTTTTGGCTGCTAGCCTGCGTTAAAACACCACTGCACAGCAAACTTCCGTTTAAGTGAAAGCCAAGTAGCTCCTTGTGGTTCTTCTATAGCATGAGTGTTGAGCTAGGGAGCTCAAGGTGCCTCATCGCCGCTGCCTGCTGCTCTTCCTCATACCTACACACCTGCAGGGCTGTATGGTGGGCCAAGGCACAGGAGGAACATCTAGAGCCCTTCCTTCTCTCAGGCCTTGCAGGGGACCATATCCCCAGTCATCACCCAGAATATCCCTTAGTTTCTCTCCAAACTCAGGCTGAGGTGCCCAAGCAGCTAGACTGTTCATCTAGTTGCTGCCACTAAACCAGGGAAGGCTTGTTTTTTCCTTGATGCTCCTACCTTTTCTGTGTGCATTTCCTTGGTTCTTGGGAGACAACAGGAATCTCTAATCTGATAAGCTTTCCCATAGGTTTAGTTAACTTTCTGATGTGTCTCTGAGAGCTGGTTTTGGGTAGCAGCAAGAGCATGTGGGAAGGGGAGAACAACTGAGAGTGTGGGGGTGAGGGTATCTGAATTCAGCTATTTCTTCCACCCATGTTCTACTGCAGCGTGCCCCTGTCCAGCTAAGTCAGAGGTGAAAGGGTGACAGTCAAAAGAGTTTCCTAATTGCTCAGCTAATAGAAGAGCCAGATGATTCTGTTGTAAGTGCAAGCACGATGTGATTTGTCAGTATGTTTGCAGCATCCAGGTAGTGCCTGATAACCAACTGCTCCTCATACCGTGTGTTCAAATTTTCACACAGATTAACATCAATAGCCAGGAGCTTTGGGAAGAAATGCTGTGCCTCAAGGGACTCATTGGTAAGGGCTTGGTCAAAATGTTAGATTGTTTTTTGTTCTATATTAAAGGGACCCCGGTACTGTTAGGAGTCAGTTATTACTAATAATAGGGGTGTTCAGTCAGACCCTCCATTTGTCTTGCCCCAAATGGAAGTAAGAAATATGCTAACAGAGGTGAGACTAGCTGGAGGTTGTAGTCTTCCTTATGTGGGACAATTGCCGCGCAATCACAGAGCAGGATTATCCCCAGTGCAAGGAATAGCCGTGTCTCTCAAGGGTGGAAGTTAGAGGGACAATGAGGTAAGCCTCGTGTGCTCTACCTTGGTGCAAGAGTCTTCCCTAGAAAATCTGGTATCCCCAAGGTCACACCCACACGCTTTCTTCTAAAGACTCCTCCATAACATCTTTCTTAGCTTGTTATTTTATAACGTGATTTCATCCTCTGATCTAGCATTTGAAACCTTGAAAAGAGTATGATAGTTTCTACTTCAGAGTTAAATCCATAGCCCTTCTAGCATTCAACAAGAGTTCTACCACACTCCAGACAGACCTATGGGAGCAACAGCCAGAAGTTGCAGCTTGGGAAGTTCAGGTTGGAAATGAGGAAAATCTCCTTCACTGGGAGGGTGGTGCCGCAGAGGTCACCAGAGAAAACCTCAATCCTCAGAGGCTTTTTCTTCCTGCACTAGCACCCTTTTGTAGTCCCCTTCCAAAGAAATACGTGTCAAAGTAGAAAAGTACGCAAACCAAGCTATTGGTCTGTGACTAAACTGACCAATTTTGACCGCATTCTTACCAACTTTTCTGCTTGCAGTTGTTGATGCATTTCAAGCCTGGTCTGGTCCATGCAAAACAGTAGTGCATCTTTTCCAAAAAATAAAGAATGAAGTTGGCAGCGACCTCCTGCATTTTGCTGTGGTAAGGTCTAGTTTGGCACTTCTTAAAACATCCAGTCCCCTGAAATTAGTAGTTAATTAAAGACTGAAGTAATTTATCTTTACAGCATTCAGCCAAAATGATAACAGCCCAGGAGTTCCAGCTTGAGCGAGCCTGCCAAAGGCAGACACTTGGTTACATCAATAAGAACTTGTATCATAAAGAATTTTCAGGCTTCAACTGTTTTGTAGTTTTCAGCTTTCTGCTTAAGCAACTAACAGTAGACGGAACCATTAACATGTGTGTCCCTCTGATGTACAGGGAGAGTCTGAAGGAGCTGGGTTTGTTCACCCCGGAGAAGACTGAGGCACAGATGTCTAGTAGGGGATTCATAGAGAAGTCCAAGACAGCCATTTCTCAGGGCTACACAGCAAAACAGACAACGAGCTCAAGCTGCAGCAGAGAAAAATCCAAGTAGATAGAAGAAGAAAGTATTTGGCATAGGAGTGGCTGGACACTGGGACAAGTTCCCAGAGACACTGTGGAACACTAATTCTTGGAGATGCTCAAAACTAATGCAGCCTTGAGCAACCTCCTATAACACTGAGACTAGCCCTGCTTTGGGCAGAGGTTTGGACTAGAACCCTTCAGAAGCCCATCCCTTCCTCAATTGTGCTATGGTTCTGTGTTTAAATGCCTTTCCTGGCTGAAGGCCATTGCTGATAGAGCCATGGGCAGCGAGGTTTCTTGTGGAGGCCCCTGCTCAGCACTCCCTGCAGCCTACTTGCTTTTCACATGTCTTATAGCCAGGAAGCCCTGACTTAAGTTTTATGGTTTTTCCCTGGGATTCACTCGGGCAAACTGCTGTGAGATATCCCTGCCTTGCAAGAGCTCCTGCTCCAACCCCTACGGGTGAGATCTGAGAGACATCTGCCTGCTTCTTGGGTCTCTGATACTGAGATGGGAGTCAGCTGTGGCCCAGGGTCTGACCAATGTCATTTTGTCCTGTATGACTGGGACCTAGAAATGTTTTGCTGTATGTGGGGGATGAGTGCCAGCCAGTTGAGGATATCTGAGCCCAGGCAGTGCCATTTGTATTCCTCCGAAGCAGAAATGCTTTTCTAGTAACACCTGTTTTATTTTACATTCCTTTTAGGCTGAGGTTGATTCCATTGATTCTCTGGAAAAATACAGAGGAAAATGCGAGCCTGTCTTTCTATTTTATGCAGTGAGTGAAAATATTGTTACTGTAGTTGTATGGAAATAAATATCACTTGCCAGTGGGAACAACTGTCCTTTCTGAGAGATTTTCTTTCATGTGTGACAGCACAATTTTATTTCTCTGTATCTGCTGATATCTACTGGTGATCAAGGGCTGCACAGAGTTGAAATATCTTATGTTTTGCCACCAAGAAACAGAACAATGCAGCTTTATTAACAAATTTTTTAAAAATAAATAAAAAATTGAGAGATTAAGGTGTGAATGAAGTAAAGCAGTTTAAATTGCAGGGGTGTGTGAATGGCACATTAAAAGTTACAGGAGCTCCTCTAGCTAAAGATTATCAAGACGGTTTGGTTCTTTGGGTTTTTTTTGTTGGGTTTTTTTTTTCCTTTTACCTGGGGGCAGGCCCATGTAGCCTGTGATGGATGGCTAGAGGTCATGGCCCTTTCCTCCTCTATGAGAGGGTATCTTAGTCATGAAAATCCTTGTTATTCACACCCTGGGACCCTGAAATTTCCTGAAAGATGTGTGTGGCCACAGGGTCTTGTGTCTGGCCAAGTCCACGTGAACAGTGTTTACACTGTGGTAGTACGTGGACCCCCGTGGGGTCTTCAGCCTCAGCCTTCTGCTACTGCAGGACCTCACTCCTCTCACAAGCTGCATTGTTTCATCCTAAGACAGATCAGGAACAACAAAGAAGGTTGTTCCAAAGATTCCCTCTTGTTCCGGAGCAGAGTAGCTCTGTCAGGGAGGAGGGCTTGGTATATAATACCATCCATGGTGTGCTACTGTGATTTCTCAGAGGGCACCACCTGAGCACTTACTGACTGATTTGCTTTTCAGGGAGGAGAATTAGTAGCTGTTGTAAGAGGAGTGAACGCACCATTGCTGCAGAAGACCATTCTGGAACAGCTGGCAGTGGAAAGGAAGGTTTTAGAACACGGAGGAGAGCGTGTGGTGGTAATCGGTCACTAAATTCTTAAATACTTGTAGACCTACATTTCATTGTAGAAACGTTCAGCTCCTCACTGCCAGCAGAGCTCTAAAGCTGTGACAGGGTGTATCCTTAGGGCAGTTGGGCAGTCAGTCCTTGGTGCTGGAACCAGAGACTACCCCAGGCCTACCCCTCCCCATCCCGGCCAGCCTGCTGAGCCACTGCCATAGGGACTGTCTTTTTTGTGTGTGATCTCCTGAATGGGACGCCTGAACTAATGGCATTTCTGAGGAATAAAAATGACTTTCCTGTCTGTAACTTGTTAGTCTAAAGGCATCTTCAAAGCATCAGTGATGGTATGTTGGTACCTGCAAGCTCCCTCCACCGGGCAGCTCTCTGGTAACATGGGCTGGCCTTTTTCTGTGAATGCTTTTCCCCTCTCTTTTGCTAGTGAAGTGATTCAGAGCTCAGAAAGTGGCCCTGGACAAGTAGATCCTGTGCTCTTGCTGCTGAGCTGAGCCTGTCCCTGAGGACAGCAGGAGGACTGGTTCCTTCTCTGCTGGAGGTGGAAAGTGGGGACCTGCCTGGCAGATGCTCACCTAGAAGGTAAGAGGACACTAGGGATGTTCCTTGCTCATACATGTGCTCTTGCTGCTAGGTACAAGACAGAGCCTTCTCCACAAAGGAAGGAAAGATGTCTCTTCAGGAAGAACAGGAAGGACAACTAGGTAAGGCAGGTGCAGCTGGAGGAAGCTCTTTCTGCCCTTAGGATGTGCCTTTGCTAAAGAAGGAACCCTAAGTGCTGATCCAGCTGCTGCTGCTACTGAGACACCAGCGAGGCCATTCCTCCAAATGGGCACAAGGTCGGCTCTTTCCCCAGTCTCTGACAGATGGGAACACAGGAGAGTGTCACCCTAGAACAGTGCATGTAGGCACAAATAAGAGGCCAGGGTAGCTTGGGTGCCTGATATCATTGAACAGTAAGTATTTATTCTTCTAACGTGTCTTATTTTACAGTTATCAGTATTGAGTCCTCCCCTTGCCTCCTGCCTTGGCAGGGGCTCTTGGAAATCCCCCGTGGCTTTCTTCTGTCTTGAGTAACTAAAATGCTGAGCTAGCTGCAAATGCTGCTTGGCTTTTCCAGATGTTTTTTAAAAGAAAGCACAAACCTTGGGCACCAAATCTTGTTGCACCAGCTCTTGCCTTGTCTAAAATTAGCTACCTATTCCCAAAAGCTTTTGCTTCTCATCCAATTTATAGCCTACACTGGCACTTTTTCTTGGCTTTACTGGGATGCAGCTGCAGACTTGTGCACACCAAATGCAGGGTCTCAAAATGCTGGGAATCGGAGCAACCTCCCCTTGGCTTTAGCTAAGGCACCGTGGGGCCGAAAGGGGTACACTGAGTGTTGAGCTCTGTCTCTCAGTTCTTCACCTGTTTTACCTGTTTGGTTTTTTTCCCTTTTCCTTCCCTCGCAGGCTAACGCGCCCGTCGGTCCCAGGCTCGCTTTCCTAGCCCTCGTCGTCGAGCAGACGCGGGATTTCCTGCTAAATAAAGGATTTCGTGCGGCACCCCGCGGCCTCTATCCCTTTCCACCGCCTCCCTGCCGGCACCGCGCGCACCTCGGCCCCTTTAAGGGCGGCACGGGGAGGGTGGGCCGCGCGTGCGCAGCGAGGGGGCGTCTCCGGACGCGGGTTCGAGTCCCGGCGGTACCGGCCTGCTGCGGTGGCGGCCGCCGCGGCCCGGCCATGGAGGCGGTGCCGGAGCAGGGCCCCTGCCCCGCGGCGGCCGAGGCCGAGCCGTGCCCGGAGACGCCCGCGCACCGGCTGAGCGCGGTGGAGCTCGACCGTGAGCTGGACTCCCGCAGCGAGCTGGTGCGTCGCGGGGGGGGATCTCGGCGCGGGCCCGGCCCCGGCGCGCGGCTCCCTTCACCTTCCTTCTGGCTGAGGCGGGCGCGGCCGGGCCGCGGAGCCCCGCGGTGTCTGCGCCGGCTGCCGCCCGCCCGGCCGGGCCGCTCCGCCCCGCTCCCCTCAGCGCCCCTGGTCGGCGGCCGCGAGCCCCTGTGGCAGCCGTGAGGGAGGGTCCGCGGGGCGGGCGGCGGCAGCCGGCGCTGTCCGGTCGCTTCGGTCAGCGGCGTTTGTCCCGCCCGTGCGCTGCCTTGCGCCGAAAGCAGACCGTACAGGCAACTTCATCCTGTTTAACTCCCCCTAAGAGCTCACGCGTAGGTCGTTGTTGCTGGTGGGCAAAATGCGGGTAGCGGCCTCGCTTGTGCCGTGTAAATGCTAAAGGAGCAGGTAAGCAAGAGCTTCAAATTATCCTGCGCCCCGCAAGGTGCCGCTTCAGGCCTTGGGCTGGGGATCAGCCGGGGGCAGCCCGCGGGGACAGCACCGCAGCGGGGCCTGGGGGAGTCGGACCCGGGTCCAAGGCCTGGCCATCCCGCTAGAGCAAAGCTGCATTTTCAGTGATGCAAGCCTCAGATAAAACAAAGAAAACTATGGGTTTTTTCTATTAGTAAGCAGTCATGAAAAAAATCTTTTGTAATGATATTTATCTGTATTAGGTAGTGTAACATTGGTAGTGATCCTCAAAAATAGTATATAAAAATGCTATAAAAAGTAGTATGTGAAAATACTATAAAAATAGTATTTGAAATTTCAGATCTACGCACAGGTCAGTGAACTACTTAATACTTTTGATACTAAATATTTCCTGTTCTTACAGTGCCAAATTTCAGAGCATGTATTTTGCATAGGAAGTATTGTATACATGGGGTTTTTTCCCTTTTTCCCAAATAAAAGTTTGGAAGCTGGAGCAGTCAACCTAAAACTTAGTCTTGTGGTTTCTGATGTACAGATTGATGACAAAGAATTCGACATTCCTCAAGTTGATACTCCTCCAACACTGGAGAGCATCTTAAATGAGGTGAGTGGTCCATCAGACATGCAGCGAACTCCCATACAGGGAGGAGCTAAGATGAGGCAACACATACTCCTTTGGTTTCTCTCATACTGTGTTTTTTCTAGGAAATAAAATTGTGTAACTACATCATTTCCTGATACTGGTAGCTGACAAAGCAAGTGATCAGTTGAGTAATTGATGTATAGCGTGTAACGTGGAATTTTGTGGTTTTCAATCAAAATAGCTACAGGTGAAACATAAAGGGTTTCCATCAAATGTAATGATGTTGACCTGTGGATTTGGACAGTCACCTGAAGACTTTAGAGTCCATTAAAAGTCGGTGACATCTAACAATTTTTTTTTAATCCTGCCCATCCCGCACACCCCACACCCCCCCCAAACAATAAAGCCAGAGAATTATGGGTTCTTAAGCTGTGGAAGAAGATGAGAACTAGATTCTTCCCAACTCCATTTGTATTGTGCATTAGCACTCTGGCAGCAGTAATGAACTGTCTCAGTATCTGATGTTTCCTGTACCTTGCAGGGAAGAGCTGACTTTGTCTCACTTAAATCAAATTCAGTGCATTTTTTACAATAGCCACATGAGTGGATCATTCTTAGGAAGGAAAAGAAGGACAGGGAAGTAAAGATAAATTCCTCAAAAACAAGTTTTTAATGAACTGAGGAAACTGATGGCATCCTAGGAAGCTGGTATAAAGGGAAAAGGAGCCTGGGAGAGGTGACTGTTCTTCTATGAAGCTGTATTAAAGGTACAGGTATAAGGTGTCCCAAACAGATACAGCCTATGGATGAGAGGAGTACAGAGGTATGTCCTGTTTCTGCTGATGCCTTGGGTGATCAAGGCAGAGGGAACTTACTGAATCTGGGTGATCCCAAACTGTAAGGAGGTGCAGTCACATCCATGTCAGAGTAGAATCCATGTCTTAAACTTGAGACTTAATTGTGAAGAAAGTGTAGTTCAGTGCAGACAACACAAAGTCTTACTCCAGTACTGTTCTCAGTACATATGGGATGGGAATGTGTCCTGGTTTGAGTTTTTAGGGCTGCCCTGATCCTAAACTGTGAAAGAATGACTGGCAAAGCATCTTCTGAAAAGGACTGTAGTAGAGAACAACCTGAGTGAGCAGAAGAGGTATACAGGTGCACTGGGAGAAGGCACACTTAATGGGCACAGGACTGCCAGCTGTAGGACAGATGAGGAGCACTGCCTCTGTTGGCTGCATGCTTGACGTTGGGTGTGGTATTGTGTTTGCTCTCTCTAGCTCTGTGCTTCGAGAACAACATGAACCGTACTGAATTTAGAAGGCATTGGGGAGAATGGCTGTTTAAAAATACACTGTTAAAAAACAATTCAGGTTAATCTGGGGAGGGGAGAGAGGGAGATCACCAGCAGCAGAGCACAAAGAAGAGCAAAAAACCCTTGTAGCAACTGGAGGGACTGTTAGACTCTTAGCCACCACTTGGTGAAGTTCTGGAGTACATAGTTATTCTAGGCCTTCCCTCTGCATTTGGAGACACTTGAGAAAGTTAAAAGTCTGGTAAAGTTTTGATGGAGTAGAAGATTAGTTGGATAACTTTCTCTCCAGCCCACTTGGAGTGATTCCTGTGAATTCTGGAAATCAGTCCAGTAAAATAATAGGTAGTCTTGTTTTTTACACATGAGACTGTCTTGTTCTTGCCTTGATTTTTTTCTGCTTCACTGATGCTGGTTTGCTAATCTTTTGGTAAGGGTGTTGTGTGTTTTGAAACTCTGGTAAGCTGTAGTGATTCTCTTCCTTCAGACTGACGATGAAGAAGAGTCTTTCATTTTGGAGGATCCCTTTCTCTTGAACATTGATAACACGGATACACACTCCTATGACACATCTTCTGTAGCAAGCTCCGACAGCGGGGACCGCACACACCTGAAAAGGTACTGCAGGTCTCTCACCCTGGGAAGTTAAACGGTTTTTGGAGGAGAACTGCTTATATCCATTAAAAGCAAGTTCTCCTTTTTTAAGTGAGTAGAAGGATAGTCCAAAGGTAAGAACAATTGAAACTTCCTAAGGCAACCTCCTGCTGCCTCCTTCCTAGCTTTGCTGTGAGCATGCAATTTGTCTGTTACTTGGGTAGGAACCCTTTAATTGCACACATCGATTTCATCTCCTGCTGTTATATCCTAGTGCTGAAGTCCCAGGTGGGTGCTGCAGGGACTCTGGTGAAGCTGCTTTTGACAGAACAGTGTTGTTCCTGCTAGATCGAGTAGGCAAAGATGGGATTTGGTTTTGCACCAAGGGCTAGCCTCTTTGAGCAATAAATGCATTTTATGGGAGATGATGCAGTTAAATTTCTCTGAATTTTAATGGAGTCTTTAATACACTGAACGATAATGAGTGTAAAGAAAATCTTTCAAAGGTGTGTCTGATGACTTCCAGAGTCTGCAAGCAGCTGGTGGTTGTTTTCAAAGGGCAAGTGAACTGCTGTCACTCCTGTAAATGGAATGCTAATCGTGACGTCTAAAAGTATCCTGGAAATGTGATAATTAGCTATAACACTGCTGACTTGTCCCATTAATTATTCAAATGGTGGCCTGATGCTATATCCTGAGACACTCCCATTGCCACCTTATGTGCCATAAGAAGTTGTGATTGTTGCATGAGCAATTGGCATAGGATATAAACACTCAAGTGTGATGGTGTATGGTGGTGTACTGACCCACTGCCCCTTCTTTTCTTAAATAGGATGGTTTGTAATGAGGGAAATGTTATCTGGGGTATGCTACAGTGCAATATGCTTTAGAAAGAACCATCTCCCTTACACTGGTTACTTTTAAAAGACATTTTCTCCATAAACAGAAACACTTTTTCTATCAGATCAGCTGTGTTTTAATTGAATGCTGTTCTTTAAGCATATATCTAGTTTTCCTAGGGGTCTGTATTCTGCTAATGAGCCTTTTCCAGTTACATTACTCACCTTTAATGGCTGAAACTTCCTGACTCACTAGAAGATTAATAAAAGAACAAAGTGTTACTTTCAGGATTTAAGAAATACTAAAGTTTGCAGATATGTGCTTGAAACTGACAATTTGTTTGAAGAACTATTTCTATTTTCTTTTTTTTTCCCCTGGGAGATGAGTTGCAAACAAGTTTTACGCAGGCACAGGGGTGCATAGCAGGCTTTGCTGATGATCTCATGTCCGTTTCATGCTGTGTAAGTAGGCTCTCAGAATAAGAATGGAAACTGCATTGGTTATGAGTGTATGCACTCGTTGGCTTAGCATTAGGCAAAGTTCCAAACTTTTATTCTGCTCTGATGTGTTTGGTTTGTTTCTTGTTTCCTTAGGAAGAAAAAACTCCCAGATTCCCTCTCACTCCATGGCTCAGTTATACGGCTATCACTTCTGAAAGGAATTTCTGCCCAAATAGTATCTGCAGCAGTAAGTGTCTTTTTCTCCTGGTCATGTCCATTATGAAAAATCTGAAACTATTCTGATGTGGAGGGTGTGTGTGATCTCCTTCCCCCTGCTATTAGCTTTGGATAATATTAGAATGTTTGGTACAGAAACTACCAACTAGTAATCCCTGGGCAGTAGTGAATCGGGTATTAGGTGACTTATTGCAGAGGTAATATGGCACATCCTCTTTAACACTGACCTTTAACACAGGTCATTAAACCTGGTGGGTAATGTTAACATAAAATGATAGCAGTGCTGTTATTCTGCTTGCTTGAATATGCTGGGAACAGGTTTGCTTAATGCCTGCAGCAGGCACAGAACACTCCTTTTTCTGAGCTGAATAAGGAGCAGGCCGCCTGTTTCTGCATCTGTGACCGTGCTTCAGACACAAGTACAGCCCAGCTCTGTAGGTCCTACTGCCAGGGGAAGACTAAGGTGGAGATTTATAAAGTGTATAATTTCTGAAGTATGCAAGGTAGGGTTATTATAATAGAATACTAGTGACTCATCTGTGAGTGTTTTGTGGTGGTTGTGACCGGAGTCTCCATGTCAGTGTGCTGCTGCTGGCTGTTGCTTGCGTCAGTGGAGGTGTGGGTCAGCCACCTGCATTGGTCTTGACATCAATGACTATACTGTGCACACAAAGAATACTGAAAACTGTTATTTAGATTGGACTGTTTTGGGAAGAATGCAGTAACTTGCGTACAAAATTATAGGATATTCTGCTTCCTCTCCATTTCTCTGCACTTTCTTGTTCTTTTTTTTGGGTGTTTCTAGCCAGCGGTTCCCTCAGCACTGTCTGCCCTGGAGGGACTATTAAAACACAACTTGGGTTGATTTTTCTGTGCATTGTAGTTCTAAAAATTAGAGACATGCACAAAGCTGGGGGTTCTGTCTCTCTTATAACTTGCCTTGTTTTTGTAGGACAAAGTAGATGCTGGTTTGCCCACTGCAATTGTAAGTACTCTAACAATTTTCAAGCACTGTATAGTTAGTTTTCATACAAGGTTGTTTAAAACAGTGATTTAAGGCAGTTGATAAATTCACCTTCCTTCTTAAACTTACTAAGAATTTTCAAATATGAGGGGTGGGAGAAGCAACATGAAAGGTCTAGTTCCAGGGGTAGAGTTCAATCTTTTTAAACTGCCCAGCTTCAAGCCCCGTGCTCTCCCCTTTTTCATGTCATCACCAGAGTTTGTTAGTTGAGCACCTAACCTTTCCTGGTAAGGTTGTGTGTTCATCTGTTGAACACATTTAATTTCCCTACCTATTGCTTCTTTGACAGTTACTGCTTTGACTTCTAACAATTACTTAAAGAAACTTGAACTGAAATACTCATGAAGTGATGGGATCAAGTTCTCTATGGCTATGATGTAACTGAAATATGACCTTAAAATATAAATTCCACTAGAAGCCTGTCTGAAAGATATTCCTGCTTGCCAATTTGCATTAAACTTCTTGAAGTCAAGTATGCTAATTAAAATATATCAGAAGTGAAGCTTCCTATAGTTTAAGGATGAGAGAAACATTTTAAGGAAGTGAAAGACAGCAAGCATTTCTTCTGCCCTTCTGAATTGAGTTTTAATGTTTTACAAAGAAACTAAAGATGTGCTTGGTCACTTTGTAGTAGCAGCAATCTGTAAGAAACTGTATTTCTTGTTTAAAAAAGAAAAGGGAAAAAAACCTTAGTCACATCTAAGGCAAAAGGTTGCACAGCAAAATTGTAAGCACTCTGTGACTGATGTGCATGTAAACAGAAAAAAACTTTATTGACATACTCCAGATGTTAAAGCACTTAATTTTTCCATCTGATTTACACTTCTAAGAAATAAAAAGTAGAGCAACATTAATATATCTACAGCATTGTGTGAATTCTCTTAAGTTTTATGTAATTTGGTGCAGGTTTACAAGCGCAGTAGAATCTTGGAGCTATATTTAATTCTCCATGGGAGAATGCTGGCATCTCTGGGCTTGCTGTGGACCATCACTTCAGGGGACCAGCACTGCCCAGGGTTGTAGAAGTGTTCGGAGTGGATGTAGCAGCTGAGTGAGAAAAACCCTCTGAGTATTTATAGTAAGCTGCCACACCAAAAGAATGAGGCTGACAGAAGAAATTTCACTGGGTACCACTCTGAGCATTTGAATTTCAAATGGCAGAGGAAAAGGCAGCCTCTGAACTTGAGAAGAATCTGTGTGATGCTCATTCAGGTGTAATACTTCTCTAGTTTTCATGTAGGAGTGGCTTGTCATGTACCAATTGGAAAATGGTTATTTCTGTAATCTTCTAAATCTTCCCCTACTGGCAAATTTTGCACGAGTGTAGTGAAAGTTTAAGTGGTGAATTTGTGAATGACATTTCTTCTAATGTCAAGCTTTCTGCATGACTATTTCAGGCAGCATCAAATCTGATAGCAGTGGGGACTTCCCATGGGTTAGCACTGATATTTGGTAAGTTAAAATTAAGTTCTGATTTTTTTGCATTTCAATGGTCTTAAAAAGAAGCAGCAAACAAACACAAGCAAAAAAACTCAGCCTGAATTAGAACTGCAAGGTGGATTTCTAATATGCTCTCTTTGTGCTAAATGTGATTAGAAAATTAGGGAAGAAATAAAGCACGAGTAGTATTTTATTTGTTCATATTGACATATTTCTTCTGTTTTGTTGGGGATTGGCAGATTGATATTTGGAAATTTAGCTCCATGGCAATTGTCAAAAGAGCCTTTTCTATGTTGAAATACAAATTACTTTGTTTTCATGTGGAAGAAACCAGAACCAGTATACAGGCATAATTTCATACAGTATTAATTATCTTCTCCCCTATGACACAAATAGCTGCCAGCATTAGGGAAATTAAAATGTGTTCCTTGGGAAGTAGAACTTCTGACCTATGACTACCTGCATGCATGCATCATAGATTTCTCCTTCCATGGCCTTCCCCTGCACTTGTCACCTCTGTGTCCCTTCATTACATTATTTTTTTTTTCTTTCCCCTTGTTGCCAGACTTTATTAAAACAGTTTCTGAGCTTGTGCCTCTGTTTATGCAGTTTACTAGCTGGGTGAGAGCAGCTCTTGAATTGCTCCCTTACACACTGAGTTTTTGTGCTGTTTGCCTCTATAGCACCAAATTCTTAATAATTTTAGAAATTTCATTATTTTCTTTTCTTTTAAAGTTGGCTGAAATTATTCAAGACACCAAAAGTTACAGGGAAGAGGGTACAACAGAAGGATGGGAAAGATTGTGACGGCAGCGTTAGACTCACCTTGCTGGGATTTAGACATTAAACTATTAGATGCCATTTGCTTAATCCAGTGTTGAAACAAAACAATTACAGGATGTGCTTAATCTGATCATAAATAATTTATTATTTGCTACAGTCAAGACATGATCTTACTGAGATTTTTAGAAGCAGATCTTTGTGTGTTTTCTAAAATTTATCAAGTATATGGAGATCTCCAGTGTCACTACTATGGAACACATTTTTACACTGATCTCTCTCGTAGTGTCTGCAGACACTATGAAGCCAGTAAGCTTTTAAACAAGAAGCTGTTTTCTGCAAGTATCATAATAGAGAGATAGTATTTTTAATATTTTGCTCTCCAGAAGAGGCTCTGGGACTCTATCTAAGCATGCAGGGAGAAAGGGTCGTTCTTACCTTTGTCGTGGTTATTTCTGCTTCAAGTCCTGTTTAAGAGGATGGACCAGTGAATGCCTGAATGTCCAAGATGCTTAGTATGATGCAGTGTTTCCACTGATGTATTTTGTAAGATTGATTTCTTTGTTTGCTTTGCTTAATGTAAGTGTGTTTAAGCAAAGTTTTCTTTGTTCCGCTGTTTATTACTTTGGACCAACATGTTTACTGTTATTTTGGCCATGAGCTTTGCTAGGCTATGTAGTCTATATTTATTCAGGTAATTTTTGTACAATGCCAGCTTTCCACTAGTTGGTTTTTATTAAATAAAAGTCAGTGTCTTGAAGAATTTCTCTGCATACTTGCAAACAGGGCTTTTAAAGCTTTCTGATCTTGAAAAGTATTGTTTATCCAGCCATGTACTGGGCTGTATTATCACAAGTGCATTCAGCAGGTTGAAGAAAATACTCCACTCTGTTCTGTGCTTGTGAGATCCCATCTGAAATACTCTGTCCAGCTTTGGACTGCTCAGTACAAGACAGACACCGACGTACTGCACTGAGTCCAGTGCAGAGGAGTTAGAGGGCTGAAGCACATGGTGCATGAGGAGGGGCTGAGGGAACTGGGCTTCTTCTGCAGGGACAGAAAGTGACTGAGGGGACATCATGTTGCTGTCTTCTCTATACCTTTCCATTAGGTGGTAGAAAAGAGATTCAGACACTTGTCAAAGTGGACAGAAATTGCAACATGGGAAGGTGCGATTAAATTTTTCACAGCGAGGCTACTAAAGCCTTAGATAAGGATTAAGAGAGGTTGTAGAGTCTCTTTCCTTGGGGATATTCAAAACTCAGGAAGGCCCTGAGAAAGCTGATCTTGTTGACTTTGCTTGAAACAGCAGGGCTGGGTCTGAGACCTCCACAGCTCCCTTGCAACTGAAGTTACTCGGTGCATCTAGGCTTTAATTTAAAGGTGGCAAGGTGATGTCATCCAACTTTGTTTCAGATATGGGAACAACTGCTTCCTGGACTCTGTCTGTTCTCTACATTCTGCTACATTCTTTCAGTTCCATAGCAGAAACTTGGGCATTGATCTCAGATCTATCTGCAAAGAGAGAAATCCTCATAGTCTATGGCTTTCTTGTGTGCAAAGAGAGAGGATTAATGTTCTGTCTCAGTTTTACTCTGTAATTTAAACCAGAAGTTTGTCTGTAGACTGATCAATTTCTGTATCTTTTAAATTAAAATATTTTTCTCCTAGATGTGTTAATCAGGATGAGATTTACTCCCTAATGTTTCGTAAGCGCTGTGCATGGTTTATACTGTGCAATGGAAACATTAACTTATTTTTTGCCTGCAAAAATGCAGGTCCATTTTCTAGTTGAACGTTGCTAATGTTCAAGACTGGTGCATTTTGGTTTTAGTACAATGAAATCCAAATTTATAAACTCCTTTTTCTTCAGTGATTCCATATACATTTTAAACTGCTTGGTTTTAAAGCACTAGCTATCACAGCATCCTGTCAGTTACTTGAATGAGTCAGAAGGGGAGATGTTAACAAAAGGAAACACTATTAGCAAAACCTGAAGGTTCTGTCTGCCTTTGGAGATTATCACATATATGCTGTTCATTACTTCACTCCTTTCTTTTATATTGATTTCTGGCTTTTTCTTTCCTCTTTTGGCCCTTTCTGTGTGGACTGAAAAGGAAAAGGTACAGTAACACTGCACTGTGCATGTACCCTGCATGAACAACCCCTGTCTTGCCCAGTTTGCATGTTGTCTCTGCCAGAATTTAAGATGCCAGATAAGCAACAAGTAAGGCAGTACAGTAGCTAGTCAGTGGATAGTACTGCTGGGAAGTCTAGGAATTGGTTATTGAATATGTGTGCATTGAACATTTCCAAATTCTCCAGGCAAGAATAGCAGAGGAACAGGTAAATGTGCTATTTATAATGTTTCAGGGCAGCAGGTCCGTAGCTGGTTTTAAAGGCATTCTTTTGGGGCAGGATAAAGATTCTCCATGAGATCACCACCCATCTGTTTCTGCCCGAGAGCCGTCAAGTGGGAGCACTATGGAGTAGGAACCCCGTTGGAAGACCCAGAAACTCTGTGAAACCCGTGCAGGCAGACAGCAACTTCTGAGAGCCCTGCTCATGCAGCAGTTATGCAGCTCAGGAGAGTTCCTGCTGTGGTAGCCACAGACTTGACCCCTGCTCTGAGTAATCATTTTACTAGCTTAAGCTGAGGGTGGGGGGTAAGAAGGAGGGTTCAGCATGCCCTGGTTTAGGGCACAGCTCTTGTGTTACTGCTGGAGAAGGTGTCTGCAGCCTGTCCCATTATCTCACCATCTATTGTCCTCCTGATCCCCAGGCCCAAGAGGGATATACCTCCTGGGAGCACACTTACTGGTTCTGTGCCTATTAAAGGCTGGAGAAAAGAACCTGTTCATAAAATCTGCAACCTTTGAGTAATTCTGCAGAAATAAAGCTGGCCTTTCAAACTTGGGAAAATCATGGCTTTAGGAAATGATCTTGATCTTGGTGATCCGAGAAGTAGTAACTTGTGAAGTGCTATGCTTACTCCTTTGTTCATTTTCACAAACTTGTATTTATTCTTATAGAGCTGTATCTGAGTGCCATCTTGTTCAGACTTTGAGAGCAGCACAAATAGTTACTGCCAGAAACTTTTCAGATGAAGAGTTGCTTTATGTAAACTGCAAAATTAAAAGCATTCTTTTGGACAATTGATAGCCACCTTTGTTTTAAGCATTTGGGAAAGTTTTTTTTTATGCTTGTTCCTAAATGTGCCTTAATTCAAAGCTGATAATACTAATCAGGAAAATCATCAGATCAGCCTTCTCTCTTCCTCACACAGATTTCAAGAGCAGAGTTCTTCAACATTCCCAAGAATGCTGATGTCTCTGAGCACCCATAACATATGGTGTCCTCTTGACCACTACTGTCATCATGTTTTAGATCAAAGCTGACAGTTTTTTATAATACTTGAGCCTTCCTCGTGCACTTACAAGACAGAGCACAGCCCTTCTGCCTCTCCCAGGCCCTGTGTCATTTGGCGTGCAGAAAAAGTGGTTTTGTAACATCTTCTCTATCCCTACCTCTCTGCTACCACTATCCAGATTTGGCAGGAGAAGGAACTTTTTACTTTATTTTGGGCCACTAGATCCGACAGGATTATTGAGGTAGGTGCATAAAAACAAGGAATAGAGTGGAAAAAGTATTTGCACTTGGCCCTAACCTCTATCTCTTCACCCTAAACAGTGCTTTAGAGTAAGTTCAGGTACTCCCCTTGATAGCGTTTATTTTGGCTCTCCCATTAATGTCTTTTCTTCATGATGGTAGAATTAGAAAGGTTACTTCCACTGTGTGTGTGCTCAGCCATCTATCTGTCTGTGCAGCTTGATGAATACATCACTTTGTATTGAGGAAGAAATGAGAGATACATCCATGCTCTGTTCAACATCTAGCACACTGCTAGCAGTGCTGCAACTTGGAGAAATGTCCTCTGCCTTAGGCAATTCTTCCAGGGGATTCCCCATGATCCTGTATTTTCCCTTCCTTCCTCAAGGTGAAATCACAGAATCAGTAAGGTTGGAAAAGACCTCTCAGATCATCAAGTCCAATCATCTACCCAACTTTATCATCTACTAAGCCATGTCCTGAAGTGCCACATCTACACGTCTTTTGAACACCTCCAGAGATGGTGACTCCACCACTTCCCTGGGTAGTCTGTTCCAATGCCTAACCACTCTTTTAGTATGGAAATTTTTCCTAGTGTCTAATCTAAACCTCCCCTGGCACAACTTAAGCCCATCACCTCTCATCCTGTTGCTCATTTATTTGTGAGAAAAGACCAACACCCACAAAAATCCTGCACAGTGTTATTGTGATGCTTCTGATGTATTCCAAATCTCTAGTTTTTGTTCCAAAAGCATCTTTTCTTCCTCCCCTACTCAAAAGCAGGACAAAAATGGAGAAAAGTGGAAAACACAGATCCAGAACACTTGTCTTCTTAGCTTTTAAGAGCAATGCACAAAAGACAGGCAGAGGTTTCTCATTCATAACACCTGAAGTGCAACATCTTATAAAGCAATTTTTAGTCTCTTGTGGTGGGGGCATTACAAGATCTTAGCACAAACAGAGGGGCCTGTTGTTTGCAAGGGCTGGCAGCACATGGCCATATCCCTGCCCTAGGTGGCTGCGCAGGCAATAGCATCTCCTTTGCAGTAGCCTGGGTCTCAGGAAAGTAAGTTCTGTCACAGTCTGGTGATCAGTGTTGGCTCCTTATGAAGTAAGAGCTGTATGCACTAGAATTCCTAGAGCATTTTAACTGTGCAGCTTCAGGACACAAGTTCATTTTCACTCCAGATTCTGGCCTTTATCAACAAAATCAAGGAATAAAAGTTATGTAAAGTTACACTTACCAAAAGCCCATGTTGGGCATTTATATTTGATGTTCAAACCAGCATACAGAAGTCCAAGGCTCAGAAGATAGAATTAGTTTCCTGTCATCTTCCTTGGTACAAATTAAGCACTGTTGCAGAGTAGTAACATGAAAGCTAGATATTGCTTTAACTGCTTTGATTTTTCTGGTAGTTTCTTCTTCAGTTTGCAATACTTCTGCATTTCCATATTCCTTGTGCCTGTTTTGTACTTTTAAAAATAATTTTTATATTACCCTGCAAGACAGTGTCCCACTCTTCCCGTACTAACATGGACTCCCATCTTGTAAACTCTTTAAAAGCTTAACTGTAAGCCTGGGAATTGTTAATGTAAACCAAGTGAATGATATATGTAAATAATTGCATGACAATTTTAATCGTTGCTCTTTCTTTCTCTTTAATTTCTTACTAATTGTTCTGCTCTAGATCAAAACCAGGCTCTTCGACTGTGTCTGGGCAGCACTGCTGTTGGGGCCCAGTATGGGGCTATCTCTGCTCTCAGTATCAACAATGACTGTTCGAGGCTCCTCTGTGGCTTTGCAAAAGGACAGGTAATTCCCATAGGGTGAGAAGATGGTCCTATGCTCTGTCCTTCTGCAGACTGTTACTGAGAGACTGTCCAGAGGTGACAATAGTTCCAAGCTAAGCACACTCAATATGTAGCTGTCTGTTAGTTGGGTTTGTGCTGAGGAGCAGTTTGTGTGGCTTGATCTGCCCAGAGATCTTTTGGACAGCCAATTCCTGCATCTGGTGAGCTAACTCATTTGGATTATTTGAGGTGGATTTTAGTGGAATAAATGGGTAATGCAAAATGTAGTTAAGGATTCAATTAATCATGGCTCATGGTGACGTAAGTCCAGCTCCTGGTAAACTGAAATGTGCAATGGTGCACCAGGACAACCAACTTAGCCTTTCTGGGTTGCTTTTTCAGATCTATGCTTTTTAATTAAAGCTAGTTTTTACTGTGGTGATGATGTCAAATTCTTGAAACTTGTATCAAGCCCCAGAGTTCATTTTTATTAATACCTTGCTTCTGTTGTATGATGAAAGCAGCATAGCTTTTGAATGCAGGAGAAAAAGGGTTTGAGGCTGCTGTTGTAGTTTTAGGTTCAGAGAAGGGCGTAAAGAGAGAGAGCAATCCCTGAACAAAAGTTGTAAGACTAAAACTAAGCCAAAATGGATAGGAGATAACTTGGAATACAGAGAAGGCTGCTTTGTTTTTAATTTCATTTCCCTTTGCTCCTTTGGCTTTCACCTTCATTCCAGATAAAACACATTCCAGTGCCTACGATAGGGTTAAATGACTGACTGCTCCAGACCATGTGGAATTACAGATTTGATCCGTGGAGAACAGTGGCCAATTTTAAATGATACTCAGATAAAATATTTTGGAGCAGCAGTTCTGAAACATCTGGTCTATGAAGGTTTGATAAATGATTTATGAAATCATAGAAAAGAAGAAGTTTGATTCAAATTGTAATCTCAGCTCTTCTGGGCTAAATATTCCTCAGTTATGCAGTAAGTAGTTTGGGAAATTGCCTGAATTTAATATCCAAGGACAAGCCAAGCTGTATAATCCTACCTCACCTGTCATGCTGAGCTAACACACAGGAGGAGAGGCGTGACAGGGTTTGTGGCAGCTGTAGAGATGCTTGAGTTTTGCTAATAGGTGTTAGAGATAATTCAACTGCTCACTGATTCTGTGAGAGAGAAATCTGTTGAAACACCTTGAACAGTGTTATGTGGTAGCAAAGTTGTTTTACATCCTTCAGTTGTGTTATCAGACAGATAGCTGTGAGGTGAGTGAATTTGGTCAGGTAGTGAGAGATTGCCAAAAGAACATGATTCAGAGTTGTGAAAATTCTAGTGTTGTCAAAAAGAGTATAAGCACATAAATAAACCGTTTGTAAAAACTGGGTAGAAACAGAGTTCGTATCACTTCTCTTTGATATGAAGACCCTACTAACCCAGAATGACATTGGGAGTACAGAAATTTATTGAGATCCCAATGCACACGGTGATGGAGAGAATTTCTTGATAGTAAACATATGTACTAAGAACAATGTGCTTGCAGATCACAATGTGGGATCTGGCCAGTGGGAAGCTGCTACGATCAATAACAGATGCCCACCCACCAGGAACAGCCATTTTGCACATCAAGGTAACATACACTACATGTACTCCTTATATGCTACTTTATTTTTTTTTCTTTAAAACACACTTGTATTCACTCAGGTGTGTTGACTTTCTCTGTGTAGTACTTTTAGATTTACAGATGAGAGCAATTACCTGGGAGCTCTATAGCAATAGTATCCAGAGGGGGGAAAAATAGGCAGAAATTCTATTTAGAAAGGAAGTTGAGTATTTTGCGAGCTGAAATAATAGTATTGGCTGTGAGTTGTTCTATAACAAACAACAGTTGTTGTCTGTTGTAACTCCTCTCTCTGATGCCAAAAATCTTTGAAGAATTAGTTGCTAGAATACATTTCTCTAAAACTTGCGTGGTTTGAGCTGGATACGTGACTTGCCAACTTTGAACTTGTAAAAGTCTGAAGTGTAGAAAGTAGCTTCTGTCAGCAATTTTTCAAAGAATGTTGTGAGTGTTTGAGTTGAAAGTGAAATCATCTATGGCTTCTTGGTCAACATAGTGTTGTCATACACAAACTCACATCTGATTTTGTGCATGGCTTTGTTTTATCCAGACCTGTACAATGTCACACATGAAACTAATGTAGTGTGTCTGGTGGGGCAGGTTGCTCAAGGACAGGATCTCATATACTGGCTGGTCTGAGATGGCTAATCAATAATGCTTTGTGGGTGTGAACGTGCCCCCTTATGGCTGCATCTTCCGTGCTTCCATCTCTGCCATGTTTGCCCTGTGCATAGAGATGACTGTTCCTCTGTTCCAGGTCCTCTGCTCCTAGTGGCCCTCTTCTCTAGTTCGTGACCTGGTAGCAGCACCAGCGTTGAAGAATACTCAGATGCTGCTATACAGCCCAGATGCCTGTACTGATAGATGCTGGGTTGCAAAGTCCTTCAGAAGGGTGCTTCAGCTGTGGCTGTGACCCTTTCTTTTCTTGATTATTTAGCATCATTAGTAGTTCTGGGTGTTCCCGATTTTGGTCTGTGTGTGACTGCATCCCATTGACCAGCTCATGGGCTTAAGGCTGTGAACTGTTCTAGTGGCAACGCAGGTTTGAGTATGCTGCAGTTCTGAGCTGCAACAGAGAGGAATGGGACTTCAGTAACAAAATCTAGCAACAGGGCTTGCTGGAGGGGTGAAGATGAGACACAAAGTTTGCTTTTCTTATGCATCCTTAAAAAGCCAGTAATTGTCTTAACTCTGTATGTTAAAAGTGTCTTTCTGGGAGGTACAATGCTTGTACTTTTCTGCACTGTTAATAATGCCGTAGCATACATTTCTCTATTGGTTTTTTGGTTTTGTAGTTTATTTCTTAGTGCCACTTTTAATCTAATTATCTGCTCAGTTTACAGATGACCCGACACTTGCAATTTGCAACGACAGCGGAGGCTCTGTATTTGAACTGTCATTTAAGTAAGACAATAACTCAAAGTACCCATAGAAAGTACAAGAAACTAATTCTGTGCTGTAATTTCTAAAACCTGGGAAAAAAACCCAAAACAATAAAGCTGTCTGAATATTGAAGGTGTAATTTAGGACTGCAGTATAATTTCATAGCTGAAGCAAGATGCTGTCTGATAGTGTAATAGTCAAAGAATAGCCCAGGTTATTAAGGTACCAATGTATTGTCCAGGATCTTGGCATTCCTTGTGGGCTCTTGGTAGTTGTCATAAAAGTGCCACCTCTTGGTTTTCCTTGTTTCATCAGAGAGAAGTGCCCTGCAGTAACTCCTCGTTTCTTCTTGGCCTCCTCAAGAGGCCAGATTGACAGTTTCGGAGTCTGATCGTGTCCAGGAATTTCCCAAAGTTTACTATTAAGATCTTAAGGAATTCTTGTCTGTATCTGAGCAGTTGGATGGAACTACTTCCCGTGACACACTAGAAGTGATCCCTGGAGCTGTGTAAAGGAATTAAAAAAAAAAACCCCAATATTTATGAAGCAAGAGTCTTGAGATTTCATGAGATAGTTGGGCTGATCTCTTCCTGATAGCTGGCTACCAAGCTGATTTCTTTTCTTTGCAGGAGGGTTATGGGAGTGAGAACGTGTGAATCTCGATGTCTCTTCAGTGGCTCAAAGGGGGAAGTTTGCTGTATTGAACCATTGCATGCAAAAGTAGAGCTGAGAGACCATCCTATCACCCAGTATTCACTGCTGGCTATGGCCTCCCTAACAAAGGTAACTTGCTGTTGCAGAAGGCTTTGTGTCAGAAATCACGAAGGAGACATTTTCTGCTGTATACTCAAACATCTTATTTTGCCTTTTTGTTGTTCTTGAAGATACTGGTTATTGGCCTGAAGCCATCTCTGAAAGTGTGGATGACCTTCCCCTACGGTCGCGTGAGTAATGAAGCCACACAGTTGCTTTTTGGATTATGGCTACAAATAGTTCTTAGAGTGAAGGGGATGAGGTTAGGCCAAGGTGTTTGGTATCACTACTTTATCAGCACACAGTAAACTCTGCATTGTGGGACTGCAGTGATATTCTGTTGGTTTGATGTGTGCAGATTGTGGGCAGAGATGGGGTGTACAGGCTGCTTTCAGCTGGACTTATATGAAGATGCTGAATTTCTCCAATAAATAGCAAGGGAGGAATGCAGGAGCTCCTCAGCTTATTGTCTTCCCTACTGCAGCCTGGAGACACTCACAGATGGGACATTGACCTGATTATCATGGAATCACAGAATGATATGGGCTGGAAGGGACCTCTGGAGATCATTTAGTCCAGCCCCCCTGCCAAGGCAGTTTCACCTAGAGCAGGTCACACAGTTATGCATCCAGACACTCAAAGTGTCTCCACAGATGGAGACTCCCAACAGCTTTCTGGGTAGCCTACGCCAGTGCTCTGTCACCTTCAAAGTAAAGAAGTTCCTCCTCATGTTTAAATGGGACTTCCTGTGTTCAAGCTTGTGTCCGTTACTGCTTGGCTTGTCACTGGGCACTGCTGAAAAAAGACTGGCCCCATCCTCCTGACACACACCCTTTTAAGTGTTTATAAGCATTTGTAAGTTCCCCCCTCAGTCTTCTCTTCTCCAGACTAAACAGCTCCAGGTCTCTCAGCATTTCCTCATAAGAGAGATGGTCTAGTCCCCTGATCATCTTGGTAGCCCTTTGCTATACCCTCTCCATCAGTTCCCTGTCCCTCTTGAACCAGGGGGCCCAGAAGTGGACACAGTACTACAGATGTGGCCTCACCAGGGTGGAATAGAGGGGCAGGAGAACTTCCCTTGACCTGCGGGACACACTCTTCTTGTTGCACCCCAGGATACCATTGGCCTTCTTGGCCACAAGCGCACATTGCTGTCCCATGGTCATCCTGTCATCCACCAGGACTCCCAGGTCTTTTTCCACAGAGCTGCTTTCCAGCAGGTCAGCCCCTCACCTATACCGATACCCGGGGTTATTCCTCCCTAAGTGCAGTACTCTACACTTGCTCTTGTTGAATTTCATCAAGTTTCTTTACGCCCAAGTGTCCAGCCTCTCCAGATGTTGCTGAGTGACAGCACAGCCTTCTGGTGTGTCAGCCACTCCTCCCATTTTTGTGTCATCGGTAGATTTCCTGAGGGTACACTCTATCCCTTTGTCCAGGTCAGTGATGAGTGTGTTGAACAAGACTGGACCCAGCACTGACCCCTGGGGAACAACACTTGCTGCAGGCCTCCAACTGGACTCTGTGCCACTGATCGCAGCACTCTGATCTCTACCTTTCAGCTCGTTTTCAGTCCACCCCACTGTCCATTATGGCTGCAGTCACCTTGGACTGGGACTGTTGCTTTACCTAAGAGCCACACAACAGAACCTTTAATTACAGAGACAGAAACAAAGTGGAATTAGAGCACTAAACAGTCTTCTAAACTTTTGATTTTTCATTTTCATTGGTTGTTGGTATAATTCTTCCTGGAAAAGTAGCTGAGGGAAGACATGGGATGTATTAGATTAGAAGAGTGAAGACAGGGCTGCTGGCAATCATCAGCTTGTCATAGTCTATCAATCCATGTGAGATTGTATCTACATTAAGCAGCTAGGACACACATTTTATTCTGACTGGACAGCCACTTTGCCAAGAGACACACGTTGCCCTAAACTCTGTGGCTGGGCCAAAGAGCACAAGCTACTGCTCAGCTGCCAGCAGATCAGGCAATTGCTTTACAGCCTCTGTGTGGACATGGCAGTGTCAGTGGGTAGCAGCTGACGTACAGCATGTGTCCTGGAACTGAGGTTCTGTCTTGCATTCCTTAAATACTGGCTGTGCTTTTTGTCTAACAGATGGACCCTTCCAGTGTCCCTCTTCTGGCGTGGCACTTTGTGGCTGTACAGAACTCTGTGAACCCCATGCTTGCATTTTGTCGAGGAGATGTCGTTCATTTTCTTCTGGTAAGACTTGGATATTTTATACTGCTTTTCAGATACTCACATATTCAGTTGACTGACCCTCTGTCTCAGTGACAATGTGACATCTGTGCATGCCAGGGATGTCTGCAGCTTGCAAACAGCTTGGGAGAACAGCAAGCAGTGGTGCCCTTCCCTGAGAATCTGGGAGTAAATAGAGACAGCCAACGTGATAGCATGAACTTTGGGCATTCCAGAAGCATTGATTTGCAGCTTATCTCATTTCTAACGGAGGTAGAAGAATGTAGATTGTTTCCAGGGAGATCACATAAATTTGAGATATCATTTTATTCTTTGCTTTAAAATGTGAGTCTGGAAAAAAATTGTATAAACCACTAAGAGACAACTTTCAGGTCCTGTTGGCATGTGATCTTAGGGCATGCCACTCATCCTGTTTAGATCTGCAGAAGATACATGTGCACATATGGTTGTTTGAAGATGATTTTGTGTAATTTGAGTATGAGAACGGTGCCTAGGCTTCAGAAAATCTGTCATGTTGCCTTTGGAGGGATAACTTTGTTTCCCACCTCTTCTATCATTTTGGACCTTGAGCTTTGCTCAAGCACCCAGACACTGTGTTCAATCAAATCCTCTTTCTTCTCTATCTTTAGTCTTGCTAAACTTGGGGAAAAAGAAAAGGGTGCATGTTTAAGCCTGTCTTGCTGGAAATGTCTGTGTGTGCAATATCACAAGCCTCTGCACGGATACCCAGCTCAGCTACAGACAGTGGTGCAGCCACGTTCTGTAAATCCAGGGCCCTCTTGCTGTACTTCAAATTGTCAACATGTAAAAAACCCTTGTTTTTCTTTGCAGAGTGCTTCTGTTAATGACAATGCATTAAAGCCAGTTTCATGAGCATTCTGTAGTTCTGTCTTTTATGAGCAGGAAGTGGATTAGTTCCTGCATGGGACAAGAGAACACCTTTGACTGGGAGTTGTCCTACAACATCTCCCTTCAATTCAGTGTTCCAGTGGGACTGATCCCCTTGGGAGTCCATGCATGAGCATCAGTCCTTCTTTGGTGCTTTCTGTACAAGTGCTGGGCATTTGCACCCTTTTAGAAACTGAGTTGCTTTATATAATACGTGAGGTAGGGCAGGAGGGTGCAATCCCTTAAACACCTGTACTGCTACCTTATTTATGACATACAACTCTTCTAGTACAAATAAACGATTTTATATTGATCCAGCAGGGGGTAGATATTTTTTCCTGCTCCCTGTTCAGAGTCTTCTGTTTACTCACTTATGTGAGTGCTTTTAAAGTGAGACATTACACTCTGTTTGAGAAGTGTGTGTGTTGCTGCTGCATGGTCAGCTCCTGTCTAAGGGTATCTCCAGACTCCTGCAGTTGATGTGACACCCTCTGGGAACAGAGGGGTTGAGCTTAAGAAAGTCTTTGAGTTTGAGTCAGCCTTGTCCAATTTCTCTTTTAGGTAAAGAGAGATGACACTGGTGCAATACATGTCACTAAGCAGAGGCAGCTTCATCTACACTATGACCTCATCAACTTTACCGTAAGTCCCAAAACTCTAGAATGGTTACTTTTTTTGCACTAGTTTTCTTGTATCTCAATAGCCCTTAGTTCTATACTATTTGCTTTACAAATGAAGCATAAGAAGGGGCTGTGTTCATCTGGAGCTAACTAAATAAAAATGTCTTTCAACTTGGGACTCAGCCCAAGTGAAATAGCAAGTAGTATCTAAGGGATAAAAAAATTAGTAGCACAGAGGCAACAATACTGCCCTTCCTTGAGGAGGGGTTGCTGAGGAAATATTTTGAAGTGCCAGAGGGAATTTGTCAAGAAAGACTTTTATTCTGTATTCTTACTAAAAAGAATGCATACTTCTATATAACTGGCTCAGTAAAGTTCTAGTGCTTGATAAAGCAGCGTAATTGTTTGATGCTTTCAACAAAAGAAACTGTTCAAAACACATTTACAGAGTACATCAAGTAAAAGATGACAGGCCAAAGTACCAAGATGGACATCCACATCAGCTGAAATTTGTTTAACTAATATGCTTGTCTGTTTAAAAAAAAATTTTAAAAAAGCAAAAGCAGTGAAAAAAAGACTTTTTATTTTTCAGGGTTTTGAACATAAAAGTAGAAGCCACAGAATGTGAATGACAGGCTTTGAATTAAACTTAGATTTGCTGTTTCTCTTTTTAATGCCTCCTGATGCCACGTATACCTCCTAAGGGTTTTGCAAACAAGTGTTATAGTAGTCTTAGTTTTTGAGACCTTTGGAAGAAAGTGTACTGGAACATAAATAGTGCACCTAGAGGATCCAACTCTGTTGGATTGCTATTTGTCTGCAGGTTCTTTCTGTGAAGAAGGTTCCTTGTAATTTTTATCAGTGATAAAGCTGATACTCCAGAAAGAGCCTCCCTGTCTTTACCTTTGGAGTTATGCATGGGTGCTCTTTGGAAGTGACCGTGCATAGAAACAAAGCTGCTAGCCATCCTAGAACTTCCAGTATTGGTAGTCTTTATATTGATACATTGCTGAAACCTGTGATTCGTTGTTTTTTCAGTGGATAAATTCACGGACAGCAGTGCTTCTGGACAGTGTGGAGAAGCTGCATGTTATAGATCGTCAGACACAGGAGGAGCTGGAGACCATAGAGATCTCAGAAGTTCAGCTGGTCTACAACAGCAGCCACTTCAAATCGCTAGCTACAGGAGGCAACGTCAGCGAAGCCCTGGTATGCACACGTGGCCTGCTGCTGTTAGCAAACTCCTTAATTTATGCCTTAAGTAGAAGCCTGGAGCTTTGGAAAAAAGCCTTTTTGAAGCATCTCAGAAATCATACATGGTATTGATGTGGCTGGCTAATAGAGAGTTCACGTTTCCTTTGTGCATTGATGTTTTTAGGAGCTGCTCTTAAGTTACCAAGCTTTGAAATACTCTACAGGAAAAAAGCTGATGTGCTTTACTCTTCATGAGATTCCTATAAGCTATTTTTACTTTGTATCTACAAATATTCTGCCGTAGCAGTGCCCGTGTAGTATGTGCATTCCCTGCCCTTGTCCTGTAGATGGTCATCCTCTCTGCTCCTGTGTGACAAGTAGTACCTACACTTGTAGGTGTTACACTTCTTTCTTGTCTGAAGTAAAAAACACCCATACTAGTGGAAGATGCAGCACTTCAAACGTGCTTTCTACTTTTTCCTCTTTTGTTTATTTATCTTTCTTTTGTTCTGACTTTGTGACAGATGGACTGTCTGGCCTTGGTTATGATTTAAGAGCAATGCAAAATTTATTAATAGCTGAGGTAAATGAGAAAGTTGAATTTTAGTAGCACTCGTTAAGCTTTAAACTGGTCAATTCTCAAGTGATTCTGTAGAATATGTTATAATCAAACAGCAGCTTAATTACAGATTTCAGAATTTCAAGATTCACACTAACTACAGGGTATCATGAATCAAAATAAATATATATATGTATGTATAAACACAAAACATACAAACACATGCAGACAGAAATATTTGGATCCGGTGAAATAAATACAGAGGCACCCACACTCATGTGTTGATACACATAGATAGAGAGGGGGCTGAAGAGCATAGCCTATGGTTACAATTTCCCTCCTCTTGAGTTTGGAGCAAATACAACTCTTTGGCATTCCTCAACAGGAGATAATTGAGCCTTGAGAAGGTTGACTCTCCCTGGCCTCCTGTCAACTTTGCCAGCAGACTGTTCTGAGAGGCATCCCAGTTTAGGGGAGATTCTGGTCACAGCATGCTGCAAGATCCTGCGGAGGTCAGAGGATCTCAATTAGGATCGCTGTTTATAGGGTCTGAGATAATTGACTTTTGTCAGGTACTTTTTCAGGCCAGCTCAGATGAGGAAATATTCTGGTATTTTTGAACATTAGATACTTGCATGTGAACTTTATTGTAGCAACTCTCCCTTCAACAATATGCTTTCCATCTGTGTCTCCTACACATTTGCTCTTGAGGAAGATCTGTGAAAAATCAAATGGAAAGGGAAGAGTTTTTGCATCTGAGGGTAGACACAGAGCACTGTATGTGGGTCCTTTGGACTCCATCATGTTTTCCAGGTGGCCAGAGCTCAGTAGCACTCTAAGCTGTATTCACAAGCAGGAAGGAGTGACAGCAGAGCTTTTTTACTTACTACTGCCCAGCAATCTGTGGTGTTCTCTCCCAGTCCTCATTTTGATTTCTGACTTACAAAGTGTCTCTAAAGTTCAACTTTTCAATATGTTTCTTGGTAAATCTTACAAAAACAAAAAGCAGTTTTACTTACATGTAATTTTTCTTCCAATGTAGGCATTGGTTGGAGAGAAAGCTTGTTATCAGTCCATCAGCAGCTGTGGTGGCCAGGTCTTCTACCTTGGAACTAAGGTAAATGTTGGGAGTTTTTTAAACAAAAATACAGGACATTCACTGTTGATGGTAGCTCACCTTCTAGAGAAAGGCAATTTTTTTATTCCATGGGGATGTGAATCAGGGTTGGGTTCTTTGTGCACATTTCTTTAATTCCATGACGTAAGTGCAATGATTTGGTTTTAGCCAAGATATGGGCTAAGACATTATCATGGTTTCACAGCATCCTGGTTTGTGCTGCTTCATGGTAGACTTAACTTTGCTGACATCTCCTCTGTCCAAAGCTTCAATTTCTCTGTCCTAAATGTGCTAATAAGTAAATAGAAGAAAATAAAACAGCAGGAAAAACGAGACTCTATTGCATGAAATGATAAAAAGAATAGCCTATTCACTTGTCCCATCATGTTGTGCAGGCTGTCTGTGAAAAGGCAGAGAGCGGTGGCCTACAGGATGGCATGTGGCAGTAGGGGAAGAACTGAGGGATAGTATCTTGGAGTGGAAGGGTTGTAAGGACATGTAAACGTTGTTTTCTTGTTAAGTATAAACATCCAATTTATTCTTGCCATGCCAAGCTTGAGGGTTGTTTTACTTAGCTTCATCTGTACCAGCATACTTTGATGGGTCTATGGCATACCACAGGCTGCATGAGCAACTCTAAGGAAATAACTTTTTTCTTTTCCTCTTCTAGTCTGTTCATGTCCTGACATTGAGAAGCTGGAGAGAGGTATGTAGAGACAAAAACTGTACAGCTTATAGGTTCAAATTGCTTAAATATAGCTTGAGAGGAGGGAGGGAGCATTTATGAAGCATATTCTGCTGTGTTCAGGATCTCTGCTGTGTGTAGCCAGTGCCATATGTACTGTCCTTGCCATGCTGGAACACTGTGGGACTCCTGCTTGCATAAACTTGTGGGCTGAATGGAGACCTTGCTCTCCCAAGTGAGACACAATGCCTTGCCATGCCTCTGTTAAGAAGGTAGAGTTAGTGCAATGTATGACTTCAGAGGAGTAAGTAAAAAAGCTCTGCTGTCACTCCTTCCTGCTTGTGCCTTCTCTCTGCCAGCTAAGCATACAGGAGTGGAAGGAAGTCTGGTTCACTCTGTTTTGTCTCCAGCTACTGAAGGAGTTACATCATAAAATCCAGCAAAAACTACCTAGAAAGTTCACTGGATTTTAGATCCTTGTTTCTATTCATAGAAGTTTTTGGGTTTTTTGGTTGTTGTTTTATTGTTGATGGGGGTTTTTGGGGGGTTGTTTTGGTTTGTTTTCTTTTTGTTGGGGTTTTTTTTTTTGGAACATCATTTCTCTGACAGCTGAAACCCTATCAATCTCCACACTAAAGTTCTTAGTGATCAATTTATGTTGACTAGTTGGGGTGTTGTTCTTTTCACTTGAGTTAAACAGCAATTTTTCCTTCCTGGATCATCACTTCACATTATACTTATTCAGAGTATGCATGTTCTCTCAGACTTTGTTTTGTAAGGCTAAGAATCATCAGCCTCTTGTAAGATTACTTACCCATTCCTTACCTTTTTCATAGTCACTGTTCTCTGCACCTCCTTTGTGCTAAGTTTCTTGAACATAGTTAAGCACTTTGGCACACTTTTTCTCTGGGTAGGGTCTTACGAGTGCCGTGCACAACGTCACGTCTTCTTCAGTGTCTCTACTAGATATCTCATTCCTCATGTATCCTTGGGTCTCATTTTGCTGTTCCTTTGGCTACATGATGTTATGTGGCATTCTAGAGATTCACCAGTACCCCACAGCCATGCTGATTTCTGATGTTAAGTTGCTTGTACCATTAGATTGCGTCATACTTCTATTACCCAGCTCCAGGGACAATCCTATTGTGTCTGTCTCTTCTGATCTGCTGTCTTACATCACATGTTGACAGTTGGTCATCAGCAAACTTCATTAGAAAATACAGCTTATGCCAAGTTAGTTGACCAAATCATTATGTAGATGGGGGCTTCAAGGCTGATTCTCAAGTGACTCCAGTAGTAATTTCTTTCTAGTCTCACATTTCTCACTGAAACAGTGACCTTCCCCATTCTTCCTCGTACCTGCTTTACAGCTGTTGTACTTATCCACAATTATAAGCTCCTCCATATGACATTGTTTCAGGACCTTTAATAAAATATGAACAGTTCAGCTCCATTGAACTTTTATACTTCCAGTTGCTGCTTTTAGTTGCTCCCTTTCCTCTGATAGATTTCCCTTCAGTCATTCACTACTGACTTTGGTTTAGTAAACTGTTAGTAAAAAGCCCTGCTTTGAACCATGATGTCATGTACTGATTTTCCTAGAATTCAGAAATTAATGACAACTTACACTGACAACTAAATCAGCCTCCTACCAAATTACTGTGTGGTTTCTGTTGTGCTGCAGGCCTCTATTGCAGAGGACTTACTCAAGACTTATCATTGAGTATGTGGGGGATTGGGGTGTGAAGCTGAGACTTAGTTCTTGCTGCAGTACAGAATGCTGGCTTGAGACTCAGAATCTCTCTTCTCTCAAAAAACATTTTGACCTAACATACTGGTGCTTGACTTCGTGTGCTAGTAATTCCTTAAAGCAGAAAATATTTGTGAAAAATCCTTGTTGACTGTGAGCTCAGGAGAAAATAAAGGGTAGGATGAGTACACCCATATGCTGAAAACATGACAGAATTTTTTATTGTGCTCTAAGTGATGAAGCAAGGATGGGGAATGGAAAATTTTTATTCTTTGTGATTTCAGACTCGCTGATGCTGTGGGTCTCCGTCAAGCATCTGACCTAAAACGTAATCCATAGGAACTAGATATACTGGGGCCTGACATTTCTTAGCCCTTTTTTACTGTCCAGCAGCTAATGTACATATGAGAAAATCTTCTTGAAATACAGTTTTTTACTGTAATCTGTTGAGAGCTGCTGCGGTTTCCTGTCCCCTTGCTGTCAGGGATCATGACGCACTACTGGGAAATGCTGATCTTAAATGTGAGGGCATCATCTTTTCTGTTATACAAAGCTCCAATATTACTTTTCGTTTTAGAGAGTTGACCACCTATTGAAACAAGAGCGTCTCACTGATGCCCTGGCTCTAGCTTGGTCTTTTTATGAAGGTAAAGCAAAGGCTGTAGTAGGTAAGTTTAGGTTTGGTGGGTTTTTATTGTTTGGTTGTTGTTTTGTTTTGGTTTTTTTTATTGAAACCACTTGGGAAGGTTTTAAATGTATGCATGTACAGAAATAACTTTTTCAGGAAAAAAAAATAAAGATGAGAATTGAATTGAGGAAATGAAAGTAGGATGGTGCTGCTTTGGGTTTGGCAGGAACAAGATCTTTATATGGATTGGTTTTATTTTTTTAGGGTCATAGTCCCTTTGGCAGCCTGCTGTTTTCAAATGAAAATCAGACTTGATCTGTGTTGTGACTCCTATCTGTTGTCACTTTGCCATGAAGGAGGTAGATCCAGGTGCTATCTAGCCTGCTAAAATATTCATGCTAAAATATTCCTGAAGGTCATGCATGACATGTAGGTAATATTCAGTGTGATGTTCTGTCACCTCTGTCAAGCAGGTACTTTCTTTCATTCAGTTCTTCTCTGACTGTACAACTGACTGAAAGAACTGCTGGGTTTTGCCACCGTATTTCCTACGAAGGAAGATGCTTTTTGAGCACTTAGCTTATTATGATAAATGTGTTAATTATGCCAGAAACTGCTGCTTGAACACTCTGATCTGGATGGGACACACTGACTTTTCAGCAAGTAACTTCAGATGGTTTTGTCCATCGGAACCTGAGATGAGATTCACGTTCTCAGGACAAGATCCTCCTGCTGTGAAATTGCTAGTATATGAAGATGTCTCTCATTTTAATGTAGATAGGTTTTTTAGTATTCAAAGAATTACTGTCTTTTTGAGTTGACATTTAAGATATTTTTTTTTTCCATTATAGTGTACTTAATTCAGCTTCTTTGCATCAAGGCATCCTCCAGCAATTAAGCTCGTGTACACAGTCTCTGACAGCCCCCCATTAGTTATTCTCTCAATGCTGAACAGCACTCAGATCTGTTCTTGCCATTCCTGTGCTGGAACAGTCTTTTCATTGGCAGAATAAGCTCTTCAAAAGAAGAGTGAGCGCGAAGTAGAACACAGAATTGCATATTTAGATATTCTGACCTCTGCATCTCAAAGGCAGTGGTGTTAGCATCTGAACTGTGGGATTTTTATATTTCCACTGGTAGCTTAGATGAAAAAAGCTTCATTTCTCAACCCTCTCCCTTCCACCCCCCATATTCTTTCTTCTATAGGCTTATCTGGGGACACAAGCAAGCGGAAAGCAGTCATTGCAGACAGAGTGAGTCCCTGATCTCTTCCTAACTGGGTTTTCATGTATGCTGATGTGATACTAACCATGTTTCTGGAAGGAATGGCTTCTGTCATCCAGAAGTTAATTCAACTGACTCTAGAATGTGTATATGTGCCTTTCTTGCTAAAACTGTGAGCAGGATCTTGCAAAAGACTTGGAAATACCTTTTGGGTAAGGTGGGGATAAAATCTGCAGCATTAGCAAATCAAAGTGTGACATTATCAATCAGGCCTTGAGCTCCGGTCCCCTCACAGTGGAGAGAAACCTTTTTCTGTAGGTAACTCCAGAGTTTCCTGGCATTTCATTGGCAAGTGTATATCACTTGCTGACTCTCAGGTTGGAAATTTTGTTCCATGTATTCATGGACATGGAATAAACTCGTCAACTGATCCTGTTCAGTTGTTACAGGAACATTTTTCTGGGAAGAGTATGTTTAAAACACACAATTATTGGAATAATTATTCAACTGTAATTGTTCTTCATGTCTATTTTATTGACGGGTAAATAAGTGTTGCTGTTTAAGATATTGTGACTTAAGCTTTGGGTAAAAATGTGTCCCCGATGAGCCTTGTGCTTCAGGATGCATTCACCTGCCTGAAAATTTGCGGGCAGACTGGCTGCCCAGTTTCTCAGTCAGTTCAAGTTAGTATAGACCTTCAGTATCCCACTGGGCTCCTTCTATGCCATGTCATGCCATTGTCTCTTAGCAGCTTCTTCCTTCTCATTCCTGCCCTCAGTAGTTCATACCCAAAATGGGACTGCAGAGTTTACAGTGTTGCCATCCCCCAAGTCAGTCTACTAAATGTGCTATCAAGTAGGGCCTCTAGTGTAGGATTTGAGAGAATTTTCTTGTTTATTGTAATTCAGATGGTTGAAATCCTTCTTCATTATGCTGATCGGACTTTGAGGAAATGTCCTGACCAAGGAAAAATCCAGGTTATGGAGCAACATTTTCAGGTACGATCTATTTTTGAAAACTATTGCTGTAGTTCACTTGAACTCTCACCTCTGTAGTGTGCACTAATGAAATCAGGAGTTAATTATAACTAGGAGGCAGAGCAGAACCCGTATGCCTGCCGTCCTCTACAGAAGTGTGACTAGAGTTTTCTCCACATGAACCAGCATATGGGAAAATCTGTAACTGTGCCAGCTTCCAGCTGATTCAAATAACTCATTGATTCTGCTCTGTATTGGCCAGCCTTCATTTTTTGCTCTGCATAATGTGCTATTTGGCAGTGGTTTTGCCAGTCTCCACAGCTTTCTTTTATGCTTTTTTTCCACAGGATGTGGTGCCTGTCATAGTTGATTACTGTCTTTTACTTCAGCGCACGTAAGTCTGAGTTTGCAAGCCCATCTCCTAAGGCAGACCACCAACCCACGTAGTCCTCAGTGTTGTCTTCTATAATATCACGTGGTTTTGAGGAATTGTGTCACTTCATTGTCATGTCGTATATCACATCACAGTTTAGAGGAATGCTTAAAAACTGTTACTAAAGTCAGGATACTCAGCACCCAGAGAAATGTGTCTTAAATTTTCACTGATGTGTTAGGGAAGAAGAGTTTGCTTCAAACTGTTTGCCCTACACCATCCCCTTAAGAAAGAAGCTGACTTGATCATTTTCCTGCCATCATCATTTCCCCTCTGTCAGCATGTTTATTTTTTTCTGCAAGATCCATAGCCAATTATTCTGTGTAGCTGCCTGTAACTTGGATTAGTATAGGAGCTGAACAGGGCATTCAGCTTCTGAGTTTGAGAAATACAGAGAAAATGGAGTTTAATTTGAAGCCCTGAGAAAGTAGATATGTAAGTAGATTTTAATAAGATTATCTGATAACTAAACACTTCTTTTCTCTTAGGGATCTATTATTTAACCAGATATATGATAAGATGGGTGAGAATTCTGTAGCTAAAGGCATCTTTCTGGAGTGTCTGGAGCCATATATCTTAAGTGATAAGTTGATAGGAATCACGGCTCAAGTGATGAAAGACTTGCTCCTTCACTTCCAAGACAAGAACAGGTTGGAAAATTTGGAAGCCTGCATTGTGCACATGGATATCACCAGCTTAGACATACAGCAGGTGAGCTGTTGTGTGGCATACAGTATAGAGTTCCTCTGAATAAATAACGATGTCCCTTACTTGCTGATGCAGACATGTGCTTTTAGTACAGTATGTGGAAAACAAAGTGTCAACTATCAACAGGAAAGATTTACTTCAAGTCATTCACTATTCTGTAACAGAATTTAGCCCTGCGTCCCTGGGATCAAATTCAATGAATGCAGGAATTATTTAGCGTGGCTGTGTCCATCTTGTAACATGCATGCTCCTATAAACATGTGCTCCCCCAGTTTGTGTCCTGACAAAGGTTAATGCATCAGGAGCTGACTGTGTTGGAAACTACTAGTCCCCCAGGATTCATCTGATGTTCACAACCAGCCTTTCCTGTTTTGAGTACCTTACCTAACATCAAAGGCTGCAGCAGACAAAAACCTGGAGTTGTGTTTCTCAATTCAGTACCTGCCAGCCTGCTCTGCTCAGGTGCTTGCTCTTGCCTGACAAAGTTAAGGGAGCAAGGTGGTGTTCCTGCTGGGTAGTCCTGTTTTCCTTGTCCAGCTTTATTCCCACATCATGACTCTCCAAGGAGGGAACTGCTTGGGAACTTGACAAACTGATTCACTGACCCAACCAAAAGGCAAACTGGTGAAATCAAGGGTTTTCAGGAACTGGATTGCTTTTGTTATTATTCCTTAACCTCATGAAGACTATGAATGTTAGAATCTAGACATGTTTCCATGTTTCCCATGTGAGCAATAAGCTGGATGGTCCCACTGGGGATTTGGAATCTTTGTAGAGATTGGTTCTGCAAGCGGAAATCCTCATTCTGCTTTAAATCATACCCTCAGATGATGTCAAGGACAGAGTTTGTATTCAAGAAACAGGGGAACAAGAAAACTGTGAGCTAAGAGCAGTTGTATATCTACATTGTGCTTTGTTTGCCTTGCAGGTAGTTCTTCTATGCTGGGAAAACCATCTCTATGATGCCATGATCTATGTCTATAACAGCGGGATGAATGACTTCATTAGTCCCATGGAGGTAGGAAAGATGTTCAGTGCAGTGAGTTGTTAATTGTGTGTTTAGCACAGTCTTTCTGAGAAACATCATTTCAAACCCAATGCATTATCTTCTCATTCAGTGTGGGTATATTCTTGTTCTATTGCATTTCAAGGGAGGAATGATATATGGTAGATGTAGTTTATTTGACTAGATGCAGAAGAGAATAGTTGTAATTACTGTGCCTTAGAACACAATTTTCCCTGCTGAGGTAGCAATGCTCTGCAAAGTTAGAGCAGGAAATTTAGTTGCATTAATAAAAGATAAAACAAAAGCATCAGAAGAGAATAACATGATGACTTCAGGAGATCGCATTGCAAAACTGTCCTAACAGTTTTGTTGTTGGTAGTGAGCCTGGCCTGTGGGGCATGATGTGCTGGAGAGCATCAGCTTTCTGCACAATGGGATTAATGGGGGTGTGATGGGAGAGGTTCTGTGGATACCTGATGGTTATTTTTCATTCATACTGTTCTTCCCCTGCTGACATAATAGTATATTAATATGTATTAGAGTCATGGAAACAAAGGTTGAACCTCACCTGCGCACAGAATTAAAAAACAAGGGTTAGAAACAGTCCTTGAATTGAGGCAGGCTTTGTTTTTATCACTTGGCTGTGATCTATCAACAGTAAGCACAGGACTCGGTGTAATGCTGTAACTGAAGACCCTGTTGGTGTTGCTGCTTGTAATCCTGAAGATGTGTCTGATAAACCAACTGCTCGTGAAGCCTATAGCTGTAACATCAAGATGTTTCATTATGGACCCACTGCTGTTATTTTCTCAGTAGTGCTGAAACAAGGAGCTGGGTCCAGCTGAGTGTGAAAGTCTTCAACTGCCGAATTTGTAGGAGTTATAATCTCATTTGATTTTTCTCAGGAAGGAGACTCTTTAGGTGCTCATTATTTAAAAAAGGATTTCTGGAAACCTAGCACTAGCTGTACAAGTACAAATAACTTTTTCTGCCTTCTAGAGCTAAGTATTTGGATGAGCTCTTAACTCCAAATACCAGCCTAAAGGCTCCCTGGTGACCCTACTAGGTAGGTTTAGGGTTTGCATAATTTCTGGTGACAGAAGATTCAGGAACAGGAATTGGGGCTGATCAGTTGTGCTCTGTTACTTCTGGGACTACTGACCATTGCTTTTTTAGTGTGGCCTGTGTTTAGGGTTGGATCTGTTTGAATGAAGGCTGTCTTTTTGTATGTCATAATATCAGCTTAAGGTTATCATTAAGAAAGGATAAAGGAAAAGAATCTTTTGCCACATCTGGATGTCCTCTGCACCTTTTAATTGTAAGACATGGTGAGAAAGTAGAGTTCTGTGGGGAAGATGCCTCATTGATCTCTGCTTTAAAACCACAGAGATGTTTTGCTTTGAGCTTTTCCACCTGCGTGAGCACTGCCTTCTTTCCTATTACAGAAGCTGTTCAAAGTCATCGCTCCTCCACTGAATGCTGGGAAGTCTCTCACAGGTACAGAATTTTTTCCTTTTAAGAGTTTCTAGTTTTGATATTTGATGTTTTGAATATTTATTCCAGCAGAGAGATGCAAAAAGGAAGTATATACCCAATGCAAGGGTATTGGAGAACAGAAAAGTGTTCTAATGCTATTTACTGTATATAAAACACTGCGTGTGTGTCGGATGAGGTGTTGTGTTGACAGCTGGGAAAAAGAGTTACATCTCTGTATGTTGTGAAGAGAAGGTGACAAATAATTTTTGTTTTGTAGATGAGCAGGTGGTAATGGGCAACAAGCTCCTTGTATATATAAGGTAAGGTCATTTAGAAAGTGTGTAAGATGTTGCCTACTGGTGGCACCAGATTTTTTACTCACTGTAACTGCATAATCTTGTAGATTGTTTTAAATTCTGAGAGATCATGTAAAATGGCAATGGCTACTTTGTACAGCTGACTTAAAACAGCTTCTTATTATCATGTGAGTGGATGGGTAGGATAAAGTGGGAGACTTAGAGCTGAAGTTACTGCTGATATGCCATGACCATTTCTTTATCTTTAGAATTTCATTAGAGTGAGCTCTTTGTTCTGTGTGACAATGTTCTCCTTAGCTCCAAAGGACTCTGTAGCCTAAAAAGCTGTGGTTTAGCCCTTTGTGCCTTTTCAGATAGCTCTGCACAGTCCCTCTTTGCTCTTGCCTGTTGTTTGCAGGAGGTCATTCTGAGATTGACCGGTAGTGATTAATTAGCGGATTCCTCTTTCTGGTGTCTATTTGAAGGTCATGAGCATTAGATTCTGCACTACTCCCACTTCCTAAAATGCAAGAGTAAAGATATTTGTGAGAAATCCTGAGCTTCCCTGGTTACTTTTCCACTGTGGAATGGTGTACCTCAGGTGCAAGCTCATGCAGTGCATTGGCTTACTGTGTATTAACAGCAGTGCTGTCTGCAATGCTCGCTTTCATCATTTACAATATACATTTGTTTGGCTTGTTTTAGGAGCATCTTGAAATCTGCCTCAAAAAATAAACTGTTCTCAATCTGTTTAATGCCAGGATATATTAAAAATGCCTTTCTCCTCCTTTTCCATAGCTGCTGCTTGGCAGGCCGTGCGTATCCTTTGGGTGATATTCCTGAAGATCTGGTACCTCTGGTTAAAAATCAGGTGAACAACCTTTTGGAAAGAAGCTTTTTCTATATGAGGTTTTTAGAGGAAGCTGCATATGTCTTACTTGATGGTCTTCTGACAGAAAACTATTATCAATCTGATATGAGTATATACTGCTGTAAATACCAAATATTTTTTAAAAGAATGAAGTGTAATCTGAACATTTAAACTTAGTATTTTTCTTTCAACTGTAAATTGGGGTGTGGGAACATCGAGCTCTTAGTGGCACTAGTTTTGATTGGTTTTATTATTTACAACAAAGTTACCAGAAATTTGTAGATGTCTTTTTGTTCTTGACTTAACATGTCAAATATGGGAGGGTCTTCCCTGTTTTCAAATTCATGTAACACAGGATTGACAGGAGTAGAGAGTAAGATAACATCAAGTAAATAATCCTTCCTCTATTTGGCTGCTGCTAAAACTTCAGGTTTTGTTGGAGTTTTCCTCCCTCAGATATTTTACCTCTGGCCTCTTTGCACAGAAAAGTGTAAAGTTCAGTACAGTCACTTTCCACAATGAAGGTTCCATCAGATGCATTTCTGACAGTCTTTGCCCTAGTATCCTGTCACCAGATCTTCAGCTCTGAGGTTTATCCAGTCTCAGCTACTCAGGACACACATACATCTGTCCTCTAGGTGTAATTCCCACGTGCAGGGTGAGTACATCTGCCCTAGCACTTCAATCTGGATCAGATATCCACAGATACTTAGTAAATGGGTGGGTGAGGTGGAGGTGCCGTGACTACTGAGGTAGTACTAGGTAGAGTTCAGCAGGTAGCAATGTCTCTACTAAGTAGCTCTTTTTTGCAGGTTTCTCTGAGGCTTCATAATTATATTAGTGTGTGTTCATGCTTGTTTCTGCTCATCAAGACATTGTATTTGCTGAAGATAAATTTCCAGCTTTTTGATAACTGCAGGTATTAAGCTGAACTCAATAGCACGTTGTAAAGAAGTGCTTCAAACTGCATCCTTGTACCCTTGACTTGCAGGGTCAGCTATCTGCCTGTTTCTCTGCCACTTCACACAGTAGTATGTGGGCAGTTGTTTGACAGAGCTACTTAATAGGTGGTACAACACATCTCTAGCATTTGCCTTTAGTTTCAGGGTTTCAGTGAGGAAGTGCTTTCTGTTTTGCACTTTGCAGTATGACAGAACAGATGTTTTTTGGTTGTGGGGTGTGTTTTGTTCTTTAGGGGTTTTGGTTTTGTTTTGCTTTGGGATTTCTTTGTTTGTTTATTTGGGGTTTTTCGTTGTTTTTTTTGCTAATCCAGAGCTTGTGGCTATATACATGTAGTAGCTCTGGGTTACTGCAAACCCTTTCCTCACAGGGTGTGCAAACCAGTCTGCTTCCCTTTGCTGGATCAAGCACTAGGCTGTTGGCCTCTCTCCAGTTTTCCCCTGCACACATGAGTCCTGGCAAAGCAACAGACTGTGGATCAAGGTTTGAGGGGAAGTTGGTAGCCCAACCAGCAGCAGTTGCTCTGGGGAGGGGCCATCAACCTCTCTTTTTTATGACCTCTGATAGTGTTCCTGAGAACTTGGCTTAAGGTAACACCTTTCTGCCTGGACACTTGAATCCACTCTAGCTACAGTCTGGGTTTTTTGTTTTGTTTCATTCTGTTAAGAATTCCTAGCTGACAGGTGGGTATCAGGTTCAAGGAGGCCAGTGAGGAAGGTTATAGATCTGAAAATCAAGCTGCTAACTCCTCATGGCTTCACTGCCATGTGGTAACCTGAAAATTAACTCGGAATAGGAGTAAATTAGGAGTAAACAAGAGAATGTGACATTTCCTGAGGATGGCTGGGAGAGTTTATTGCCTGTTAGTTCTCCAGGGGATCCCAGAGAGTATCTTAACACATACTCATGAGCACTAGCTGGTCTGCAGCAGTCTGCTCTCTGCTGGGAGCCAGGTCTGTTGTGTGTGTGTTTGAGACAACTGGAGCTGTTGCTGCCCTGTTTGTTCCCTGGAAGTGTCTGGACACCTCTGTCAGTGGTTCAGTAATTTTTCCTGAAAGATATGCTCAAATTTCAGGACGTATAAAGTCAGTGGAAGAGACGGAAAGTTGAATAGCACCTAAGTCAGTCTTTGCAGCATCAAAAGGTTTGTGCCTCAAAATAAGGCGGCAAATTGACTGACTCTTCCCCAAGGAACTGCTGACGAAGAGGGGAGCTGTGCCCTGGATAAGGAGCTTCTTAGGAGAGCTGCCAGGAAGGGGAGGGAGTTACCTAATTTCACACACTTCAGTCTACAAGCATAAGCCTTATATTTTCCTTTATCTTAAATTTAGCTTGATCTTAAATTGGTTGGCAAGTCTAAGGAGGGGGAATTTTTTTCCTACTAACAAGCAGTAGAAAACATGATTCAAGTAAGAACACTGGTGGGACTCCTAAGGTGCTTTAAAGTTTAAGTGCAAAGCAGGTAATGATGCTGCTTTCCCATGTGCTTCAGCTGTCAGTTATCTGAAATCTATAGGAAATCTGCTGTGTTTGAATCTTCATTGCAGGTCTTTGAATTTCTCATCCGGCTGCATTCAACTGAGGGATCTGTGGATGAAGAGGTCTACCCTTATGTTCGTACCTTGCTGCACTTTGACACTCGGGAATTCCTTAATGTTCTTGCTCTGGTAAGAGATCACCAATCTCCTCCAAGAGAAAAATGCAACCCCAGTTCTCCCATCATCTATGTCAGGGTTGCATGATCTGTAAGATTCCTGTTAAAAAGTTTAGGCTTTAATTAAACCAGTAGTTACTGGCTTGATGCAGGAAATATTTTGATGTGTGTTCTAGAATATATCAGAGGAGATCATAATACTCCTTTATGTCCTTAATATAAATTGATGAACATGACATTATACAGACTCTGGTAACAGAGGCCGTCTTTAAAGCACAGGTAAAACAGGAATAATGTATTTCTTAGTAGCTACATCTTTGTCCCACATAAGGATTCATCTTTCTTCCTTTCCAAATCTCTTGATTTTCCTCTGTGGACCTGTTAATTTTACCTGAATATGTAAGAACCATTTTGGTAGTTACAAAAGAGCAAATTGTGTCTTGGAACCTGCTGCTTAGATGATACGCACAGAAAGGACTTGAAAACATTGTCAGCTTTGTGATGTGGCTGCTGCTTGTGTTTGCTTGTGTTTCTGGGGTTGCCAGTGGAGAGCATTCTTCTCAAGGTGTCAGTGTTTTGCCTCATGCAGACTTTTGAAGACTTTAAGAATGACAAACAAGCTGTGGAATATCAACAGAGAATTGTGGACATACTTCTGAAGGTGAGTGTGCCTAAGAAATAATCTCTTTGTTTACATCTGACTGATTATATGCAACACTGTGCAGTAAAGCCTGTAATTCAGGCGAGGTTTTCCCAGTCTGGCCCTGGATGACACCTTTGAGAAGGTGGTGGACTGGAGCATGGATTCACCTCAGCCGAGGCTGTAGGTTGCATATTTGGAAGTGACGTTTTATGCACATTAAATATGGTGTCAGAGAAGTCTCCTTTCCTGTCTGTGATCTCACCTGGGTCGTACTTTGTTGTCAGATTTCTCCTCTCTGCACTGTTATTTTTAACTGCTTCTCATTGATTCCACTCCCTGATTCCTTCTAAACAGAAAGGGTCCTGGGAATCCTGTGCTTGGCAGGGTGTTAATACTCTTCTGAGATAACCCAGCTCCCTGATCTGTAAATGCTGTGTTTGGGGTGTAACATACTCAGAATGACAGGCCTATCTTTAGTAAATGGGAGAGAAGAGAAATGTCAGCGTTAACAGCCTGATGCTCTAGAAATCACTTGTCATCTGCAGCCTGTGTTCTTTAACAATGAATGTTCTCATTAAAAGCTATCGCTGCCAAATGCCGATTGCTTTCCCCTTCAAAGCTGTCAGCATTAATAATGAGTAACTGCACTTGGAAGCTGTTTATGTATAAACATACCATAAGTAGCGTCTTCCTGTCACTGTCGCCATTGACAGACGAGTAGAGGCACCAGTGAGTGAGTTCCGTGACAGGGCTGCTGCAGCAGCCTGTGTTGGTGGGGCTGAGGTGATGCCACTGGGGGAACTTCCCTGTGCCTGCTTGAGCAGGACGGTGCTGTGAGGATGTTAGTTACCCTGTGCTGGGTTAGACCCTGCTTTTTTGTGTCTTTAGCTGCTGTCTGCAGGAGGTAGTGGGCTGCAGCTGTGCTCTGGAGCTACTGTATTCCTGTGGCACAGTGTCGAGCTGTTTACAGCCCTCTTCTGGGCTGCTAGCCCCGTAGCAAATGTCCAGCACAACAGAATTCAGCCCTGCTCTTGGAGGGGAAAAAGAGGGCAGTTGTGAAAAGTGCTGCGGAATTAAATGCAACTGCAGGCAATTTGTTATGAGGAACCATCAGTCCGTTTGTCTGGAATCTGCTTTCCTTTTGGATAAAAATGTAAAAAATTTTGTGACTTATTATTTAAATTTATTATTATCAGAAAAAAACACACTTAGGAAATAGCTGCACTTTTAAAATAGCTTTAAAATGCTGATGTAAACTTTGCCATATATGTCATTTATTAGAAAGTCCACACAGCTTGCCTGCAGTCTCTATAAGGTTGCTCTGTTTGAGGTACAGTATTTTCACCTTCACATGGACTGACAAGGACCCAGTTTGTCAAAAATAAAGCCAAAATGAATAGAACAGTCCTGTTGTTTTAGTAAGCTGTGGTTTTAAGCTGTTAGTTAACGCCATTCTGAGTAGGCTCCTGTATGAAATAGCCTTTTTAAACAGAAAATGAAAAGAGAATAATAGCATTAGCTGATACTTCAAGTAGAGCTCTGCTTGATCCCTTAATGTGCCTTAGCTGTCTGCTTTCACTTGTGTAAGATAACCAGTAGCATCTCAGGGGAATCTGGAACTCCAAGCCACTTTAAGAAATCAATTGTATCTCCCAAGCTTAGACTGAATGAGGTTATAAACTGTGAGATGCTCCCTGTCTAGGCTTTGCTAGAGCAATTCTTAGATGTTAGCTGACAGAGTCGTTCAGGTGGTGAATTTCATCCCAGCTTAAGCCCACTGCTCTCAGAAGCAGACTCTCCAAATAGGAGCATTTCACTTTCTGGTAGGGTTTAGGAGTTTTTTAGAAAGCAATGAGACACTGAGTCAGAACACATCATGCTTGTTTTTTATACACAAGGCAGGTGAAAAGCACTTCTCAGATTTCAAGTCCCTTACATAGTGACTCTTAGCTATTCTGTTTTTATATAATTTCAAGTCAAGTCAGCACAGCCATGAGTTTCTCAAAGTATTTTATATTTTATATTCATAGACTAACAGATAATTTAATGTGAGAAAAGAAACTTTTTCCCAAATCTACAGTTGTTTCTTCAGTCATTTTTTCTGCATACCACAATAAAGTGGTGAGTGCTTGGGGCTTGAAGTCAAATGTTTGGGGGTTTTTTCTCTCCTGTAATTATTAATTTTACCTTTTCTCCTGATACAACATTTCTCTGCTCCAAAGCTCTGTTACATGTCTAGTGATCAGCACAAACTACAGAGATGGAGATAAACATGGGTTTGGAGCCTATTCACACCCAGAAATAAGGGTTATACAAGAATACTTGCCTTGAGCATATGGCAGAGAGGTTGAGCCCCTTCAGCTTTAGGCCAGAGGTGATTTGGCAATGACACACCCACTGTTTTTGTCTTCAGGTGACACAGTTAAATGCCAGGGAAAGTGCCTTATCTTTTGACCTTCAGGATGGACTAACACCAGGAGATTTTGTAGATGTCTAGGGTAGGAGAAGACCTGATGTCTGTACAGGAATTTCTTGTTGCAATGTCCTGATTTGCTTTCCCAAAGGAAGATGCAAAGTCAGTCACTTGTGTTTATATTTGTCCATTTTCTCTCTAATGCTTCTCAGGTCATGGTAGAGAATTCTGACTTCACCCCCTCCCAGGTTGGCTGTCTCTTTACCTTCCTGGCCCGTCAGCTCGCCAAGCCCAACAACACATTGTTTGTGAACAGGACGCTTTTTGACCAGGCAAGTATTTGTGAGGGGTGGAAAAAAATTCCAAACAGGGTGCAGCACTGAGGAAAGTGCTGTAGACAAGCACTTCTGAAAGTGCTGGTGCATTGTAAAACAGGTGGTATCTTGCTGGGACTTGCTGTGATTTCATGGAAGCAGAGTAGGAGAGACCACAGAAGCACAGTAAGCTCCATGTTACAGCTTGCCTGCTGGAATTGTGTGAGAATTTGGGATCAGGTCCTAGGAGACAGAACAGCCTCTGCTCTTCTCCATGGAATGGCAGGTTCCTGTGGTCACTCGTGTGTCAGGAGAGGTGAAAGGCAAAGGCCCATAATGGCAGGAACCAAGCTGTTTATCTTTAAGCCCCAGTGAGCATTTTGCTGGCTCTGTAGCCACATTACGTATATGAAGATGGCAAGGTAAGGAGATAAGGGATGCCAACTAAAATGACATTAGTGAGCTTCTATAGCATGTATAGGTAACAGGTATGTTCTAATTCATGTGGCCACTATCCTGCTCTGCTGTTTGAAATAGGCTGATATGCACCAATGCATGCCTGAAGCTTGCATGAGTTAGGTTTATATCCCAGTTTAAGGCCCAGAAATTCCTGGGACTGAGGAGGTGGCTTCAACAGCTACAACAGTTGTGCTTTGATGATAATATGGATATATGAACACTAAGAAAAAATGAGTTAGGAAGTATATGTCCTTTTTTCATAATTTAAGAGCAAAGAACACTTTGTGGAGGCTAAATGGATTTGGATTAAACACTTAAATTACAGATTAATTACATGATTTCCTGTTTTTCTGGGAGAGATGGCACAGTCCAGGAGAGAAATCCAAACGGTCAGCATTGTGGTTCCAGCTGTTTGGTGCTAGTCCAAGTCAGGGCCGCAAGGTCTCCTGAGTTCCTCTATATTCCCTGGGTGACCCAAAGGTTGGTTCTAGACCCTGGGGCGGTGTCATCGATTTCCCTCCCTGGAGTCTTTCAGCAGTTCCTGGGTACTTCAGTATACTTAAGTGTCCTTAGTTATAGGACCAAGCAGAGAGTATCTCCGAGATCAAGAGTACATTCAAATTGTGCTGTTGTGTTCTGGTTTGCTGTTGCCGTTATGGGTGCTCACCATCAGCTTGTTAGCATAGCTCTTAACAGAAACCTAGCCAGGCCTAACTCACGTGAACTTCTGCACCCCTGTACAGGTCCTTGAATTTCTGTGCAGTCCAGATGATGACTCCCGCCATTCGGAGAGGCAACAGGTAATAGCCTTTAAGGGGACGTTTCTTTAAGCCCCAGGTATGACCAGACTGTAGAGCAGAGCTCGGCCTCATTGGGAGTCCATGTTGGCTGGAGGTCATATGCCAAAGCAGACACCTAGCACAGGAGTGGCGGCCAGCAGGGAAGAATTGGGCAGTGCTGTACACAGCAGGAGTCAAGGAGGATCCTACCCTGGTATTGCCTGCAGAAGAGATTTGACAGCACTAAGAAAAGAGGCGGGAAAAGTCCTGGATAAGCACATGATCTTCATGGCTAATGGACAATGAATGTAAAAAAAAAGCAAACTGTAAAATAAGCCCTGTGTTAATATAAAGTTTAATGGAGCAGGAGCAGCGTACTTTTAATGGCACCATCTGTGCAGCTGCTACTGCAATACAAATAACTGGTCTTCAATATCTGCAGGTCCTTTTAGAATTGCTCCAGGCAGGAGGGATAGTACAGTTTGAAGACAACCGTCTTATCCAAATGGCAGAAAAAGCTGAATTGTAAGTTGCTGTGTACAATATATAAATACTGCCTTTAAATCTCTTCCAAAGCTTTTTTCCTCCATATTTCTTGCTCCTATTTTGCAGCTGTGTTTGGATTATTTTCTCTATGCATCCACATATGCTTCATTTAATATACTCATATTTAGTCCCAGTGTTTCTGTCTAATCTCTACTGGATGTTCTTACAGAAAGCATTGTTAAGACAGGGTCTGGAGCCACCCCCATGGTACTCATTTTAGAATTGAGTAGGAGATAAGCACAGTGTCTGGAAAGGCTAAAAATTTCCACCATCTCCTTTAGATGCTTTACACTTCCAGAAAGAGTCTGTCATGTCCGAACAGAGCTGGCCAGGGAAGGCATCTTCATCCAAGTCTTCAATTTGGATGTTATGTGAATTAACCCCCATACTACAAAGGAAATGTAGTGGTGTGGGGTATGCCATGCATCTTTTCCTGTGTGTCCTAGGAGGAGTTAGCCACTGTCCGTGCCTCTTGCTTTTCTCTGTTCTGTATGATAACTTCCCCAAAAGAGGGAGGCTGATGGGCTGGTTGGCCTGTGGCTGATACCAAATGGCATATGTAAACTGGAGCCACCCAGCCTGCATGCTGAAAACCTTTGTGTAAGATACTTCCAAATGCTTTTTGCAAAGCCTGCTGCCTTTTCTTTTGAGTGCTGCCAAACTGTGTTGGATCTGAGCTGCCTACCTTGATTCTGCTGACTCACCTGAGTGTGTTTTTCCTAATATGGAAAGTATTTTTCATTTTAGCTATCAGATTTGTGAGTTCATGTATGAACGAGAGCTTCGTTATGACAAAATAATTGGCTGTTACCTGCGTGATCCAGTGAGAAAGGTGAGTAATCTGGTGCTTCTGGCCTTTCTTCTTCATAGCAGTGCAGCTTGTCCTTCTAGCCAGAGCACAAATGTGCAGAACAGCTCTTCTGTCTTGAAAAGTGTCCTCTTTTACAGTGTTTTCTTAGTTATAAGAAAAGAGACTAAAGTGTTGGAGTTTGTGTGTGTGTGTTGGAAGTAAGTTTGTGTGTTGGAGTTGGTTTTGTTGTTTTTTGGGTTTTTTTTTTTTTTAAAGCTTCAGAGTTTTTGGTTTCTTAAATTTAAACAGTGATAATATATAAAACCTGACTGCAAGGTGGGATTTATTGCAAATGTTGCTAACTGCAATACTTCTCTGTTTCTACCGTCAGTCCCTGTCTTTTGTCCCCCTGGGCAGAGTCTCTCTGCCCTTACTATCTCTTTGCAATTAGCTTCTGTGTGTCTGTAAATTGCACATCTGCCACAGTTTTTGAGATATTGTCTCCCCTATCACCAACAGAAGTTGGGAGGAGAATCTGGTAAATGTGATCTCACCAGGTCCTTATGAAACCATTATGCTGAAAGTGGTGTGGGTGAAGGAGTCAGAAGAGAGAGGTTGTGATAGTGAGATGGTCAATAAATATGGTACAGGAGAGTATCTGAGCTGAGGACCGTGTAAGAGATCCTCAGGGGAGAGGCTAATGTGGACAAGGAATTCAGGAATATGATGGAAAAAACTGACCTACTCTATGGTAGGGTGTTCTTTCCTCTGCCTGTTCTCCTAGCTAAAGAGTGATGTCCTGTCCTTTTTCCCTGTGAGCAAGAGGGGGATGTGGAAGAAAATTCTCTTTGACCTCAGTGCTTAAACCGTTTAGCATCAATTCTGTTGCTCTTGGATTTTTTTTTTTTCCCTGGCAGTTCTTCAGCAACTATTTAGGAACACATAATCTCACTTGCAGATAATTTATCCTGATTTGCTAAGAGAGGACTAGCCCTGAGGTCATCCTAAGACTGTTTGAAATGCTCTTCCTTACCAAAACCTAATGCTGTTAGCAGTGCTGCAGAACTTACTATACCATTTATGGTTTCATGCCTTACAGGAAGAAGTTTTCAACTATATTCATAACATCCTGTCCATGCCTGGCTACAGCACTGAAGAAAAGCAGTCGGTGTGGCAGAAAGCTTTGGAACATATAGAGGTACAGTGTATCCTAAATCCATGATACCTCAGCTACAGCTAATTCCTGTTGGAACTGCCAAGTCCTGTTCTTTAAGGACAGTGTCACACTGTCAAAGCACAGCTGTTTAGAAAGCTCTGACTTTAAGGTTTAGTTGTCTTGTCCATTAATGTAAGTGCATCTGTTAAATTCAGTCTGGTTCCCTTGTTTTCCTGGTTTGAAGTATTGCTCTTTGGATAATGGGACCATTATATAGTGAGTGCTGTATAGCAAGGAAGGGATCCATTAGCAAGTCTTTCATCTCCTGAGCATGCAGCAGCAGCAAGGTCAGGACATTGACTTCACTGACCTCACAGTCTGTGGTATCAAATTCTTCATCTTACAATAATAATAACATTCAACCCTGGTACCCTGGCACTTCTAACCTGTGGGAAGATGGGGTCATGACTTCTGCTGTAAGACACAGACTGTTGCTAGACTTCTTTAGCTGCCAATTTTTCCCCTCTCTTTGCTTGAGGGGGTGGACATGTGTCTGAAATAATTGTGCAGTTAGTAGACATGAGGAATCGATAATATCTCTAGTTCCTATAAGGTGGTGTCAGTCCCCCTGCAGGGCAATCTGGAGATACGCCAGGAAAATAACTGTCTATGAAAGAAGCAGTTGTGCACTTGCCCATACTGCTTAGCAGAAAACAGCCACAGAAATCTGTATCCTGTGAGGTATACAGAAGTACTTCATAAAGATACAGAATACTTTTAGTCTCTACCAGCATCTGGAAGTAATGCGTGACTAAGGAGAAAATGAATCAAGAGGGAAAATGACTCAAATGATAAACAAAGAAATCCTGTGAATCCAGCTGTATGACATGCAGCTCACTGAGCTCACAACCCCTCTCCAGACTCACTTTCAGAGCCTGTGGAAGTTGGTGGTGATGCTTGTGCTGTGGTTGAGCAAGCCTGGCTCATTCCTACCTTATCAGAGCAACTGTGGTTCCAGGCTTTCCGAGTTGAGCAAACTGCAGTCTGCTGTGTTGCTTCCTTGTGCCTGCTTCATTCTTCTCCCACTGCATCCCTTGTCTCTGCTTGTATTGGTATATACAGCCCAAGTAGTTTGGCATTGAGTGAGTCGGCCTCCCTCTGTAAGCTTTATTTTGTCTCTTTATCAAATCACAGGTAAGTCTCCTTGCTGGGTCTTTTCATCTTGAGGCCTTTACAATTGCTGTTCCATGCTTGGGTATCTCAGGACAAATCAGGAGTGTCCTGGATTGCCCTTCCTGATATTTCCCATTGTGTTGTACCTGTCTTGATAAGCTTGTCATCGGCTAAGGCTGCCAGCTTTTCATATAGGGTAGTTTGGGGTTTTTTCCTCAGTCTGGAGCCACTTCTTGATTATTGAACCATCAGAAGTGCCCAGTGCCCAAGTTGTCAGAGCTGCATACTTTTCTGAAGTTGGCAAACCACAGAAAATATTTCTCTTAACCTCTTCATGGCTGCCCTCAAAACCAGGATTTCTTGCCCTGTTCCACCAGCTCTTTTTATCTATGATTTTTGCAGATTCCTCCAGAAAGCTGCCAGGCAGATGATCAGCTCTGCAGGTCACCTTTCTTGGTTGCTGTCACTGAAATAACTCCCTCTTTCCTTTCAGCATCTTCTGTTTCCCAGGACTGGTGAACAGTACATACAGCTTCATGTGGCTTAGCAGCTTACTGGCTGCTGTGGGCCTTTATTCTTTTCTATTGTATTAATCCTGCTCTCAGACATTCAGAAGACTTAAGATAGTAAATAACATTTTACTAGGCTAGTGCTGTGATTTCAGGTCTTTAAACAACTGTCCTTTTATCTGCTGAGGTACGGAAGTAGCCAACCAGCCTCTTCAGTTGAAACTAGCAGTGTCTAGAGAGGCTTTCCTGGTGATTATATGACAGAAAGTGGCTTTTGTAATCAGTGCCACTTATTTTCTCCATCATCCTACATAGCTGTTGTTCCTTGATGTTTATCTTGAAAGTAAAGCCTTAGGCTTCTCTTCAACCACAATGCTATTTGTGGTTGTCGCTTTCTGTCCTCAGACCCACATGCCTTGTGTCAGAACCAGCTCCTCAAGGGCTGTCTACCATGTCTGCAAATTGTTCAAACCTGGGAGAGGATGAAAACCCAAGCCCAAAATCTTTTGCTTGGGTGTAGGCAATGAAAGTCACACTAGTTGAAGAGCTGTAGTCGGTTACAGGGAGAGCTGGCCAGACAGTCTGGCTGAATTTGGTGGCTGCTACTTCTGTCTAGAGACCAAGTTAGTACTAGTAATTTTTTCAGATTTGTTTTTTAATTTTTTTTTCCATATGTATGTTTATGATTTTTTTTTTCTTTCTTTACCACTGTAACAGTTGGTTTTGTTTAGTAAAACAATGTTTTCTCATTTGTAGGCTTAGCAGGGGGGTTTAGAAACAATTACTAGGTACCCAGTATTGGTTTGAAGCAATTGCTTCTCGTTTATTTGGAACCATACATGCATTTGGAAGCATTAGGAGAAAAAATGCATATTCTGGTTTGTGTAAACTTGTATAATGCAAAACCTCTTGGATCAAGCTTGATGGGAGGCAAACCTACAGGCATCTAAAAGATTTTTTTTTTCTTTTATTACAATAAAGAAATTGTTTATGGTTATTTTTCCACATCTGGACAGCTATCAGTTGCAGTTAACAGTTACAGGAAACCTGCTTTTAAAACTCTGGTTTGGTTGAGTTCAAGCCAGTTAAACACTGTTTCTATTTGACTGAGAAATTCCCTAGGGTCACTTGAGGGCTTTGTTTCCTCTCTACTGCTGGTTTCTAGTTGGCACTAGGAACGCATTGTTGGCAGGAAGTAAAAACCAGTTGCAAAAGCCTGATTTCTTCACCTTAGAACTGAGATGTGGTCTCCTTGGTGTGAAGAGTTTTGCGTTCTTACAGGCTTGTTCTGTAGTGAAAGCATCAACTTTCAAGAATGGTTTTTTAAAAACTAACCTTCCTCCTAATTTTTTTTACAAAATCACTTTGTGTGGTGGTATTTGTTATTTTGCAGCTTTCATCTAGGCAAAGATGCAGTTACAGTAAGAATGGAATTGGTGATACTGCTTAATTACATTGCCTACAAAATTAAAAATCATTATTTTTGTTGTGTGTTTCTCTCCAAAGGAGTTGCTGTTGCTGAGCCCATGTAAAGCAGCTGACTTGGTAGCCATTCACTTCAGCGAGCAGATCGAGAGCATCATTACAAACCTCCAGGTAAAGTGCCAAACATCACTGATGTTGGCGCTTTTTTACAGTGGGATTGCCATTCTTGTTAGAAATGATTGCCAAGAATCAGAGTGAGTTGTCACTGTCTCAAACAGAATAGTTTGATAGTTACTCTATTGGAATTGCTACGTTTCAATCATTTGGCCTCTTTATAGAGTTCTGGCCATAAAAACATACAATTTCTGAGTTGCTGGTTGCCTCACTTGATAATGCATTTTTTAGTTTGGAGTTCAGTATAGCTTGTGCTCATGGATCTGAGCTGTGGTCAGCAAAGAGAATCTCTGAGTGTTTGCACAAGATAAATGCCTAAACCAGTTTCTTCAGTGGGCACCAGCTCTGAAAAGCATTTTCTTCAATGGATGTAATTCAGGAATCACTGATTTATTGTACATAATTTTAAATAGTAATACTCTGTCTTCTTCTGTTGTACAGGACCAGTTCTTACTCTTCCAGTTTCTCAGGAGTCTCCTTGATCCGAGGTATGTAAGAAAATTGGGTCATTTACCAACTACAGCTTGAAAACATGGGTTAAAATAAATTTGTTTTAAACAGTGTATCCAGGCAGCCTACAGCCAAGTTGAAGGCTCAGAAAAGGTGACTTACCCTTCAGACTGCCCAAAGTTGAGGAGGATAGCCCAGAAATAGCAGTGTTCTGGGGAGCTGCCTTTAGCAGAGCCCTTGCTTGCTTCCTAACTGGGAAATGGTGTGGGTTCCAGTACGTGCAAAGACGCCTCCTCCATGCTGGTGGGAGGTTGGGCGTTGTTGTAACAGCTTCTTTGAGAAGGCTGTGAAATGGTTACCCTGTGACTGTTCTCAACCCACCCATTTCATTACTTGACCAAGATGCCCAAGTTTAACAAAAATAGAGAAGCATTTTGGTCTATTGGCATTTTACATTTCTATCTTATTTCAGAATTGCTGCCATATTTCACTGAAAACTTCTCTTTAACCACTTGCTTGCTCCATCTGCTCCTGTTCTTTTAGTATTTCAGCACTGAGTGTTCTCTTTCTGTTGAATCAGTTTCAAATGCTACAAGACCTTGATTTTATTTATTTATATTGTAAGACACTTATATACGCGCAGCTCCGAGTGCCTTCAAGCAATTGTTAATGCAACTGAAGGAGAGATTTTGTTTTGTCAATTAGCTACAAATTAATTGTGTTTTATGAGGAGAAGTAGTGGTAGGAGAAGATAGTGTTGTATAAATTCAAGAGTCGGTGTTTCTTTTCTTACTGAAGTGGAATAAAAAACATGCTGTGGAAGCCAGAACCTGGAATTAATCACTTTTTGGATTTTGTTAGGATGTAGATAGGGAAAGGAAAAAAAAAAAAAAAAAAAAGACACATTTTATTTCCTAGGTTTTACAGCCATGTTTGTACGGAAGGTGTTAACTTCCACAGTTATTGTTTTCTTAGAAGTTAAAATAAAATCAGAATTTTGCCCAGAAAATATCTTGTTTAGGAGAGAAATTTAGATTCAGTTAATAATTTAATAATTAAGAAAAAGATTGAATAGTTAAGCAGAAATGGTATCCAGCCAAATGTTAAGTAGGACTTTATGCTGTGATATCACTTGCAGCAAGTGAGACCCAATGAAGGTAGTCATTAACCTGGATTTTAATCTTACTTATAGAATGGCTTCTGTAATCTGATTAATGAACATATCTAATTGAACTATACCATAATTAGAGCTAAATACAACCATTTCTCCTGTACTTATCTTCTAATAAAAAGCAACACTTGATGTGTTCAAACCAGCAATAGGAAGCAACATTCTGTCTCTGATCTTTCAAAAGATCTCTGCTTTTCCCTGTAAGCCTGGGGTTCAGCAAGGTGCCGTAGGCCATGTGGCTCATCTTGTTGTGCCAAACATGTCTTAGGGATGTGTGGTTCTTTTTCCCTCTGTGTTTCAAAGTCCACTAATTCTCTGCACTGCTGTAAGATGTTCAGCACCCCAAGTAATGGAGATAAACCACATGCTGACTGGATTGTAGTTGTCACAATACTCAATAAGCAAAAGATAAGTGGGACAGTTATACAGAAAAAATGAACAAAATACTACTACTTTGGATTCACATGTGGCACTGAATGACTGTAAAGCAGAAGGTCTGGAAGCCCAGGGTTTAACCTGTTGTTATTAAACTCTGTTGTCAGTAGGAAGCATTCTGTAGAGATCCTAGATTGCTGGTAGGGCTGCTTTTTTAATACCACTTAAGGTCCTGTTCTCTGTTTTCAGTGCTGCGATTTTGTCTACTTGTAGGATCTATTGCAATGAGCTGAACTGTATCCTGAAAGGTAGAGAAGGAGGCAGAAATCTTGTTATGCAAGACCTGATCTGCAGATCTACCTATGCTTTGTAGTATACCTATACATAAAATAGTGATTAGGTTCTTCTGAAAATATCTGTCCCTTTTCAGTCAATCTAAATGTTTATATGGTGGGTTTTTTTAGCAAAATTCTTATTAAAATAAAGACTCCTAGAGCAGTAAATGAGCTTTTAATGTCTCAAATACGATTGATTGCTTGATTATATGGGGACAAGACTCATCATGCTAGTATAACTATCCTAGTTGGTGGAATTGCATTAGGGATTAATTTGGCCCATTTAATTTATCTAGAGATTTATTTTAAAGGAGATGGAAGGGGGAAGGGAGGAAACAGGGTTAACAGAAATTGCCTGGGGAAATTAAAACCCAATGTCCGTATGTTTGTATCTTATAAGCAGCCACAGAAGATGGAGAATGTAGTGTGTGTTGCTCAGCTCATTAATCGCAGCCTTTGCTACATTTCCATTTTAAACTCTTACAGCTTTTATCCTCTAGCAAAAGCAATGCAGTGAAGCATGTCTGTTTGCAGTATATTTGTGTATTATACCAACAGTATTAACTAATGTAGCAACACAATGTTCTGAGTCTATAAATACATTAACAGATACTTAAACTTTTAGCTTCTGTTACAATGGCTCTTCTCACTGACCAGCTATCCATCACACTTGGAAGCCTCACTTCTGCCAGGTTTTGTGAGAAACCAGTGATTATGTCTTCCTTTTAGGATAGTGTAGGTAGGGTATGTCAGGGGAGATGTTTGTCACGGTTCTGGTGAAGCTGAACGTAATGATATTGAGCTGAACAGCATCTGCAAGTCTTAAGGCTGTTGCTGTTTTTATCATTATAAAATCCAGCTTTCTTTCCATTCTCTCTTCTCTGCATTTCTTGAATGAAATGGTTAAGGAAAAGGTCAGCTTGCTCATGAAGTCATGAGTACTGGGTGCCAGAGTTATTTCCAGACTAGAAGTTTGTTCTCAGACTAAAAATCTCCAGAAGACAGAGGTCATTTTAGATAGAAAGCGCTTCTTTATTTTAGTCTAGTTGCAAAAAGAGTGGAATACTCACTCCTTTACAGGCACTGGGGGAGTTTATAGGGTGTGTGTTGTGTGGAGGAGTGGATGGTGAATGCTGGAGGCCAGAATTTAGGAATTCTTGTTTCAAAAGAAAAGTCTTCTATATTTGATGTCAGAACAGAATGGTTTGGATACCAATTTTTGTACAACTGTGTCCATACTTTGGACTCTGATCACTACCTGTGTGAGGCTTTCATTTGTGGGCAAATATCATTTATAATCAAGTGATTGATGTTGTAATCACAGTAAGCTTCTTTTGGCTTGCTAGGGGCATAGGGTTCTCCTAGCTTTTTGTGGATGATAATAATTCTGTTAGCTCATGTAGCTACCAGGAAATACAAGTTCGTAATATATATCAGACCTTTTCCATCCCATGACTGTAGGGTTCACACACCAACACACCTTCACCTGATTGGGAAATTCTATTCCAAAAGGTGATTAAATACATTCCTTGATGTGTTTTCTTTCCTAGCAGGAGTTTCAGAACAGGTTTCAGAGCCCTGTTTCCTAGACTGGATAAACTTCTTGATGTTTCTCTGCATGATGCATCAATCCTAGAACTGCCACATGAAGTAGTTTACCCTATGGTGGTGGTGAACTGCTGTTCATTTTGAAGGGCTGCAGGTGCTATATCTGTCTCTAGGAAAGTATAATCTTTTCCATCCTACCTCTTTCAAATCTCTTGCTTCATGTTGCTCTTTTTAAAAACAAGATAGGTAGAAAACAGTCAGAACACAGAGGGAGTCATGGGTGCTGCACGCAAGTCTGTTCTTTGTTTTGTTTACTCCTTGTAATTAATAAAAAGCCAGTGAATTAGAAAATGGCCACTACACAAACCACTGCAGTGACAGCAGCTGCTGCTGGAAAGGCATAGAGAAATCCTTTTAACAGGGACATCTTATTTTACTTAATGAGTTACTTCACCTGCAGAATTGACCTCAGCTAGAATCAGAAGGGGAGCCCTATTTTGGCCTCCTGAATGGTCAGGCCAGGCAGCATTATCCACAGCCCTGTGCAGAAGAGTGTCAGGTTGGCACTGCTCGGTGCCTGACCATCACAGCAGCGTTGATTGTGACCAGTCAGAGGAGGGCAGGGAGATAACAAGGGCAGGAAGCACAGCAGGGGTTGGAGACTTTGCCTACCTGTGTTGGTTGAGCAGATCTCATACTGGGAGATGAGACAGATGTCTTTAGTTCCTGCTGAATGTGGTTCTGTTGTGCAGCTGGTTGCAAAACCCTTGAGAGAGGACGCAGCCTTTGGCTGAACAATATTCAGGGTCTTGTTCAAAACCTTACATCTGGTGGTCTGCTCCATGGCCATCAGGTGCACAGAGTTACTGCCTCTGCAAGAGCAAAACCTAATTCACCAGCCTTGCTCTGAGAAGAGGAACTAAATAAAAATGGGGTTGTTTTCCTAAAAGAAGCACAAGTTCATATCTCAGCGAGGTAGATAAAAAGGATCATATTCTAGAGGATGACACATTAAAATGTGATAAAGGAAGACAAAGAAGAATTTCAGGGCCAATAAGCAAAAAGCAACAAAATATTTCTTCAAATGGATGTAGAGGTCTGTGGGACAAGTAGGCAATTGTCATCTAAAAAGACCACTTGGAGATCATAACATTTCATTGAAGGAATTAGTTCTTTACACCTCTTTGCCATAGAACTGCTGAAGATGTGTCTGTACTGGTATCCTTCTTCACAGGGGTCTTTGGTAGTCTAATTTATGCTGAGGCATCAGTAGAATATGTTTTGGAACAACAGACCATACCTCTAGTACCAGTACCTAGTAGAAACAGCGTAGTTTTTCTCTTAAAAACAGATTTTTTCATTCTGTATGAAGGATATAAGACAATACATAATTGAGTAAGAAACTCTTCTTTCCAGCCAAACTTCTGGGCTAGTATTTGACTTGAGTCTCCTGCAACTTTTTTTCTTACAGAGAAGGCATTAACCAAGACCTGATACACTTACCACCCTGCATCACTGAGCAGTTCATTGAGTTGCTCTGTCAGTACAGCCCAGGCCAGGTTTTGGAGACACTTAAAGTTCTGGAATACTGCAGACTGGAAGAAACCATCCAGGTAGGAAAGACATGTATAAGGACAGGGGCTTGGGGAAGCATTCAGATCAGCTCCTAACTCTCTAAAGTACTGTAAAATTACTTTAGCCCAGGTTGGGTATTAGTTCCTGGATGCTCTTCCAATCCATTTCTAACACTGCTTGTCCCCATGAGATGCTAAACTGCTTTCCTGCAGCAAGGTTAGCAATATTTCCTATATTGAATCTGAGCTTAGTCTTAGGTAATAAGAAAAAGGCTCGTGGTACTTTGAAGCTACTTGAGTGACTGCAGAATAGAGACTGGCTGTGTTAATGTTGATGAACATGTTGAAGGTATATGAAATCATGGGCCTGGGGTTTTTGGAAAGCAATGCTGTCAGAATTTGACCAGAACTTGGAGAGCTGCTATTTCTTCCCTTTATGAAAATTTGAACTATGATCTGACCTTGACATTGATTTATAGCTTTTTTTTTTTTTTTTTTTTTTTAATTTTAATGCTGGTGGTGGCAGTAGTGCAAGTTGAGCAATAAACACAGCACAGCCAGTAGCAGGGGGAAGTAGTAGTAGTGCTGCTCAGGCTGGGTAACACACCTGGGAACACAGACACAATCCATTCTGACCATTTGGCTGTCATTGTCTTGTGGAGAAAAACACTGTCAGCTTTCTTAAGATAGACATTTAGGTGGTGTTTCTTGTTTGTTTGTTTGTTTAATCTTTTAACTCAGATAACCCAGAAACATCAGCTCCATGAAGCTTCTTCATATTTACTGGAGAAGAAGGGAGATATCCATGGTGCCTTTTTGGTTATGCTTGAGGTACCGTACACTGAAATCCTGAATGTGGCACGACGTGCCATCAGCATGGTGGCCTGTGTTAAGGCTTGAGATTGTCATTGCTTCACAAGTTGTTTCCCCCTAAAATCCACGGAAGCATTTACATTCTGTCAAATAACAATATGCTGGGTTTTCTGCAGACTCAGATCAGTGTATTTTTCTGACATGTCTTCAAACATATAGTTGATAACAGATCCTGTAATTTGTTTCTCTTAATCAAAAATCTTTCAACTCCTGTTTCCTTTCCATATTCAGAAAGACATTTATGCTGTATTAGTCATACTGGGGAAGAAAATGAGGGCGATCCTTTGTAATCATACCTTTTAAAAACACTTCTGTCAAGATTCTGCAAGCTTACTTTTCTGAGTTTTGTTTTTTGGTTGTTTTTTTTTTTCTTTTAGCAATTGCAGAGCAAGTTGCTGATGCTTATGCAAGATGATGAAAGTAAGAGTTATCAAGTTAAATTCTATTTCTATTAAAAAGAGATAAACACAAAAGCACATATGCCTGACACCTGGCATAATGAGACCCTATTTCATGTTTCTAGGTATTGCAGTGACTTTTTTTTAAATTGATATTCACACGGCTGTGGTGGTTATTCTGATCATACTTCTTCACTATTACTCTGATCTTGCTAGAGATCTAGAAGAAGCTTGATGGATAGATTTTTTTGTGTGAGGTCAGCTGCCCTGTTAGTTGTTTTTGATTGTGACTGGTACTCTTACTGGCTTCCCAGACACAATTCCTATGTTAGAATCCATTCAGACTCATTACTGAGCTTTAGTTGACATTACATATGAACTGTGATGAGAGACATCTGGAAGTAGCGTCTTTTGAAGGAAATTTCTCAGAGAAGAAAGAATGTTCTGCCTACAAAAAATGAGTATAGGCACAGGTGCACTGTTCACTGGCCCAAAGATTCATAGGCACCTAATTTAATGCAGTGACCATATTTATTAATTAATTGTATCCTAAACCACAGCCAGAATCTTCCTTATTCAATTATGTGAAATGTTTTATATGCCCAATTTATTGTGCTGTTCAGGAAAAGAGACAAAAATCAGGACCTGTCTTTATAATTTAGTTGCTCATTGTAGTGAACAGACTTTAGATGAACAGCATGTTTTTATTTTGCAGAATGATTGTAAGTTAACATATCTAGTAGTTTTTATAATTACAATTTATTTTTCCCCAGAAAACTTAGGCTCAGCTGAACTCGCCTTGTTAGAAAACATTGAAGATACCTTAATGAAAACAATTGTCCTTTGCCAGAGAAATTCACATAATTTAGACCAGCAGCAGCGAGAGGTAAGGTAATAAAAAAATGTATCATATCAACAAAGACCTCTGCATCTCCTGAAACTTTCTCCTCACATGCTTCTTCCTTAATGTGCCCCCAGGAGTGATTGTTTTCCTTTGCCTTGTGGTATTCTTGCAGTAGAACAGGAGAGAAATCCTCACTTGAAAGGGTGAAGCACAAAATAAAGTGCGTATCAGCAGTGGAGAAGCAGATGAGGCAACATCCTTTACCCCATTTTTACCTTCAGATGAAATTTTGGCTTGAATTTCCATCAGACGCTAAAGAAGGCATAGTGAGGTTTGAGCCGACTTTATGGTGGCACAGAGCTGATGCTGCTGTCACTGTGGCTGCAGGATGTTGCTGTTGAGTATGTTCATGTCCTGATTTTGGCTGGCATAGAGTAATTTTCTTCCCAGTAGCTGGTACAGTGCTGTGTTTTGGATTTAGTGTGAGAACAATGTTGATAGCACACTGATATTTTAGATGTTGCTAAGTAGCATTTGTCCTAAGTTAAAGATTTTTCAGTTTCTCTTGCTCTGACAGTGAGCAGGTGGACAACAAGCTGGGGGGAGCACAGCCAGGAGAGCTGACCTGAACTAGCCAAAGGGCTGTTCCAGACCATAAAAGTCATGCTCACTATATAAACTGGGGGGAGTGGCTGGGGTGGGGGCAGGTCGCTGCTCGGACATCGGTCAGTGAGTGGTGAGCAATAGCACTGTGCGTCTCTTGTCCTTGTCTTGGGGTTTATTTCTCTCTCTTTTTGTTATATTCCTTTTCATCATTGTTGTTGTTGTTATATTTTAGTGTAGTTATGAAACTGTTCTTATCTCAACCCACAAGTGTGGTTGGGTTTTTTTTCTTTTTTTCAGCTCTCCTCCCCATCCCACTGGGCGGGGGGAGGAGTGAGCGAGCAGCTGCATGGTGTTCAGTTGCTGGCTGGGGTTAAACCACAACAGTTCACAAAACCTGAATTTAATGTCAGCCAGATCTTTGAGGGGTGGAGACAGCAGATCTTGCTTGAGCTCTTGCAGTGAGAACTGGGTTTGCCTGTCACCTTGTACTGAGATTGCATTTCCATTTTGTCAATGTCAGTGACATAGAAGGCTTCTTTTCCTAAGGTTATGTGTAACTTATGTAACTGAACTCAAAACTGAGAACATTCTTCCCGTGTCTGAAGAAGTGGCATGTCTGGAAGTCAAGAATTCTGTAATATCTTCCAATCACTGCCCAGTGTATTGAGGTGACCTGCTCAGTTTCTTCTCTTAAATATTTTATTGTGCATCAGATAGCTGCTTTGTTTTATTGAAGAGGTGTCTGTGTGCACACCTGAAGTGCTTATGGCCCACCTGCTTAACTGGAGAGATCTGAGTTAGTGTTTGCTTTCATTCTGGGTCCTGTTCCACCCACTGGAATGGTGGTGTTGATGCTCCAGTAAGATTTAACTCTGGTCACCAAATAAAGGACCAGCTTCCCCAGTACAATATTACGTGAATTTTCGCAGCTCCTGTATTAGATGCCCTTTTCTAGTTGGGATCCATTTACTGTGCTACCCATTATGTAAGCATTCTCTACGGCAGAGAGTGCGCATCTCACATGGAGAAGTAGTTGGAGACTGAATGAAGGACAAGTAAATGGTTGTTACAATTCCAGTAAATAAACAGGTGAGATGGAGAAGAGGGAGCAACAGCAGCCAAAGATCTGTGCTCAGGTGCCAGTCAAACAGTATCTTGGTCTAAGATACGAGCAGTCTCAACGGAAAGCAGATCCCAAGTGCTGTGTTCTGAGGTGTTTTCTCATCTTTCAGTATCATTCCATTGCAATCAAGAGAAGTGTAGCTCTGTTCTTCAGAATGTGTGAGTCTTTGGAAACGGAGTCTGACACTGGTCACAGGTTGTTGTTAGTAGTGCCATGTTCTTACTGCTTTTTTAACTCGCATTCAATTATTTCAGGCCCTCTGGTTTCCCCTGCTGGAGGCTATGATGTCCCCACAGAAATTATCTGGTTCTTCGCAGTGTCGACACTCTGAATGTAAGTATTTTGGCTTTTGTGTCCCTGAATATTAATCAGCATTTGAGTGCTGTCTCTCCCCTACTGAAGGAAGAGAAGCAGTGTTGTTACTCAATTCCTAAATTTTCTGCTTCTGCAGTAGATCTGAACTGCAGTGTCTGTAGGACTGAGCTCAGGTTGGGTGTTTGGTAGGCTGCAGCTGTCAGGTTTGGGTTTTTTTCAGTCCTGAGTGGAAGAGGGTACCCTACCATCGCCTTTGCTAATAAGTTGGTTCCACTGGCAATGGTCTCTTTGGAAAAGCACAGTTTGTACAAAGGCTTTCTGGGTTGTAAGTAGGTTGCAGTGTCTGCTTTGGGAACTTCTGACGTGTTACACTGTCAATCGCCCTTGCCTGGACTTTTTGTGCACTTGTCCATTGTGTATAAAATCAGAACTTGAATACACTGGCTAAATCCTCTACTCACGTTCTAGTGCCCTGAATTGTTGTGAGTGTCAATAGCCTCCCTTTATGAGAGCCTTAAGAGTAGTTAAAAAGGGGCTTTTACATACTGTGGTCTTGGGACAGAATAATGCTTTTTGGTCCATCCCAGCCCTGTACACCACAGTGGTTGTAGTTGTGCATTGTTAAGGATCACAACATATTGCAACTAAGTGTGGTGGTGATCCTGCTCTCCATCCTGCCTCTGTTTCTTCCCTTCCAGTGACTATTAGCTATATCTGGACTCCTGGGGATAGTCCTGCAGAGATCAGTAACCCAAAAATATAAATCACCTCTTCCCTCGATTAATCACTTCCTCTAAATTCATAATGTCCCCTAGATTATCCATATCTGGGAGCTAATGCCTGCAGAAAAGTAATCATCTGAAGTGACACCAGAGATGATGAGCGGATAATACACCTGGATCCTGCATAACTATTTTCTGTTTGTTCCTAATGTGCATACTTCCCAAACTGTTTTAACTTGCTAATTATCCCCACAAAGAAGCTGAATTGCTGGGTCTGTGCATAATCTGAATATTGGCTCTTACTTAGGGGAATTGGGGATCTAGGAGCAAGTTTCCTGCAAAGGTTAATACTAGGAAGTTTTAGAGTCTCTGGGACTATAGTATGGACAAGGCATCCAAACTGGGTTTTGGTAGCAGTAGGAAAAGTGAATGACAGTGATTCAAAGTAAGTCTCAAAATGTGAATGTTTACTATAGGTAGGGCATGGGAGGGGAACAGAAAGGCACCATGATATCAAGAACTTTATACTTTCTGATACAAAAAGCTGTGTGTGCATAATGCAAAATATGCAGAAGAAAAAATATAAAAGCCATTTTCAAACTAGGAAACATGAACTGAAATAACTCTCAATCTGTAAAAATAAACTTTCTGTACTCCTTAAATTCTAATTAACTGCTGATGGCTTTTATGTTTGATATTTCAGCGTTGAAGAGTTTGACGATGCAAGTGCTGAACAACATGGCTGCATTTATTGCTCTTCCTTCAATCCTGCAGAGAATTCTACAGGTGAGCTTCTGAAAATAAGAAGCTTTTACTAAGCTGTGCAATTTCCAGGTTGTTAAAGATCAGATTAGCTAATTGTCTGTTTCCAAGTATTTCAGTAAAACTTCAGTTGGTGAGATGTAAGTTGGAAAACCTGATAAATAACCTGGGAGATTTGATGCTCTGAGGAGACATGTGGGAACACATAGACTGGTGAGAAGATAATTGAGGTAATTTCCGCAAACCAAATAAAATATTACCTCAAAGGTTGCAGTTACTTTGAGCTGAATCTTAGCAATCTTAGGGACAGAGCCACTATGCATTTACAATGAGAGAACAATGTATTGTTTTAGAGATGTTTGTTAGTGAGCAGCAAATGTCTCATAGAAGAGCTGATTTCAAAATGGCATCTTGGGTTGAGTGTTCAGGAGCAGATATAATTTATTAACTTGCGAAATGGATTAAAGATGAGGTTGGGATTTAATAGCAAACCTTGAGAAACACAGAAAACAAATTAAATAAATTGTCTGCATTGTGGAGTAGAATAATTGAAGGGTTGAGAAAGTGTGAATTGCTCCTCAGAGTTTCTGTTTCAGATAAAGGAAGAAAATGTAGAAAAGGGCTTACAGGTGTCTTGGTTTGAATGAGAAGAGAATGAATTCTGTTCAGTGATTTTTTTCAGCTCAGTTGTTCTCACTGCCTGCACTGTCTGAAGTCAGCAGCACGTTTCCCAGGCAGTGGCTGCTCCTGGCAGTGCTGACGCCCGGGGTGCAGAGTTAGTACCCAGGATGGGTGTGCAGACCAAGGCCACTGCTGGAGCTTGCTGGGGGTGCACAAAGTAAAAGGCTGCACCTGCGGGGAGGAGAGGCCGGGACAGGCGACTCCAAACTGATCAACAAGGGATTCCAGCCCCACGTATGTCATATTTGGTATAAAGCTGAGGGATCAGGAGGGTCTCACCTGCTTTTACTTTGCCCTGCTCTGCTCAGTTCAGGTCCTCCTCCAGTTTCTGAGGAGGACTCTGTCCATTCTGTCTTTGATCTCGATCTGTGTGTTCCTGAATCTGGTACCAGAACACAGCTCCTCTCAGCTGCAGGGCCCAGTCTGGGACATTCCCAGTTCCTTCTCCACAGCATCAGTGGTGGTGGTGTTGTCATTGCCATCAGGGGGGTGGGGTTCGATACTGGTTTTGTATATATGTGTATATATTCATTTTTATTATTATTATTAATTTATTTTTTATTAAAACTTTTCTAGTTCCCTTTTCTATTGGCTAAGTCTCTCTCCCTTATTCCCTCTCTCTTCCCCTTTGGGGAGGGAGGAGGGTTAACAGAGAGCAGCCGTTACAGGCTTAAAGGGCTGCCCTGACCCTAAACCGAGACAACGGGCTTCACTGGGTAAACACGCGCCTCTAGCAACCCGTTAGCATGATCTCAGTATTATGCAAAATCTTAGATTTTGGAAAAAAATCACAATTAAAGACAGTGAAAGATGTTATAAAAGAGTGGATAGAAAGCGTGATCAAATGAATGTGGTTTTATCAAAGGGAGAAAGTGTCAAGCAAACGTAATGGCTCTTCTATAACTTATTTTGTCTAGTTTTAACTGGGGCATTAGATACAGTTTCCTATCAGGCTTTCTTTGATGTTTAATGTAGGCAGGAAATGATACAGAAGCTGTGAATGAATAAGTGGGCAGGTAGACTGGGAGGCCTTCCTGGGTTATGTTGAGAATTACTGGAGTGGGGTGAGAGGCAAACCAGTGACTACTGTGAAGATAACATAGCTGGGGAGGTATTAGGGTATGGAGGGAGATCCTGTTCTCCTTTGGGATGAATAGAAATTCTTGTTTGCAGTCTTCAAATATTTCATCCTATTTTTGGTTTTAGCAGAGATAAGAAAAACCCTTTTCTAGAGGCTGACATTCATGTCCTGGAGGCAACAGATGAGTGAAATGTGTTGGTCAGTGGTACAGTGAGATGGTTGACCTGATGGCACTGCTGAAAAGCATAATGGAGTGCATCAGATGAAGCACTTGTACAGAAGTGTGGAAGTCACTGTTTAAAGCAGCATATGCAACTTGGTTGCTGGGTTTGGAGGCTGGGGGAAGTTGTTCCTGCTCGTTCCGTGTCGCAAGTTAACCTTCCAAATTCAGTCTGACAAAATAGAGATTTAAATGCTTTTGTACAACTAGAGCAAAAAATGGGGACAGATGATAACTTTTTAAAATGCATTAAGAGAGGACTGAATTCCAGATAAAGAACAGAAATGGATGTAGGAAAAATAGTGTCATAAAACTCGTTAGAAGATCCTATGGAAAGGAAGGTGGTATTTATTTACAGGGTCTCTAAATAAGTTGACTTTCTCTTAATTGATTGTTCTGTAGATTTCATTCACTGTCTTGCACTCGTGTATTTACGAACTCCTAAAACGTATGGGAATGAATGATCTGACCTGGATCATTTGTGGGCAGTAGAGAGAGGGTATCGACACCTCACTGCATCTCTGGGATTCCTTTGATTGATGATGAAAACTTAAAGTTTGGAGAGCTTCGTTATGTCCTTTGGAGGTTGCTGGGTATTACAAGGTGGGGTTTTGCCTCCGAATCTCACTTAAGCTTCCATAAATCATAGGCCAGATTGCTGTATATTTTGTTTGCCCGTGTTTGGAACTGTGGTTTGAAATACATGTCTGTAGTCTGCTTTCCTGTTGGGCTAACAGGAAAATGGTGCAGGATGCTCTGCAGACTTGTTACCCTCCTCACAGTAGGACATGGGAGTCTTCCACTGTAACTTGTCTGTCCTGGGCTCTTATCAGTCTGCTGCCTTCAGTGCTTGACACCCTGCTCAGCTTTGCAGCTGGGAACAACAGCCTTTGTTACCAAGACAGACCATTCTTTTAACCCTTTCTTCTTGTGCTTAATACACGTTTCCATTCATGCTGCATTCACACCAAGCTTTATTTCTGGATTTCTGGGATAGCATTGCTCTAGGTCACTTTGCTCGTGTGTTGGTAACTCTGTTGTGTTAAACTATTGCTTCAGGGCTTGCAGTGGATGTCTGTGGAAGGTTTTCTTTGGGTTTTATTTTGGTGCACAGCATGGCTCTTGGAAGAAGTCAGTTGGGGAAAATGATGTCAGGAGTGGTGATGAGTCTCACCATGTGTCTTTGGGTGCCCAGCTCAAATGTTCACAGCTTCTGAACCCTTATGTTTTGGATCAGGAAAGAAACTCTCACAGTGTTAGACAGCAGGGTGTACTGGATGTTTTTTTTTCTCTCCCTGTGTAGTGTGACCAGTCACCTGCTTCCTTGGATTATCTGGGAATGCCATTTAAGTGCCCTGCAGGCAAGACTAGCAACATGGCTTGCATACACATGTGTTTCCCCAGAACACTGTCTCAACAGCTTTCTTGGCTAGAAAGATCTCTATTTTGTTAGCCCAGGGTGGGTATTCCTTTCCCAAAGCTGTGTAGTTGCTCTTTGAAGTGATGTAAAATTCTAAACCCTGTTGCCAAACCCTTCTTGGCTCTGAGCAGTGTGTAGGGCCTCGTTCAAAATGTTATTCATGTGCCACTTTAACTGTGACCATAAGCAGACTCTTAAACCATCTCTTCTGGGCCCTGGAGAACATACAGTCTTTTCCAAGCCCTCAAAATATTTCTGTGAAACCCAGCATTATAAGCAGTGTTTGTTTGAAAATGCCCTCACAATCTGTTCCACTGGAGCTCAAGTCTTGGTGGTAGAGCATAGATGCACTGGAGCTGCAGGCCTGGAAGGTAGAACAGCTGCCCAGGAATTAACCGGGGGATTTTTTCCAAGGTGGATGACATCAATAAACTGAGGTAGATTATCTTGCCTTTTCTGAAAAGGAATTAGAGTATTCCAATTTTAGTGGACTGTTTTTCTTCCTCTTCTGGGCTTAACTGCTTATAGATTATACTTTATGCAAATGTTAACTTTGCAACTGGAGTGCTTTGCTAAAGGGCACCTTGCAAAGAGCTATGAGCAGACTCCACAGCTTTCACAGAAAACAGGTAGGCTCCTGGCAGCTGCCTATTGCAGTGATTGACTCAACTTCATGTATCTGAAGTCGTATGAAATAACGGTTGATGTATTTATGTCCTTGCTCATCCTTAATAATGTTGTAAATTTACCTATTAAATAGGAAATAACTGAAATAACTGTATTAGCAGAGATACCAGAGGAATCCTCTTGAGCATTAGGAAAAATTCCATGTCATTATGGATGTGAATGCTGTCTGAACAGGGCTGAAAGGTTGAGTGTTAATTCCCGTACAAAGCTGTAATCCTTCCTGAATGTTTTGTACATAAATGCAGCTGATGCCTCCCGCAAAATGGAGAACTGGAGAAGCCAGAAATTTTAAATCTACCTGTAGGAACCCCAAAGTGGGGAAGGAAGTAATACCTAAAATCCATTACAGTGTGGAAACAGAAAAATCCAAAAAACCTTTGCTTGAATTTTTTTCTGCCCCTGCTTAGGATTCTGCCTGTTTTGGTTTTTTCTTTCCAGTCCTGCAGATCAACACTGGGATTAGTTTTATGTACAATAGTTGCTCTGTCCCCTTGCAGACAGGACAAACTGCAGGTGGATGTGTTTTCTGAGTTCATAGTGAACTTAGTAGCACAGTTCTGTGAGTGCTATTAACAAAGAAAGTGCTGTTTCCTGGAGCTGGGAAGAAATTGGAAGTGCAGGAGACAGAAGTGTCTAAAAGGCTGTATAAGCACCTCTGGCTTGCATCTGGATACCTGCCAGCTTTTCCTGATCTGTTTGCTGGTAGTGGCACTGGGCAGTGCGTTTGGCTTTGCCTTACCATGCTAAGCATTGCCATGTCCTCAGAAATACCAGCCTGGAAACAGCAGCTGTGATCTGTTCCCACCTTGGTGCAATTTACTCTTACACTGGATGGGGTGGCACATGAATGTTTGGAACTTGCATCAATTCCAAACAGAAGCAAATTTTATAAGGTGGAATTACTGAAACATACTGCTCTGTAAAAGTGATCCCACAAGGCTCTTGTGACTGTAAATTTTGTGGGGGCTGAAAGCAGCAATTGGAAGAAAGCGTTAGAACTTGCTGGAAATGTGAAATTACAGCTCTGGATGAGTGGCTCAAGGCAGGTAGGCAGCTGCTACCCAGGCCTGGGAAGCACTGTCTTCAATGGCTGCTGGCAGGAAATGTCCATGAACTTCATACCTAACTGGCCGGCTCAGTATAAGGCTTTGCTGGACTGTGTGGCTTCTCTTTGGAGAAAAATCCATTCTTTTCTTACCTGTCATTCCTTTAGAGATCATCAAGCATGACTTGATACACTGAAAGTAAGTTGGCCCTCAGACTCACATTCCTCCTCTGCAAAGCTGTAGGTGGCTCTTTTATTCTCCTCTCTTCTTCATTCTCCTCTTGCTCCCCTGTCTCCAGACAAGAAACAAATTGCTTTGAAAAGTCTCTACTTGCATCTTGGGAAGTTTGAGTTGCTATAGGTAAATGGTTGCATCTGTACTGTTTATGAGTTACCTGTTTGAGTGCTTTAGAAAAGTGTCTGTTTGATACAAAAATGACTTGTTCTGTGTTATGGAATACACAGATGCTGCATTGGAAGTCCCGAGTTCCCTGTTGCCCTCTGTAATTCACATGGTGACTCAATGTAGTGTATTTTCTATGCTGTTGCTTTAAATTATGCATGCAGAAAGAAAACTTAGTGTTTGTTGCTTGAGCCTGTACTGTTTACCCAGTAAAAATGGTGGCCTCTGCAGCATGTTGAGCTCTTCTGTATATTCCAAATCTACAGCTGGATTTGACTCAAGTGATATTATTCAGTGCTGTTTTTATTTAGGCTGCCTGTCACGTTTTCTCTGAAGACTCCTGTTCAAAAATTGCCTGTGTTTCTATCGCTGTTCTGGTGATCTCTCTGGGCATCTCGCAGTATAACTTCCATGCTACGTTAGTCATCTTTGTCAGCTTGCTTTTCCACTCTTGCTTATCCTTTCTCTCCCTTCCCTTCAGTCCCAGCATGGAATCAGCCTTCCTCCTACCCCTTTCTTAATTCTTCTCAGCCAGAAACAGTTCCTTCTATTCCAGTTTCCACTGTCTCCATAATTTTCCTATTCTTCAGGTTAGTTTCTTTTTCACATCTTGCCAATCTGTCTCTATTTTGTTTGCCAATGCCTTGCCCATTCCACCAGTAAGCTTCTCTCGGCTTCCAGCAGGCTTTCCCCCCGTATCCCTCTACTGCCTCCCCGCAGGACAAAATGCTTTTTTCTAAGTCCAGTTCAGAGACTCTCTGTCAGTCTCTGGGATCCCTGTGTGACACAAAGATGACTTCCCCTGATCCTCTTTTGGGGCATTTCTGCCCCACGAGGTGTGTGCCTCGCTGGTGCCAGTTTGGGGTGGGGAGGGCACAGTTCTGCCCTTTTGCAGATCAGACTGTCTGAGCTGCAGAGACAGAACTGTAGCTGGGCTGCACAGTGCGGATCGCACCACAGCAGTGGCCAGTAGTAGAGCCTGCTACTAACCCAACTCCTCTTCCTTGTTTCCTCTTTGTGTGAAAGACACAAAGACTGTCTGGATCCCAGCTGGTTGGCCAGCATCTTGCAGAGCATCTTCTTTAGCAAAACATCACTGTGTTTTGTTCCAGTCTGACCTTGTTGCTGCTGCAAAGACAAGCAGGAGAAGTTGTGTTCCTGGCGTGTTGGAAGTGGTGACTTGTTGCATGTTAGTAGGGGACAGGACACTGCTGCAACTGCATGGAGAGATCTTTCAGGGTCAGTTCTGCCCAGGAAATGCTACTGTTGGTAACTGCTCACGCTTGGGGCATGACGAGCTGTCAGCAAACTCTCACCATGCTGGTTCTTAGGGCAGAGAGATTTCCTGGCGTGGTCTATCGTGCTGGTTAGCAGGAGCCTGCTCTCTTGTGCAAGAGAGCCCAGCAGGAAGGAAAAGCATTGCAGAAAGTCTCTTCCCTCTTCCAATGTTTTGCCCATCTCTGCCTGTTTGAGAGGGTCTGTGTTGTCATGGAGAGCAGCTCCTTTGCTGCTCCTTGCAAAACTCACCCCAGAACAGAAAGATGCATCCTAGACAAGGGTTTTCTGCACGGAGCCATGCTTCAGAGGGTGCCAGAGTGACTGTGGAGGAGAAGGGGATGTTTGGTTTGGAGCAGGCCAAAGGTAGGTGGTTGAGATACACCATGGTAATGACTAGTACCACAGCCCTTCACTTGTGCTGCAGGGACAGGGAAATAAAGCTGCTCAAGGCACATGGAAATTATCCCTGAAACAACAGAAGAGCCCCAGGACCCTGTTCCCTAGATGATATTTTGACATCTGGGATGTGAGACCAGGATTGCCCAAGATTCCTTCATATTGCTGTGCAGCTGCACAGCCACTCTGGGTCTGTGCTCTTTCAACCTGAAGCTGAAGGGATGTCGATTGAGCTTGGAGGTGACCTGTGGATGCACAGAGACTCAAGAGTGAGTTACCCTCTGACCCAGGCAAGAGAGCGGTAGGACTGTGGAGCCAGAGCCCTGCAGGCAGCCCAGGACCTCGCTGACCAGCAGATACCTGCAGCAGGCAGTGACAAGTGCCAGCACAGAGTTGAAAGCTCCTGTGTAACTGCAGGGTGTTTTCTGACATTTTCTTCACTATTACTCAAATGCATTCTCCAGTCCTTTCTTGCAACTCTGCAAAGAAGTTTCCGAGATCACATCTGAAGTAATTAGTATTGATGTTGTCATCTATTCAGTTTTGCTAATTACCAATTTTCCCATTAATACAAAGAATTTTTCTGTTGTACTTGTGCATGTACATCATCTTTAAATCTGGAGTCATAACTTCCATTTATGATGCCAATCTAGAGGTAAAAAAAATAATTCAGAAAATGGACATACGCTGTGACTCATCTGCAGCTTTTCATTGCTTTATGCAGGATCCGGTTTATGGAAAAGGGAAACTTGGAGAAATTCAAGGACTTGTCCTGGGAATGCTGGACACTTTCAACTATGAACAAGTAAGTTGCGTGCATTATCTGTCATGTCTGCTGCTGTATACAGGAATTACTTTTAGCAGTCTAGCCTACTGTGCTCTCATTTGCCATGTCTCTACAGGGTAAAGTAAATCAACATCCAAGTGATTTATATTTGTGTGATTGGGGGAAAGGGGATGAGCTTGTGTTGCTCACAGATTGCAAGTGAAGGGACTGACAGGTACACGGTGAACATCTCTGTGGTTCAGTTTTATGTTAAATGTACTGGAAGAATAAACATCTGCTTTTTCTCCAGCTCATCCTGCAGTTAGGGATTCAAAGGCACAAAACCAGTATGTTTTGCCTTTTTATGCAGTTTTAAATAAGAATTACTTAAATTAGGCTGGTTTGCCACTTCCTAGTGCTAATGCTGTGCTTCCTTTGTCACCTAATGAGATTTCACCTTTATCTCACTTCTGCCTTTCTCTGCCTGGTCTCAAATCCCAGGTAGTCTCCAAACAAAGTTTTCTAAAACTCCTTTTCCCCAGACCAGAAGGCACAGTCTCCCTCCTAAGTCACCCTCCCTTGTTCTGCCTACCATACAGCACTACCATCCGTCCTGGCTACTGCTCAGGCCTCCAAGCAGCAGCATCCTATTTAAAAATAAAATGGGCAATAGTTTTACTGCAGAGGACTAAACACAAAGAGACATTGTCTCTGTCTGGGTGAGGTGCTGCTACAGAACATCAATAGATCACGAACCAGAGTACCTATGCCTGATACTTCTTGTTACTGAAAGAAGCACTGACCACTGCTTTTGGCTCCTCAGAAATGGAAATCTCAGTTGGGAAGAACTACAGATGAGAAGTTCAGTGGTTTTTTTGTATTGTAATTATGATAGTGCATTTGGGAGGTTTTTTTATCATCACATTTCTCCTAAAATGGGGAGATGTAAGCTTACCAAGTAGGGAGAAAAGAGAGATCTGGTATGGAAGATGACAAAATGAGCCTACCATGTCTCTTTTAATGCTCTTTAACAAAAATCCATAAAGGACTTACCTATGAAAGAGTAAACAGGTATTTCCTCCATTAACATGTGATGAAAGGATAAGTATTTTGAAGGCAGTGTCTACAAAACATAGAGAAGCAATTTTATTGGGTTGGGTTTGCTCTTAGTAATCTGCTAAGCTGCTTGTTATGAAGAATTGATCACTATGAAGCTTCTGCAGTCTGCAGATGACAGAATGACCTAGTTACTCTATATTGTCTTCCGCACAGACCCTTTTAGAGACAACTACGAATCTTTTAAACCACGATCTCCACTGGTCCCTGCGTAACCTAAGAGCTTCTGTCACTAGAGGGCTTACCCCAAAACAGGATTATTGCTGCATTTGTCTACAGCAGTACAAAAGGAGGCAAGAAACTGCTGATGAAATCATTGTTTTCAGGTAAAGTTAAGGGGTAGGGTCACAGCTGTGATCATGATAGTAGTTTTAAAAGGAAAGAAATAAAGCACTACTGGTCTCCTAATTGCACAAGCAATCATAGGTGTTCCCCTGAGCGTGTATCCCTGCTCCTTGTGCTCTACAAGGGCTGCCTAACCAAACCCATCAGAGCCAGCCTTCTTTGCATGCAGCCAGCTCTATCTTGGCTGGAAAGTTGCCTTACTATTCTGAGAGCTGTTCAGTAAGCTGTCAGTTTATCTATCTGTCATCTCTCCCAGCAATGCAGTTTGTGCAGTTGCAGCACCCTGGGTTCGTTTGCCTGTGTTTGTACACCTCGGATCTACTGCAACCCTGGCTACGTACTCTGTTGGCATCTCCAATATTCCTGTCTGTGAACAGATGGCTGTAAAATAACACAAGATCATTACAGACCATAATGCTGAAGTAATAGATGTATTACCAAATGGGTATCTACTGTTAATTTTACAAGTGTAGAAATACTACGGGGGGGTGTGATGGTACGAAGGGAGTGTATATGCTGCTGATCTGCATTTACAGATAAGCAGCCTTATTTTTCATTGACCAGCAATTTCCTCTGAAAAGCACAGAGCTGCCAGGCTACGTCACCCTGCTTTCAAGCACCCAGCAGAATTCTTCTCTTTACAGCTGTGGCCACTTGTATCATTCGCTGTGTCTGCTGAGTAAAGAGTGTGGGACGGTAACTAAAGGCCTGATGAGGTGGATGTGCTATAAATGCAACTCAAGTAGCAAGGGGGGAAAACTGAGCGAGAACTTCTCTGAGCTCAAAAAAGCAAGTGGAGCATCCTTGGCACAGGTAAGGTTTGTGAAGTGGTTTCTCTTTAAGCAAACTTCAAGCAGTGCTTATAGACTTTACCACTTTGTTCTTTTGTCTGCCTTTGCTTCCAAGACAAGCCCATGATCAGGAACTGTCAAACAGTGTCAGCAGCTAACTAGTCATGTTTATGAATGTCATTTTGTTTTGGTGTGGGTATACAGAGCTGTGGAAGTAATGTAAATATGTTCATCCAAGAGGTCTGGGAGCTACTCACCTATGTGAGGGGAAGCTGGATGCTTGCAGCTGATTGCCTGCTAGATGTACCCACTGCCTTGTCTTGTTTGTGAGAGCCTGAGGTGGGCCAATGGGGATAATTCCTTTCAAACTAATTTTAGTTGTGTTTTAAAACTTGTGTTAAAAGCTGGCATGTTCCTTGTGGCTGGATTGTAGAGCCTCTGTTCTACATTTCAAACAGATAACCTGGCTCTGGGTAAAAGATGTGGAATTGATTTGACTCTTTAAGTGCTTGCACAATGTTTTAAGAAGCTTGTGTGTAAACAAGACCAATGTAGCTGGATTTGGGTGAGATAACAGATAATTAGTTTATATGTATTGTCAGTATTTGTGTGCAAGATGCTTCACCATCCCTAATTTAAACAGAAGTGAATCTTGATATGCGTGCTTCTGTCTTTTCCCTGGCATGGTGCTGTGGATTGTAAGCAAAAATAGCAGTTAGCTTGTTAGGGTGTCTTTTGGGGATATTGCACAGTGGGGAGCTGAACTCTGATGCCCTGTGTCCAGCAGTGAGGTCACTGATGAGAGTTTGTTCCTAAATGCCTCAAGGTACTTCGTGCATTTATCACTGCACAGATGCATGCAAAGCAACGGTTTTCCACTTCTGAAACCAAATTAAATCACTCTTGGCGTACACTTTTATAATAGTACTTTAGTTTTCTTCTAGCAGATTATTTAAATTTCTGCCAAATCAATCCCGATCAAAAGATAGCTAACAGCATTAGTCAACTCCCATCAGCTTCTGTAGTAACAAAAAAACCCCTTCCTGCTTGAAGGGAGACCTGGGGGAAAAGTAATCTCGGAGGAATGCATGGAGCACAATGCAGTCTTTGCAGTCAAATTGTGTTAGTTTCTAACATGGTGACAGAAAGAAAAGCTTTCGCGGGAGATCGTAAATCGACTGTGGTCCAAACAGTCTGCTTACAAATGCTCGTCATTTTGTGCGCTGTTCTGCTACAGGGACATATGGACGCTGGCTCTACAGTTAGGCAGATTCATCAGCCTCACACTCGACCCTTCCTACACTCCTGCTCCAACGGAATGTATGCAAAGGGCTGCGACAGAGGAGGTTTAACTTTAAAAGTGAAGGCAAAATTAAGTACTAAAGCTGCATTCATCATCAAAGTGCCTGCCCTTTTATAACCTGGTTGTCACTGGATTCCTCATGGGGTAGTCAGTCAGAAAACTCCTGTGTCTCCCCTTTACTACCTGTCTGGACATACTCCATAGCAGGATGAAGTGGAAAATGCTCCAGACGACATGGGAGTGATTGAGGCAGGAAGGAGATGATGCTTTCCTTAATTTAACTAATCTGTCTGTAAAAGCAAGGAGCTGTCTGGGACTTGGGGCTTAAAGGGAGATGTGATGGGGAAGAAAAGGGGTTACAGCATGGATATTCTAGCACTAGCTAGAAAGTGTCTGTGCCAGACCTTCTGAGAGTGCTGGATGCTTCCCTGCTGTCTGTCATGTGCTCTTGGCAGAGCAGCACATCCCTTCCTGCTCTGCACAGCCGGCTCAGTAGGGCTTGGCTCTGGGTCATGAGAACCTGAGCTCTGCTCCAAGCCCCCCTACTTCCTCCTCCTGATGTCCCAGATCCTCTCCAAGTTTGTGATGTTCCTCACATATATAAATTGTAATATTTGACTGTTGTACTCATGTGTGATTAAACTGTTGCCCAGTCAGATCTTTAAAAAGCTGAATATATTTAGACTTGGCAAAAGACTGTAAATTCCCTAGCTTCTCCAGGAAGTTTGTTTGCCTAACAGTTGCCGCTCAGTAGTGTAATTAACCCTGCGAGGTAACGACTCATCTGGCCAGGCAGTAGCCTCAGTTACTTAACAGACTTTTTCTCCTGGGGAATTGCTGGGAATGCGAAGTGGATTGCCTGGCTCCACTGGAGCCAAAAGTAGAAGGGCGAGGAGGGTTCCCCGGAGCACAGCAGCGCTTGCTGGAGGCAGGCTGGTCTGTGCTGGTGTGGCAGAGTTTGGCCTTGGGAAGCCTCAAGTAAATTTAAGCAGAGAATTAAGCATGGCAACAGCTAAGCAACTGTGCTTGTTGTGTGTAACACTGGTTTGTGCAGAACTGAGGTCTGTTTGAAAGGTGCCTTTTCTGTGGTAGCCTGGTGGATGATGCAGGATGCTGGAGAGGAGGTGCGGGCAAGCAAAGGGACTGGAGGGGAGATTTGCAGAGCTCCCTCCAACCGTAAGCCACGTTCATGTGTTCCCAAGGGTCTTTCTCAGCCTGAGACCAAGGCAGCAGTGTTCACTGGTCCCTGGTGCCACCCCAGGCGCAGAAAGGATTTATTTCTGTTTGTCACAAGATTTTTTCAGCCTTTTTGGTGCTGCAGTTCTCTGGTGAAGGGTTTCTCTGTGTTCCCTCTCAACTCTGTTAGCACTGGACAGACCCAGTCTGTTTGTCAAGCTACTCTTGCTTCCACAGCTGGTGTTTCTGCAAACAATGAACAGGAAATCCCAGAGGAAGGTTGTGCTCACACACTTGTGCTTCCAGTTCTGCCTTCCCTAGACCCAGGAGAGCCAGCTCTGAGGCTTCTGTGACATTCTGCATATAGACCTGTGTGGAGGGTATTTCTTTGCAACCACTTTTAAGACCCTGAAACCTTAGTCTGTCTCTTGGCAAAATCCAATGTGTTGAGGTTTTTTTTTGCATAGCAAGTTCTTCAGTTTAGGTATTTATTTTCTTAGCAAGACTTGCATTAGGAGTAGATTCATACTGAGAAATGCCACTGAGCATCTGGAGTGCATTTCATAGTACCAGTTCTGCTCTGCTGAAACAAAGACTGTCAGTTTGAATTTTGCAATGTTGTTGAGATTTATATGTGAAACGACAGCCCAACAGACAGTGTTTTCTCTGTCCCTTTGCTTTGCATGCTTGATTTCTGTAGCAATTGCCTCAAAACTGGGGTAGGTGGAGAGATGCCACAAGCCAGCACTGAACCATTATTGAATGGTGATAGCACTTATTAAATGGAGCCTTGCTATGATGAGGGCTAGAGACTTTCTGCCCTGGTGAAGGGGAATAGCGAGAGAAGGGCAAAGGGACTTTCCCTCTGGTTTTGGTACCAAAAGTTTGTGGTTTCTGTGTTACCTCCTAAACCTTGTCTTCCCAAGGGTGATCTTCTGCGTCTAAACCCCTCATCTTTCCTGCCCTCCTTACCACATATTATTGTACCACAAATGAGTGTTAAAAGAAATGAAAGCTTGTGTGTTTGTGGTGATTTTTTAATGTAAAACTTGCAGTGCTTTTTTTGCATTGTGGTGTTTGAAGTTAAGAGAGGTGTATTAGGTGAAAGCACAGTAGCTGGCTTTCCGCCTAAGGATGTGACTGAAGTACTCCTAATATCTTAGTCAATGATCTCCAAAACTAATTTGCCTCACTTCAGTGAGCTAATTTGTGTTTTCCATTTATTCTGCCAGCCTACAAACTAGGTATGGAGGAGAGGAACACAGTTTTTGGCACTTGGGCCATAAGCTCTGCAGAAAATTCCATGAACCCCTAAGCTGACACGCTCTGGTTATTCCGTGCTTGGGAATGTGCCTGAGTTCTAAGGGTGCCGTTGTTAGAGCTGTCCAGATGGCAAGTATGTTTTATTCAGGAGTTTAATCCTGTCAAGTCACGCCAGGGCGGACAATGAATATGATCCGTAGTTAATCCAGTTTGTCAGACTCTACCTTTGAGCTCTGTTCTGCAGCCTGCCACCAGCAATCCCTCTTTGCCTTCCATCCAACCCACAGCTTCTTGACCAACATCCCCCTGTGACATGTTGGTACCTTAGTGTATCACTTCTCTGAGATGTTAAATGCCCCTCTGCAGCATGTCTGTGTGCTTTCTGTTGGGTAAGAATGAAGGTTTAGGATATTTTTTTCTTTTGCTAATACTTATTTTAGAGCTAGACAAATGTTACATGACCTCCCTCAGTCAGCAGTCAGTTTTACTGTTTTCAGTGTGATGGTGATCATCAGAAATATCAACATTTTCCAAGGGCTTTAGAACTTTGAAATATTTAGGAATGATTTCCTCCTTGTAATGACACCAAGCAGATAATTACTGTTTTATACAGTTACAAGATTGTGCAATCTCCTCTGTAGAGACTATTCCCACATATCTGTTAACTGAGAAAATGCTCAATCCTTTAGTTTTGGAGTTGGCTGTGGTGGTAGATTCCTTAGTTTCTTCCATAATGTATAGGAAAGCCACGTGAGGAAGGAACTAGAGATGTTTTTTACCATTGGCTTCTCATCAGCAGAACATCTGTGTTTTCAGATTTCTTGTCATGTATTGGAAACAAAAGTGATATAGTAAGAAGAAAACTGAGTGCGTGAGTCTTCACTAGCAGGTAGAGGAGGACTGGCACCAAAGCTAAAACTAGAAAATATAAACCAAATTTTTACTTTCAAAGCCATAATTATCCTTTAGCAGCTTTAAAATCAAAATTGCCTGTTTTCTTTGACTTTTCATAGTGGGAGGGTGGGTTAGTTGTTTTATTGGGGTTGTTTTGTTGGTTTGAGGGGTTTTTTTGAGAAAATTGGACTGAACTGTAATTGTTTCCCCTGACCTTTGTGTATCTGTAGCCTAGCAGAAGTTTCCTTTCACTGCCTACAATCCAAAGTCTTGCAGTCTAGGACCCATGAAAGGCTAACATGAAGCAGAGATGGCTGACTCCTAAACTGCCTAAAGCGAGGACCAGTGAGGCTGGCTGCTCTGTGCTCCTAGGATCACCTGGGGAAGTGTTGTTAACTGGTTAAGAGAAAAGTTGGCAACATTTCAGTGGGTAGTCTTTGCTTTACTTTGCATCTCAATCTCAAAGGAACTATTCCTACAGTTTGATGAAAATTTTGTCCCTTTTAATAGAACATTTCGTATCTGGGAGGATCTGTGGAACAGATTCATTTAAATACGGTGACAGATGCTGGACTGTTGCAACCTGATATTCCCACAAACTGCACCAGTCCCTGTTGCCAACAGTTACGTGTAGTTTAGCACAGTGCTTGACAGCCATGTATCTCTTCTCCGAGGAAGAAACGCAGCTTGTTACATACATCTTCACTAAGAAATTGCAAGCTTTCAGTCTGTCTTCACAGATCCACCTTGGAGTGCAGGCAGGAAAGAAAGCGCGTGACTTTCCATCTGCTGAGAGAGGCTGCTTTAGCAGACCCAGCCCAGGCAGCAGCCAGGGTGCTGCACCCGCAGCTCTGCCGAGGCGATCGCTGCTCCCCTCCCTGGTTTGTACTCATACCAAGCTGAGAAATAAACAAAAGGCCAAAGGCCTAAGAAGGGTGCAGATGACTCCTTTCTTCTGATGTTCCTCTGAAGGAGTGGAGCAAAATAAATAGAAGCTGGGGTTTTGGTTCAGTTTGTAGTCCCCAGATGGGAGGACATGAGAAGGAATTATGGCTGGTTCAGTGCTGTTTGCTATAGCTGAGGATGTCACTGCCTGTTCTGGAGGGCAGCTTTCAGGTAGCAGATGGGTATCTTGTCTCTTGTAAATCCCTTAAATGGAAAGCTGGAGTTTTCATGTCCCACCTCTCACCCCATTCCTTTTACCCTCATGTTGCACAGTAAAAGCAGAATGGTTTGTTGGTTTATATGCGAATTGAGCATAGAAGGACTTGGGCAGCTGCAGCTGAGGTCCCAGGACCAGAGTTGTTCTTAAGCACATTATAAACTTCCCTCTTTAACAGCAGTAACACATCGCTGCACGGGTGCCAGGAGCTATGAAGGGGAAAGACAGCAGAGGTGCCTGCTTAGGTTTTCCATAAGGCTTGGGGTCACGTTAGCAATATGCCTCTGGCAGGAGGGGTCACTAACCCTTCTTGTACCAAGTAGGGCTTCTTCCTTCTATGTGTCTTTACCTTCTCCCTTCCCAAACTCCTGCCATTGAGATCACACTGCTCCTCTTGAGTCTTCTGTAGTTGTCTCTTGTGAGGTGCTGTTTCACAGCCTCTTAGCTCATGTTTAGAAAATGAATTATTTACTTTCATGCATGAAGCTTCTGGCCTCTTAGGCTGAACTGAGATCAGCCTGAGCCCAGGCCTGTTGTGCATCATCTTTACGTAATGTTTAATCCATGTGCTGCCATGCTTCCCTTGAAGCCTGCTACATTATAAGTAAATACCTCATCTGCTGGGCCATAGCGTCCAGTGAGGATATGGGGTTTTTGTGTTTATCTAATTAATCCTGAACAGTGTTACTGCTGCTTTGGCAGAAGGCATCAGTGGAAGTCCAAGGGAATAGTCCAACAGTGCCTGGTGTAAGCACAAGCTGCTAAACAGCTAGCTAGCTGAGGGAGAATGGAGGTGTGCCAATGTATTTCTAGATATTTAATACAGACAGTTCTCCCTCCTCCTCTCTCCTCAGTCACTGCAGTATCTCACGTTGCAGCTGCAGTGAGTCTATTAGAGCACAAATAAACCTCTCCTCTCCCCTGCCTTGAGTGGGAGCTTTGCTCCTTAAGTTCAGCTAAGTTCAACTGGAAGTAAGAGACATCTGCCTTTCCCGTTCTGCTCCTGAAGAGATCAGAGGACAGAGCTGTAGCACAGACTTGTGTAGCAGATTGCTTCTGCTGTAGCAGTGCTGAGGGACGGCTGCTCCATGATGGGCTTTGGTGAGTCAGTGCTTCTGTTTCCTTGTAGACAGCAGGTCCTGGCTTGCCTGCCACAGCCAGCCTCAGTGGTACCAGCTCCTGCTGCACCCAAACAGGAGCAGGCAGGGCCTGGGCTGCTGCCAGGAGATTTGCTTCTGTGTGTGCTAACAGAGGTAAGTGGTGAAACACCGGAGGCTGGTCTGAAGCAGCACATCCCACTGCCATAGTGCAGCTACAGTGTCTGTAACTCCAACCAACTTCCTCCTTATGAAGGTTTGCCCACTTGCCGCACTGTCCAGAGTGACTCGCAAGACTCCTTTTCTACGGGCTGGTCTGTGTCTATTCCGTAGCACTGGTGCATTACTCTGCAGTAACTCTGAAGAGTGCTGCAGCAGCACACTTTTGTTCTGTGAGGGGGTGTCCTGAGATTTTTTTCTGAAGTTCATGAGAAGTTTTTTAATGCTGCTGTCATTCTAGTGACGTTGGATCAGAGCAGCTTGCCTGCCTTACTTGCTTTTTGGTTGATTGTTCCAAGTTCCTGGAAGTACCATGAAGATAGAAGGTCTTCCTGTGGAAGAGAAGTCAGCTTACTTGCTTTTACCTTAATTGGCTGAGCTCTCATTAAAAAACTGCATTTGTATACCTTTTTGTGAGGTTGCTAGAGACATGGTGAAGCAAGTGTCCAGCTGCAGAGGAGGAATGGCAGAAGTTGTTATTGGTGCCCGCTGCCTGTGAATTTGGCTCTGTAAATGAGGGAGGTGGGTGTTGCTTTTCTTCCTAGGAATCTCAAAACCTTCCCCAGGTCTTCTGGCTGCATCTGCCCAGTATTGCGGAGCAGCCCCCTGGGGTGATACGGTGCTCTGATGCTCTAATTGATGTAGCAGCGTCTTTTGTGGAAGGAATGGCCCTCAGAGGCAGCACTTAGATGGATCTCTTGGCATGACTATTAACAGTGCCTCTACTTACAACTGCTGTATGATCTGCTTTGCTTAGGCACTAGCTGATGATGGATTTTGTAGCTGTTAAATTAAAGATAATTGCAGGCTTAGGAGGGCTGTGTGGTGACTACCAGAAGGGGGTGGAATATGTGCAAGCAAAATGTGCAACAGAGATTAGCATTAAAGTGGTGGGATCTGAGAAATGTAAACCAAAAAGGAATCTTTCTTCTTGCTGGCCCCAATCCTCAAGGGGATAAACTGCATCTCTTGGGTTCTGCATCTGGTCTTTCCAAAGGGTCATAAAGATTTGTCTGGAAATGGTTTGGAGGTACCGAACCACTTCATACTGACCTAGGCATTAACCAGCTGACTGGCCCTGCAGTGGCACTGGAGGCAGAAGCTGTGTCGAGGGGTGAGTGAGGGAGCTGAGTGGATTCCACTAGTGCCTGAGTGCTGATGCTGGACTCTGAGAGCCTCCCTGTAGCCCTTGAATGAAAACATGCCTTTAGTGACATGGTTAAAAAAGGAAAAGGCCTGCCAGCAGTTGTTTCCATGACAACAGAAAGAATTGCCTGCAATATTTCAGCTCATCAGCCTGGAGAACAGTCTGATTGATAGTTACATATGTGTGGTAGAGAGATAACAGAAGAAGGGAGGCAAATTATCTTGCATTTTCCTTGTCCTTGAATGCCTGTGGCCACAGCAACTGTGGAGGGCAGTTTTTCCTTGCTTTTTGAATTCTATTTTTTTCCAAGTGAGAATGACCTGCATGTCCCTTGAAAGAGCCTGTACAACCTGCAGCTGCAGATACATGACCCTCCCTGTCACAGGCTCTCTGGTTCAAAGCCTGTGTCATGTGTGCAGGGAATAAGGACATTTGATTGGTCATTAGCAAATAGTTATTTACAATATAAAGAATATCTTGGGAGAGGAAGAAGTGAGATTGAGCACAAAGTGGTCTGTGCTCAGGACACTCCTCTCTTGTCAGGCCATCTGATGAATGTCTCAAAGGTAAGATGCATGAGGCTTCAGGAGAGAATGGAACAGTTCAGGCTCCAGGAAACCCATGGTGGGTTCAAGTGCACCTTCCCTCAGAGCGCTTCTGGGCTGGCTAGCTCTGAGGTCTCTCTGGCACGTTCACATGACAAAGGGGGCGGGTGGCCAGATTCTGCCCTGGCTGCTCTTTGTTCAGAGCTGAGTAGGAATGGGAGAATGGATGAGCTACCAGAAGAGAGGGACAGGTGAAGGTGCTATGGGAGAGTGCAAGATGAACACAGGGATGTGGGTAAAGCATTCCCAGATCAAGAGTTTTGCTGAGGTCTGGGGACAGCATTGCTCTCAGGCGGAGCAGAAGGCCTTGACAGTGCAGGGTGGTGGGCTGCTACTTGAAGGAAGTGTTGAAGCGTTGTTCCTCTGGGGAAGCCAAGGCTGGTGCTCTGTACCCATCCCTGCACAGTGTTTGTGTGCTGCGTTTTGTCCATAGGAACTTTCAAGGCAGCTCACTTTAGTTGATTTTCATTGCACAGTTGCCAGCAGGTTTTCCCTTTTTCCATGGGTAGTGATTGAAAATTGTCAAAGACTAAAGCAGTGTGATCTCTGGCAAAATATTGTTCCCTCTGCGTCCTAGACCTTACCTCTTGCAGACCACAGCTCATTATCCACTTTGGGCAGGGCTGCTCAGAAGGAGCCTTGTCCTGGAGGCCCGTAGCTCTGCCTGGGACACAGGGTTGTGAGACAGAGCTGTCATGCAGACTGCAGGCCCCCCAGGAAGCAGTAGCCACAAGCTGGACATTTATCCTGGATGGCAGCATAGCCCAGGCTTAGGATAATTACTGGAGTGTGCTTTCTCGGGTCTTTGCCGAGTCTTGCATGCTTTCATGAAGAGCAGACAGCGAGCGCTGCCAGGGAAGCTCAGGAGCCAGTGTGCTGTGCCCTGCACAGCACCATGTCACTGTAGCATGTGCTTATTTCCCCAAATACAACTGGGAGTCATCTCTGCAGAGCTTTTCAATGTACTCTTTAAACACATCATAAAGCATGAAAAGTACAAAGCAAGCTAGATGTTGGAGCAAGTGCACTGCAACCCCAAAGGAGAATGCCTGCCCTGGGAGAAAGGCCTCGCTGCTGGTAGGAGCCTGTATGTGCAGAGAGGAACACACTTGTGCCCGACTCCTGGTGACCCTGCCTGGCTCTAGAGGAACAGTGAAGCCCCCTCTGCCTTTGTGGGGCCAGGAGTTCCGCCAGTGGATTGCACTTTGTGAAGGCAGTGATACCAGTTCTTTGTGTTGGACTCGATCCATCACCAAAGAGTTTAAAGTACATGCGTCTTCAGTCAGCACCTATGGGTAGGACTGTAGCATTTTGGGTTAATAGCCCTTGCAAAATGTATTTTGGGGAAAATATTTGAGAATGAACAGCGAATGTTCCCTTGAAAAGAGATCCCCAGAGACAACAGATGCCAGATTGATGCTCATGAGGGAGGCTGTTCTCCCTGGCTCCTGTTGTAGTTTCTTGATGATGCTTCTGCTTTGGAATATGAGCAGAAACATTCAAAATAGAAACATTGTGATGTGATAAAATGGAACAAATCTACAAGAATCTGTGATGCTCTGTCATCTCTCCCTGGGATATGTAAATGATGCCTTTTAAAGCAGATTGAGTACGTATGCGGCTCTCCTTGTGTTAATGCTCTTATTGCAGGCTGTGGTCTTGCTATTTGAAATTCTGTTTGCCCTCACCTGCAACTCTGCAGCTGCTGGGGTGACACTTACCCTTGTATCCAAGTGCTTGTGCTCCACAAATGTTGACGCTGCTGGGCAGTACTACAATGTGTGTTGTGTTGTTTCTCAGGGTACATGGCTGCCACTGATGTGTGAGTCACCCTTCCAACCCTTCCTCCCATCACTCCTCATTTCCTAGCTTTTAGTCTGTAACATCCTACCAGGGGAAAAAATGGACCTTAGGAGAAATGCCATTAGTAGATAACAGTCCTTGGCACAGTAATCATTGCCCATAATAGCCATGCACAATCTGAGCATGCTGCAGTCTGTGCTGTGCTGGTACCCAGTAGGGAGGCTGAATGGGGCTGGGGGAGACTGTCAGGAGATGATGAGAGAGGACCAAGGGGAACTGTTGCTGCCTGGGGAAGAGCCCAGGAGAGTCTGCTCATCCACAGAGACCTGTTGCTTCTCTTCCCAGCTGGCTGTGGGGGAGTTTTCCTGTCCCTTTTCTTTCTGTGCCCTCTGCCCCCAACTTGGTACTGCTAGTCTGTCTGGCATCAGCTACAGCCCCCGACAGTAAGTCATTGTGGATGTAAGGGCATTGTTGTCCTTTGTGCAATAGGAAACTTTTTTCCAAAACTAAGGTGCACACAGTGACTTCAGGCCAGAGGAAAGATGGCTACAAAAGCTCCCTGAACAGCCTGTGGACTGTCTGCTCCAGGCCCAAGGACAGGAGCAGGGACGAGTTTCTGTGTATATGAACCTGGCATCTTGTCTTGTGCTGTTTCTGTAACCATCTCATTCTCTTTATCAGACAAGTTCAGAGTCTTCGTTGGATCCTCAGCAAATTCAAGCTTTTGACCAACTCTGCCGACTCAACCGAGGAACCTCCAGAGTATGTACCACCTGTTTGCCTTTCAGTTTTAAATTGGCAAAGGGCATTTTGCATGTTGTCAAGCCAGATATTAGCACTGGCAGCATGGGCTTTGGCTTTTCTCTTGGGTTTCATTTAGTGCTGGCAATAGAGCTGGCTGTTTCACATCACAAGGCAGCCGTACTTTCTCTTGACAGATCTGGGGAATTCACTGGCAGTGAAACCATGGAAATGCCTCTGGCTTTGGGGCTGGGCCTGAAAAGTGTCCATGATGTGAGGCTTCTTGGATTGCTTTTAAAGTTGCAAATAACCTTCCCTTCAGATGCTGTGTGGCTCCTGCTATCACGCAGAAGGCTCCCTCCTCCTGCCCCTGCTGTTGTCCCAAGGAGAGCACAGCTCGCTCTGGCCCTTGCATTTTCCTTGTGCCTGCTGCCTGTTTTGGCTGCAGTATTGGTGCTTTCACCTCTTACTGGGATTATTTTTCAATTATGTAATTTTAGAACAATGTAAAGACACCTGGAGTTGTTTAGTTCAAGACCGTTGTCCTGCACTGAGTTCTGTAGGGTCACTGCATACCATATATACCCTCTTTAAATGTGTTAATGTTTTTCTAATTGCTTAAGGAAAAATGTGAGCCCCCCATGAGCGCTTTGTCTTTCTGCACCTTGCATGAGACTTTCTAGGCAGTCTGCCCAGGCTGCTGCCAGACAGTAATCTGTCTGGGTTTTGTCTTGCAGCTAGCTCTCCTGACAGAACTGTCTCGTGGCCACAGCAGTGAAAAACACGGGCTGCTCAGCATTTCTCATGGTGACCCAGCCACCAGCAGTGTCTTCCAGAATGAGAACTTCCAGCTCCATCTGGCCCCGCCTCCGCTGCCTGAAGACTAGTGCTCCGGCCTCCAGCACTGGCAAGGCCATGGCTGGGTTCAGGTCTTGGTGCTGTGAAGCTTTTCCATCACAACACCAGACTTTCCTCCCCTTTGCTGCCTTTCCCAGAACTCTGTGCCATGTTGAGTCTTGCTGGGTGCTGACGGGTTTACAGCAGCAAGTGATCTTCCAGGTCTGCAGTCACCTCTCACTAAGCTGAGCCAGCCAGGGGGCAGCTGGGCTGGAAGCTGTGAACTCTGGGGGCAAACCCAAGCGTGCCGAAGCACCGCGTGGCGCCGGGCTATCTGCGCTGACCTGGAGGCTCATGGCAGCGGCAGTCACTTTGCCAAATAATGGAGTCAATTCCGCTCTGCTGGAGGAGTGTGGCCTGTTCTGTGCCCAGAGCCTGCTTCCCACTGACGTGGTGGTTTAGTGGATGGGTACCATGCCTTGGTTCTCACTGTAGTACTAGGAAAAGCAGTCATTTAGCCAAGGCCTGGCCCACTGTCTCATGGCAGCAGCCGTGGCGTCAGAGGGCACAGAACAGGCAAACTGGAAAATGCTGAAGAATGCAGAAAATGACACAAGTGAATACAAGTGTGAGCAAACTAACCTGCGCATGGGGTGTTCCTACAAACTTCCATTAAAAAGGCCCTTGGTCGAACTTTCCTGCGTGAGCTGTGCACACGGGCTGCTGGTGTGGCAGTGCAGCTGGCTGCTGCTTTTGTAGTACAACTGCTACTGAGCTCTGGGAAGGAATGATGCAACTTGTCACTGGGAGGGAAGCACAAACCTCCCCACTTGCCTTGTACCTATGTTGGGAGGAGGGGGGAGCAGGGTGAGGGGGGAGTTTGTGCAAAAAGGTGCTGCAGGTCCTTGGGGGCTGCAAGGGGGAGAGGATCACTGTGATGGGCACTGATGGTCAGAGAGGTTTTGCCACTACTAAGCCCAACCTGCTGTTTTGCAATACCAGTCTGGGCAGTGTCCCTTCCCAGAAGCACCTTATCACTCTATTCACACAGCTGCAACCTCATAGCAGTGGTGTTTCTGTACTGTCACCTCTGGCTTGTGACACATCCCAAATCCTGCCCTAACAATGTGTTACTGGTCTGGGGATCATTATCTCACCTCTTCCCCTGGTTATTTTATCACTAGCACGGGTATTTTGGGGTACCATGTCCTCAAGGTCCCAGCACTCCCAGGAAGAACATTGTGCTGGGCAGGTGCTGCTCTCCACACACAGAACTCATGTGCAGATCCAGTAGCTGCTCTTTGCAGAGCTCCTACTGAATAGCAGGAGTATGGGACCCTGCTACTGCCTCCAAAGAACACAAGGCCACCAGCTGTCGTACAGAGCCCACCTGGCTGGGGAGCGGTGCCAGCACTGTGCACCCTCAGGGCCAGCATGTTCAAGGTGCTCACCTTCTTCCCACTGTCATTAAGAACTACAAAATGGTGCCCCAGACTGATGCTTCCAACCTGCAGCCACTTGTGAACCTGGTCAGAGGTAAGTCAAGGGGCTACAGCCAGCTGAATTCTGCCAGCTATCAGCCCGGGCTTGCAGCTCTTTTCCCTGCTGTCCTCCCCCCTGGCTGGGGCAGCTCTTCTACAGGTGAGTGAGAACTGAGCTGTGAGGCTGCCCACCAGCCCCAGTACTTACCAGATGCCTAAATCCAGGTGTGGCTGGGCCTGCTGTGCTCCACTTGCTGATTACATTTGTCTGTCTAGCGCTGGGTGTGTGTTTCAGGTGCTGACTGTTCTACTCTAGTATGGAAAATACACAGTTAGGACAAGCAGAACTTCAGTTGTTTAGTATTTTATTAAGGAGGAAATATACACACCTCTCCCTGGCAGAGCGGAGCAACAAGCCCAGGGCATGTCTCTTACAGCACATCTATGCCAGTGCTTGTGCAAAGAAAAGAAATGCCTTTTCTGTAAGGAGCATGTTTCTGAACTGGGGTGTGTGGTGGAGCACAGTGAGAAACCTGCCACTGTGCTGGCTGCTGAAACACTTTCCAGAACTAGCTCTGTCCCACACCAGGCTGCTCCACTGACGTTTTACAGGTACAACTGGAGGAAGAGGCAGCTTATTGTGCTTAAGACATCTGAACAAATCCTGGGTAGGAGACACTCACAGCTTGTGAATATTGCTAATTACTTAGAGTTAAGAAAGAAGGTATCCTGATGACAGTGATACGAACCTGAAAGACCACAGGATCTTATGGTACGTTTTGGTCATAAACACCCACCTGAATCACTGTGGTCACAGCTGGTACCTCCTAACAGCAGGAGGAGGCGGCTCCTGCTTGCTTGCAAACAAGGTGAGCTCATGCCAAGTCAGAGGGTCCTGATGACCGTTTCCTGTGCTTGGTGCCTGCAGCAAGACTTGGTGAGGAGCACTGTGTCCCCAGGAAAGGCCCCCCCCCCCCCCCCCCTGCTGCCACGAGTCCCTTGGGAGGATGCATTTGCCAGTCCATCCCCTCCTCCCAGGAAGGAGGAGCCACCTCCGAGAAGAAAGCTCAGGTAGGCCAGGCACAAGAGTGAGCTTTTTCAGCTCTCCACTCAGATTACAATTGAAAGATTAAATATGAATAAATGCTGTAGGTTTATACATAATGCTTCCTTCTCTACCTATGGAATGTGTCTGAATGGTCAAAAGACACTAAAAGGTTCTTAGAAACCTTATTTAACCAAGAAAGCCAACCCCACCCTTAGAAAAGAAATAAATCCTATTTAGTTCTACTACTGTCTTCATTTAAATGTCCTCAGAAAAACAGTATTTTCAGGTGCCTCGTGAGAATGTATCTGTTCATGCAATGGCCCAATTTCCTCATTTAACAAGCATTGCACTTTTTTATGTAAGTCATCAAAACTATAAAACCTATTATTTTTGTCTGAAAGTGTTAATCTAAAAAGTACAGTATTACTTTATAGCCATTTCCGGTAAACTCCTATCACACGCGCATGTGCACATACACACACTGTTGCCTAAACGTTTTCTAAAGATACTGATTACAAAGTGTATAAAATTAGTAACACACTGGCAGGATACAGTGAGAGAGATGAGCCATCCTATAGCACAGACTATCATCTAGTGTCAGTCACTAAACTGTACACATTTATACAGCCTTATATTCACCAAATAACTTTTGAAAAGTAAACAGCAAATACAAAAAGAAATTCAGTAATGCTGTTGAAAACACAGTTATTACTGACTCCAACTGATTCAAGCTGAATGAAATCTGAGTTTTAGTTTTGTCAAGCTGAAACCAAACCACCAGTGAGACAGCTTGCTCTTATCAGCTCTTAAACTGGGTGCAAAGGAGCGGGAACTAAAACTTCCTCTCTCCTTAGGTTCTATTTTAACAAGCACAGGCACTACCAAGCCTGTGGGCCACCTCCCACGGGCAACTCCACGATGTCCCCACGTTGTGCCGACACAGTGGTGTGGCTGATAAACTTTTTTTTTTTTTAAATGTTGTTATTCTTCAGGCAAATGCAGGCCCTGAGGCCATTTGGTCCTGAGTGCACATGTCCGGCACCAAACAGCACAGGAGGAAGCAGCAGGCAAAGCCAAGGGTGGATTTCGTGTGTTCGGAGGTAGTCACTTCCTTTGCCTATCATTGTACACCCTAGTCTAGCATGGTACTGGTCAGATGGCTGTTTTTCATCTCCGCCTGCTCCCACTCCTGCTAAGCTGCAAAAGCCAGATCCCCTTCCCAAGATCAATGTGGAGATAAGCGACCAGCTGGATCCAGGCAACTGATAGCCCTCTGGAGCACCAGTTGCCTTCTCAGGAGATTTCAGAGCCTGACCTAACTCAGATGCTTGGTGCATAGCCTGGAGAAAAGTTGGAGGCACTTTGTGCATTCTCTAGCCTGCTGTACCAACCCACTGGAAGAGTGGTGCCAACAGCCTTTGAGAAGGGTCGCACCAGCACTAGAGGAAAGGACGGACAATGTGCAAGGACAGACAGAGACGAAAAGGAGCCTCTTGTGGCTGCACTTCACATAGCTGTTTGAGAAAGAATAATGGCAACTTGGTTTTGCTGCTCAGAGGCATGCTGTGCCAGCTCACCCTCTGTGCTGTGAAGGCCCACTGCAAACATCCTGATAGATGGAAACATTTTGAGTGGCACATCCTTCTTGAGAAGTAGTATATAATGTAACCCAGACCAAGAAAAGGGCCTATTTCAGCTATGGAAGTCTTAAGATTTATCTCTACCTTATGTGCAGACGTGAGAGATCTGGTCAGGCTGAGAACATGGTAAAATTGCTCAGGCTGCTGCTAGTTCACCAATATGCAAGTCCTGTGACTGCACTCCCGAGAGGAATCTCAAATATCAAGTGCACTGGAAAAAAGGGATTGTCAGAAAACAGAAAATATAAATACTACAAAAGCAACATTACTGAGGGGGAAGTGGATTGATCTAATACCAACTTGCTGGATCACACAGTGGTTTCTATAGTCTCAATCACTTCCATTTCACACTGGGAGGGTGACAAGAGCGCGCATTCGTCCGGTTCCCAGCTGCTATCCGGGCTGTAATCTTCTTCCGAGCTGAGCTCAGCCACCCCCTCCGTGTCCTCGTCACATGACTCCACGTAGTGAACCCCCACCGCGTTGATCCCCGAGTCCTCAGAGCTGGAAGGGGATGAGCAGTGATCTGGTTTTGGTGTATTGCTCTCCCTTGTGATTAAGGCATTGCGAACAGAGGCTTCCTCAGGCTTTATCTTGTGGGGCACCGGGGGAGGCTGCCGCTGTACGTAGCACATCTTCCCGTTGATGCATTTCACACGATAATTGTCAATGAAGAGATCTGCAATGGTGCAGAACTGAGGGGAGTCGGGGGGCAGGGGGGGCTGGAAGACAGGTGCAAACTTCAAGAAGTGTTCGGTGAGCGAAACAGAGATCTGGATGGTGTTTGTAGATTCCCGAGGGCGAATGGGTATTTCGGTGCTGGGAAGCTGCTCTACGGGTGTCATGGGCTGATAGACATATTTACCTGTGGGGAAAACAGAAATTTAAAGATCGTTACCTTTAAGTTAGATGATGACATGGTGCTTGCCCTTGGCAGTTACTAACAACCAGTGGATCCCTGCAGTCAGCAGCCGTTCTGTTTTCAGTGGCCTTAAGGTGTTTAGTCCTCTACTTGTACAGATTCTCTCCAACACTGTAGTTAGGCATAACCTTCCTTAACTCAGTCTTGCTCCTGTCCCTGCTTGGAAGGTATCTGTAGGACATCACTGTTTCTAGAAATTTATCTCCAGAGGCACAACTCCGTAGCTAAGAAGAGGGATGGATAAGTGTGCCTGTACCCCTTTTTCTGGGAAAAGAAGAACCTGAAAAGATGCTCAGAGCTTTTTTACTTTTGGTTTGTTGGGTTTTCTTTTTAAAGTCTTCCTCTCTGAACACAGAGCAGTTCTAGCTTACATCTTGGCTACAATGCGCTGAATTTTATAATACTATTATTCCAAATTACAGTGAGTCTCCTTGCATGCATTTCTATGTTCTTTTTTCTCAGGCCTAAATTGTGTTTTTCTGTATTATAAACCAGAGGTTTATACATGACTGCAATTAGAATTTTAAGGCAGAAAAGAAAAGAATTCCCAACCCACAGAAGTGCTTTTGGCATCTTGCTTATCTGGTTAAGTAGTAAGAAAACAGGATTATCCTGGTTATATAGAACTGAATGAAGTTTGAACTGAAAATCTTTACTAAAAGAAGTAAATAAAAGAGGAGAAAATCAGTACTTTGTTAGGAAAAACTGAGAAACCTGAGGCTATGCCTAAGACTGTAAAATGCTGCATTTTATTTGCATGAAGCCTCTGAAAGATTCATGTCTCCCTAGGGGTTCATACACTATGAAAGAACTAATTTCCAGAAGACTTGCAAGTAGTAGGGGTCTCAGAAGAGTTTTGATGCACGAGTTGCAAATACTGCTTTGCAAAGGCTGAATAAGTATCAAAGCACTGACAGACTGTTTTGATGCTTGAAGCTCTCCAGGTAAGGAGCAGAAAGCCACCAAAGTCTTGCTGCATTAATAAAGCCGGCCGTGCTGCGCTCTGCCACACATTTTTGTGTTTGCAGCCCAGAGGTATGTGCAGCCCTTCTCCCCCTAATTAACATTCTTTGGGAAAACTGAAGCAGTGCTTGCATTTCTGCTCAGGGAGGCTGAGCGTGTCCTGGGACAGCATCAGGAGACAAGGGCTTTCCTGTTCCACGAGGAAAGGCTTGCTCCCCCCCCCACGCCTCTGCAGTAAAATATTCCCATCCTTAGCCTGGGAGTCCTGCCCAGACTGGGAACAAGGTCCCACCAGTGCCGCAGTTGCTGCCCCAGTCACCTGCTGGAAGCACTGGCAATGGGACGGGCTGAGAGATCCCACCTCTTGGCTGCAGCAGCCTCTGGGGTGTTCCCTGGCTCTGCCAGCCCCAGCAAGACAGGGCCCACGCACAGGCTGTGCTTCGCCAGCCCGGCCCCAGTATGTTACCAGGGGAGATCTCAAGCGCTGGGGAAGGCTTTTCCCACTTCTGCTGCACTGTTGGTATTGGAAGGGAAATGGCTCGTGTGACTCTTGACTGTCTCCTCTGCTAGACTTTCAGACCCCCATCACTGAAGCACAGGGAGAAAGAGAAAATGCCACCAAGAGCGCAGAGCGGAATGCAAGTGTCAGGGGAGCAGGAGCGTGGGAGAGGCAGGCTGCGAGGCCAGCAAACACAGCAAGCAGGCGCAGAGGGAGAAGCACCAGACAAGCTGAAAAGTAAAGCCCACCCTTGCCATGCCATGGAGAGAACAGCCAACCGAGCCAGACTGAGACCAGCGAGATGGTGGCAGTGGGTGGGAAAGGTAACAGAACATTTTATGAAGAGATTTGACCAGCTCCCCTTGAGTAATTCAAGTGCTTCTTTCCTACACTCTGTGCAATGATAATTGTAATCAGAGCCAATGGAAAAGCTCAGTGAAAATAAAACAACGTATTTTGTCTTCCTGTTTGATTATGGCTGGATGGCAGAAAATATAAAGCTATCCTTCCCCCTTACTGTCTTTTTAACATCCCATCATCTAGTTTCTAAACTTGATGTGACTCAGAGGAATTAAGTGTTAGCATCAAACAACTGAACACTTCAACCACAGGCAGAGCACTTAGTCCTCCAGTGCCCTTTGGAGCAGCAGCACAAATGTTTCAGTTCTGGCAGTCGCTGAGGGATGGGGTCTCTGGAGCATTTGTCAAATCTCGCTGATACAATTTCTCTGGCGAGCTCTGGGACAGGTGGGCAGACCTCACCTCCACAGCCTGCTGTAACAGCAGCAGCCCGTGGTTTCTGGCCATCCATTTTTCTCTAGATAATCCTCCTTTGAAATTAGTGAGTGTTAAATATGCTACTGTCTTGCAAAGCACCACAGATGACCAATTAAGCATGCTGCTGGTTGGAATGGTGTCTGATAAGATTCAGCTCACGGAAACTGAAATGCATCCTACCCTTGCTTGAAACCACGGTGCTGAATTTGCTCAGATAGTTGGAGTGCCTTTGTGTGGGCTGTTACTTCATTCCATGATTCAAAAAAAATCAGGTACTAGTGAAAACAAAATTTCTCAACTCAATTTTGTGCCATCTCTATTGGAAGTGACCAAGGAGAGCCCTGGTGAAGATTTTAGCAGGATCAAGAAAAAAGGTATCTGTATAACAGTACTATATTCTTCTACTTAAAATAGGCACCATGTTCTGGCAGAAGGCTGGGGGACACTAGGAGAAGAAAGCAGGGGATTTACACCAAGGTATTTTATAGCATGGATATTTTACACTGAATCTTTGATTCATCAGTTTGACTTTTTATTGTGATTTGGTTTTTTTTTCTTCCAAAAAAAGTGGCAGCAGGGGGAGGTGAGGTGTTACTTGGGAGCTCAGCTGGTTATTTTACCATTGCAGCTGCGTGTGGTAATTCTCTGCATGTTTCAAAACTGCCCTGCTGGCACTAATTTGAGGGGAGAAGAAAACAGTGGCTATTCTGTTAACAGAGGATTTCAGATTCCCATTCGTGTGACCTTACAGTGGCTGAACTGTTTCCTGATGTTCCAAGGACAAGCTCTGCCAGGGTAAAGCAGAAATTGCTCAACAGAAAAAAAAGGAGACTTTTCAACATGAACAGATTTCTAGGTTTCTTTAGAATTCTGGTACAAGTTTAAGTTTCAGCTAGTTTTAGGGCCAAGTTTGTGTATTTTAGATTGAACTTGTGGTTTTAAAACGTGATCAAGTCTCTCTTTAAGAGGTGTTGCTGCTCACAGCTGGGACTGTCAGACTGCATCACACAAAGCTGTGGTTACAGCCTCAGTTATGCATGCATGATGCACCTTATGAAAAATAGATACAGACATTTAAAAATAAGATTGCCCCCCCAACCCTGCAGCTTGCGGGATTGCCTTTTTCACAGAACGTTATCCCAAAAGAGCAAGTCCCCAAGTTCTCTTATAATACATCTTATTCTGATTGAACTACCACTGACATAAACAGCGATATTTTTGCTGACTTTAAGCAGTTGGCAAAAATCCATGATAAAATAGTATTTTGAGCACCTCTTCTGATACATTCCTTTTAATACACTAGCATGTAATTTATTGCCTATTTATTCCAACCAAGTCAGTTGCAGAACCGTGCAATGGAGCCGTGCTGATGAATGCTCCCGTAAATTACAGTGCTTTGCACAAAACCAGATGCCAGACTACACACTGCATCACAAGTTGTTTCCTGGGTCATGTCACTGCTGCCTACACAGAACACAGCAATGCAGTGAAGGAAAAATACTGCACATGCCAAACCCCTGGCCAAAAATCAAACTCCAAATTTTGTGAAAAGAAGTTTGCTCCGTTTGCAGAGAAGTTTGGAAAGCTCTCGAGCACTGTAAGAGCTGCCATGGAGAAGCACCACAGTTCTGTCTCTGCAGTTCCACCACCATGGCAAAAAGGCACAGGAGAAACAAGAACCGGTTCTGACCTGGGTGTTAAACAGGAAATGTGTGAAACTAGGTTCTGCCAAAATTATTTTCATGATAAGTTTCAATTAGCCATGACAGCCGTATGCTACCAGATGATATGATGAAATGCAAGACAATGAGAGATTTCAGAAGTAGGTATGCAGCCTATGCTTAACTATTTGTCACAACTGAAAGCCTGCACCAGTACCTACGCTTTCTGCTGCTACAAGCTTGCAAAGCATTATCCTCCATACACGCTGTACATCTTTAGGTCTGACCCCAGTCCCAGAGTGACAGCAGTTTGTGCACAATTGAAAGGGACTGGTTGTTTTTCCATTTCTTCGTTATTCAACTGACCTACGTGAAAACCTAAAAGCCAAGTCCTCCAGAGAATCACCACACCCTAAAGCCAATCTTCAACTGTACAACTATTCCGAACATGTCCAAGGAGGTAAGTAGTGGGCAGCGCTCATCTCCCTGCTTCTCTGTTCACAGAAATATGATTTTTATTGACAAATTGGATGGCCACTGTTCACCAAAGCCCTGGCTCCATGCCTCCACTGACACCCAACAGCAGATTCAGGCAGAATCCAGCAGAGTAGTGAGCTCTATCATGACCTGCAAAGCTTGAGCAAACTTCTGCAGCTCGGAACATTTTTTATCCCCAAAAGCAGGTACACACATTCATTTCTATATATATATAAAGTCTGTTTGCGGCATTGATTACCAGAACTGGTAATTGATTGATGGAAAGCTGTATTATAGTGTTTCCTGCTTACAAAAAAAAAAAAAAAATCAAAGCCAAAAAAAAACCCGCAAACAACCAACCAAATACAAACCTTTAGAGGCAAGCCACGAGGTCACTTCTTTCTGGTTTTTGCTAATTGAGCAGTCTGCATGCATCCTCACCAAACAGACACAGCAGCAATTTCCGTGGCTAATACAAAATAACTTAACCATGAAATAAGCAGAGGTGCTGCTTAAACTCCACTTCCTTTCATCCCAGCATTCTAGTTTACCTCTGACACTCATTAATGTGGTTGCCACATGGAAAAAAAAAAAAAAAACATCTTTCAGCAGTGAGGTTTCTCATAAATTCTCAAGTTATACCCTCTCAAAATGCTACCTTGAAGAATTTTTTTCCCTAATAAGTAACAACTGAAATTGCTCTGCACTTCAGAAAATGGTAAAAGATAGCTATAGATCTTCAGCTGTGGGTCTTACAAGTCTAAGTCAGCGATACATACGATGTATACTTGTTTGCATGCAAGACATTTAGACATCTTTTAACAGAAATATAAAAGCTTTTTTCATATGTGTTCTTCCCCCTGCAGCTGCTTGCACAAATATTTCTACAGCCTCCAATCTGCCAGCTCATCGACTCTCACAAAACAGCAAGGATAACGAAGACCTGCTAACGGTAAGCTATTTAACATAACCTGGCTTAGTTTAACCAGTATAGCTTAGGAACTGCTCCCAGGTGCCTGGTCTGGCTAAGCACTCGTGGGAAAAGCACCCAGCTGGGGGGCACTGCTGGAGAACGGGCTCTGATCTCTATTGAGATTTTGGTGCCTTTGGCTGTGGTGTATGCTTCAGAAAGGCCAAAGCAGCGATCTCAACCGTATGGCAAAGCTCATCGACTGACATTTAGGCAGCTCTTTGCTCCCTCCAAATAAGGGTGTGCAAAGGGCATGTCCAGTTGCTTCCCGTGGTTTAACAGCAGAGAGCTGCTCGTTTAATGTTGGTGACTTACTTCTGCTTGAACCTACACCTTTGTAATGGCACCAGTGATCTTCCATTGCATTGGGATTCTCATTCCAGCCATGGCTCTCCTATTGCCACTTAACAACCCTACTGAAAAAGTCAGCTTACATGGGAGGGAAATTGGTCCTACTGTGAAGAACATTAAAAGAAAAAATAATTCTAGTTAAATACTGCACAGCTTTGAAGGAGCAAAGACAAAGCAAGTATTCATAATGCATGTGTAACAGAAGACAGTATTAGCTTAGAGGGATTCTGCGTTATTCCCAGAAGAGTTCACTGCACAGCTGCTCTTTCACATCTCTCTGTGCAGTGAAACCTTGGAGATCAGCTTCTCAAGCACTGGCTTTCTTCACAGCAAAAGATGGAGAACTATCAAGCATTCTTCCAGTGGGACTTGTTTCATATCTCATCACTGTGGCAGGAGTGACAAGTCTGTCTCTTTAGGAAGAGCTGACACACCCCTCTGACATCTAAATGAAGTTATCTCTCAGGTGATGACAGCTACAAGCTGGAGTAGTGTGTTGCTGCCTGGGTTGGCACAGTAGCCCAAGGACAACGTATAAACTGTCAAACACCCAGCTGGTTCTTCAAGATTCCTGGGGTGGTGGGTGGCACAGGTGGCAGACAGCTCTGCTGAAACAGACTGGCCCGTGGTCAGCGCCAGCCCCTGCACGGGAAAGAACTGGGTATCATTTCATTGCTAGCACAGCAGAAAGTCATGGCAGACAGAGGTTTTCCTCCTTTACAGACTAAAGCAAAGCTCGCTGCCCACAGTCTGGAGATGTACACTGAAGGGCACTCAGCACCCAAAGCCTGCTTGAGGTACCCACCACCACACCTTTTTTTTCAGAAGAGTTCAGCAGAGTGGAAGGGTCATCCGAAAGCCTGATACTGAACACCTACATGGGGACACTGCCTTCCAGCCCCATGGGCTGCAACAGTGGACTGTCTGCCTCTGACCTTCCTCCTCCTTTCTCTCTCCAGTTTCATGCACAGCTTGGGACAACGAACCTTTGCAAATAAAGATTGTCCTAACCATAAACATTCGCCAAGGACTGTAACAGCTTCAAATTACACTTTGCGTAGAGCACGGTAATAGCTTTTCCAGAGGAGCGAGCACAAATGGAAGGAGAAACCCAGAGTACATTTATAGATGTCACATGTAAAAAAAAATCACTGCTAACCTGGTTTCAGTTTCTTTGTATCGTATGGAGTAGCCGTTATGTTGTACCTAGCAAACATCATGGGCTGTGTTGGGAACATAAGACATGGAATAAGCCACCAGAGGAAAAGTATTTCAGGACACAGTGGCAGTGTCAGATTTGAAGTACAAGCTCAAGTAGAGCTGAACTGTGCCATTGGTGGTTATAATGAAGCATAACTAAAATGCTTGTTGATGTTGAAGGACCATCATAGATGAAGATATGTACCCCCTTAATGCAAATGATACTTTCTCCCTGTGTTCCAAACAACTCTAAAAATCTACTGGGATTGTGAAACAGATTTCTAGCGCAGGGAATGCAAACAGAGCATCCTGCACGTTTCCAGTACTTCTGGCATAGCTGGGGGGCACAGTAAGGGATCACAGGAGAGATCCCAAAGACAGAAGCCAAGTCTGCAAAAACGCCAGTTACTCCATGCCCACTGTAAAAGAAAAAGGTGTCATGTGACAGGACCTTAGCAGTCTGGAAATTCAGCAGGAAACGTCAGCAGGCTCTGATCTAACAGAAGTGTATCACAAACAGCACCTGCTCACAGAAGCACCTACCCCAGAGCATTAACACTTCCCTCCCCTTCCTGAACTCCTCCGAGCACAGAGAAGAGCAGGTATAGCAATGTTTCTGCAGTGGTTCTCTCAGCAGTGGATTTGGTACAGTCGCCACTTCTCCTGTGAAGGAGAGGTGTTCCCTCTCACTGCTCTGGAGTGCAAGACTGCTGTGACAGCTCTTGATTTCATGAGCCATAAGCTTTCCACAGGAAACCAAAAAAGGGGTGGGGGGAAGTAGAAAGTTTTTTCTTTATCAAATTTGTATGTTAATGCCCAATTGTCTTGATTTGTTTTAAATCCAAATAAGGATCATGAGGGTACATGCTGTGAGCTGTCTAAGCCTTTCAGGGTTTTCTGTAGTCGTAGGCTTAAGAGCAGGTAATTCTTAAATGCAAACAGACCCTGGAGCTTCCTTCTATCATCCCTGCTATTTCCTCTCATTGCTTACTTGGATTTACAAGACTTAAAGAAAAAACAACCCTGAAGGCTCGAGAAATGTTCCATGCAGCCATAAATCCTCTTAAAGGGGCCATATTTGCTTACTAACCACTGTAAAGGACAGAATATCGACACCCAAGAAAGTAACAAACAATGCACAGCACACGTGCGTTCTGCAAGGAGCTTTTTCTCGCTAGTACTTGTCAGAAGCTTGTCCCGGGTACTGCCAACCCCACCCCACGCTGGGTTACGGACGCACGCACACCCCACGGCGCAGGCATGACAAGCACAGCTGACAGTCTCCGTTACCTCCAAAAGCACAGCTTACCATGAGCGCGGCAGCTGCGTGCTGGCCATCACAATCCAAGCTCTGAAGCCAAGGATGATTGCCTTCCAACACTGCTTTGCAAAGCCACCCCCAAAGGGGAGAACAGCCACTCTGCACATTCCCTAAAAGACTGTATCCCTTCAGTTATGCTAGATATTTTTTAATTCAGTAAATAGCAAAAAATAGCTTAGTGCTAAATATTTATTCTACAAAGCCGTTCCTGTGCACCATCTGCTCAAGCTTCAGTGTCCCATCATTTCCATGCAGACAGTAAGTATGCTCATACAGTAACAAAGATGGATAAGCACAGAGCACTGTCAGAAGCTACCTAGAAAACATTGCCTAGAAGGCATCTCCCAGTATAGAGAAATCACAGGCACTGGAAAGACAAGTTACGGTCTTCTTCCAGGTGTGTAGTACCTGCTGCAGGGGGGCACCCATGAGCCCCTCTGTACGACAGGAATGTTTTCCTGTGAATTCTTGAATAAGCAGAACAGCTCAGGTGTTCTTGAAGGGAATGTCATCTCCAAATGATGATATGATGCAAGAAAGACCCTCACTCTGCACCCAGAGGCAACAGACCGGGTGGGCAGCTGAAGCTTTTGGAAGGTTGTTTCTCGTAACTTGGAATGGCCACCTCTTTATGGCTACAGCCTGTTTTCCTGGTGGGCTGACAGAAGAAACAATGGCATATGCGATGTGCTGTACCTGTGCTGCTCCCTACCTGTTGTCACAGTGTTGAGTCTCCTGCTGACAAATCATCTGTGCAGTGGCCTGAGTAGAGTGCAGGCCTTCTGGGCTTGACAAACAACACATTCTTCAACTTCACTGCTGGGAATAGCATCCTTATTTATCAATACAGGACACTCTTTTAAGCCTTGTCCTAGTGCTTCTTCTGGTATCTATCTATGCACATTTTCAGTCATACTTCGTTCAAACCAATCTTTGTATATCTATTACAAGCCTCTACAGAATCCATTTCTGGAGAATTTAAATGACTGCTTACATCCAAAATATGTCACCACATGGAGCTGATGTGTGTAAGCATGGGTGCAAACCTTCCCTCAGAGGGGCGTAGGATCCAGGAACGCTCTGCATGATAAAATGAAAGACCAAGTACCACCCTTGGAAGCAGAGGAGGTGGGCCATCATGTCACAGTGCCACTGCAGACAAACAGCTCAGAGCAGCTGGACAATGCAGGCAGCAGCAAACTCAGCACTTGCTGCTGTGGCAAGGTAAGCAAATGCTGGCAGAGGGGTAAAAGCATCACCCTTGGTTTCACACCAAGAGGGACAAGATCCCACAGCATTAGCTGTGGAACTCTGGTGTATGCAGCACAGGGTAGGAAAAACAAAGAAAAAGGTGTTGCCTTTTGCCTGCCCTGCCTACAAACTGGCTAATGCTGGTGGACTGCAGAGGATTGCAAAAGCTGATCCATCCACCCTGACACAGTTGATGGTGTCCAAGCCTTTCACCAGGGACAAGCAGCACTTTTGAGAGAGCGCAAACACTGGGACCGTGGCTGAGGATCAGCAAAGATCCAACAACACAATCCAAACAACACAGGCAGCCACACAGCACGAAGCATGAAGCAGCCAAGCACCCTGCCTGAAACATCTGCAGGTATGTTCCAGCACCAGCATCACACGTCAAGCAGCGAGAGGGATGACAGCAGAGCCTGCTCTCACTGGGCACAGCAGGGAAAATGTTTCAAGGCTGGGTACAAGTACACAAGCAAAACAAGCAGTTTTGAGAGCACACGTGTGGGCTGTGAAGCTCTGCAGCCACAAGTGAGAACAAGAATACAAATGCATGCCTCTTGTTGAAATTGTTTTACAACATAGGTTATATATGAATTCCAACTGTTACAGTGCCTAAATTAAAGTATAGTTATATTAAAAACAAGGACCAGTTGCCAAGCAATCAGATTTTACTTTCCCTGTAGTTTTTTCTTCCGTCTGTGTGAATATACTCAACTATTGACAAAAACATCTCCAAATTGCACCAACTGCACTTTTTGAATTCTGTGATCAGTCACTACATAAAAATTGATTAATGGAAGAATCAAAGCCATTATGAAAACATACTCTGTCTCTTGTGGACAGATAAATTCATGAAGGTGCTGGAAGAAAAACCACAACACACTAAAACAGTGTCACTTTATATGCAGAGACAGATAGATAGATATATATATACACACATATGCTCTACCTGGAATCCAATCTACTGTCAACCAGCTTTTTACATTAGTACAAGCTTGTGCCATCCATCAACAGCTAAGCCCACACCATCACAGCTCTCATTCTGGAACATCCTCCAATGTTTGTGAGTAAAGCGTTTTCGTTTTTGTCGTTTATAGAAACAAAAATTTCTGGTATAGCCTTATCAATGTGCAGAAATGTTACCAAGGCTTGAAGTGTGTCATGAAGTGGATGTGGCACTTAGGGACATGGGTTAGTGGTGACCTGGCAGTGCTGGTTTAACAGTTGGACTTGATGTTCTTAAAGGTTTCTACAATGATTGGAATGATTCTATGAAGTGTAAGGCAGTGTTAGTTAAATTGAGAGTCATTACACAAGAACACTCCAAGGTTTCCATTCTCTACAAGCCCAGCTCTGCTGGTTGCATCAACATGAGCAGAGACAAAACATATTCTTGATGAATACACAGGTGCTGCCAGAAAATCTGAGGTCCTGTGCCAAGTACCTGAAAGCCCTCTTCAGTGCTTCCAGCAAACCTGCGTGCAGAGTCAGCTCTGCAGACCTATGGGATGGAAACCATGAGGATGACGATCTTGTGACTCAATTTGTTTCACAGGGCAAGGTGAGGATATGGACTGCAGTTTAAGACACATGAAACATCCACTAACAATCACAAGCATAAACAAAGCACTGCAGGTGTTAGAAAGTACTGAAGTTGTATACTTTTGCATTTAGGTGCTCAGAGTAAGCATGCTCACAGATTGAAGCTGGCAAACAGTTTTCCTCACCTGCAGAGTCCAGGAAGGAAGCCACACACTTGCCACAGGCACTATACTCCAGTACAAATTTTCTCTTTGAGCTGGTACTCTGCAGTCAGAAAAGTGCCTGAAGCCTTTTACCAGAAAGAAGACCTCTGAGCTGGAGCAAAGGCTCAGCCTTTACCATGAAGCTGTTCACAATGTCCTGAATCCACAGACAACTGCACGAGCTGACAGGATGCAACATTAATGAACTTTTCCTTCAGAATTACTTGCTTCTTGTAGGAAACATCCCCACCCTTATCATTTCAGGCTGGTCCTGAGCAGGCTCCATAAAAACAGCAGGTTAACCCTTCAAGCAGCTACAGAAGAGAGATGTCATTTATCTGCAACTTTCAGAGGCTCTTACCATCAGATCATTGAGTTTTGGGCAAGCAGTCTAGTTCTTCAAGTATCATGCTCCTCAGATGGATGGACAGATTACAAAACACAGCCTCATAGTCATGCATGACAAGCAAGAGTTTATGGCTGCCAGAAAATGTTTCAGTACACAAAGCCCCTTTTTCTTGGGACATTTGGAAAAAGAAGTGCAGTGATTTCTATTGGGTTCTGTACGAGGCACAAAAGAGTTAGTCCTTTGAGATATATTTACAGCAAGTAAATTGAATTCAAAGCCTTTTCTGTTCCTATTAAGTGATATCAGAGGTTTTGTTAATAATAATAGCAATAATAATAATAAAACATACATGTCTCTAAACATAACTCTGCATTATAGTAAGGATTTCAAAATGAATGCCAGCAGGTTCTTTCAGTGGCACTGATGTTCCCACAGGCTATGATGAATCTACACATGTGGGTTCTCTTTCTGAGACAGCATCAGTAGTACATTTATACTGTGATTTGCAGATTGTAGCTAAAACCAGAGCAACCAAATGCAATGCAGGTCCAGAATGGTGTACCCATAAAAACTAGAAGATGTGTTTCCCCTTAGAGTTATGCTTCAGAATATATAACGCTGACATCCTTTCCTTCACTGTGTATATCTCAGTGAAATGAAGCTAGCTCTTCAAAACAGAGGTGAAGAGAAGATCTTACACAGCCACAGGCAGCAAATCCTCATTAAAAGTCCTTTTCCCATTACAAGCTGAAAAATCCACCTTTCTGCGGCTCTTGCCTGGTGCTCAGCATAATGCCTTGCTTGAGAACAAATTTTGTCCAGTATGCCAACGTTCACAGCAAAACCAAATGAAAACTGCCTCGGTTTTGTAATCAGTTTCCCATCAAGACAAGCTGTGTTTTCAGAGAACACCAAGCCCCAGAGTTCTTAGCCCCACTGCTTCCTTCCAGACAGAGGTCTCCACAAAGAAAAATGTATGAGCTGCTCATGCAGAAACTGCCAGGTCTGGATTAAACTCAGGGCGTCACAGTCCCAGAATTACGTGATGCACACCAGGGAGCAGGAAGCTATTTCAAGCCACACCTGCAAGTGTCATACACCACTTAGCAAAATGCGATGGTGGGGGAGCATTTGTATTTTTTAAAACCTATACTGCTACCACAATCGTTTTACATGGCTGAGCCTAGAAACTGTTTTCCCTCTCTGACCAGTGAAAGGAGACCTCACAGCTTTCACCCATGCTCAGTTTGTTTTCTTGTAAATGGTCCAAACAGCTAAATCTCACAGAAGTGGTGGAGCTGAAATTTATTTGGCATATTTACTTTTCAATACAAGATATGCAAGAGGCTTTAAATAATTAAAAGTCTGCTTTTTTGATGCTGAACCACAGAAAGGCTAATATAAGGTAGCACTATCTATTGATACAAGTGCTCTGAAACAAATATCGTGGAACCATTATTCATAACGTATTTTCGATAACTGCAACATAATGTAACTAGAGTTTCACAAGGTGTTTAACACCGTGTAAGATATTCAGGGCAAAAAATAAACACAGTTGCAACAGAATATGCTATTTTTGCATTGTCCAAGGGTAAAGCCAATCTTGCATTAAGTGTGGTGCTTTCTCTGGTGAGTTAATATTTAGGAAGTAAAATTAGCACAACATAGTCAAAGTTCGGCTGTCAAGACAGATGTAACCCCAAGGATCTGATCACTTCTGACCAAAGCAGATACCACCACAGTGCCAACAGCCTCCCAGACAGCAGCAGTGCAAATCAGAGCCTCAGCAGAAATGCAGAGGTGAGAAAAGGAAGGAAAATACCTTGCTGCAATCCTGCCTCTGGCACATGTTTTCTCTGGCATCTTTAAAGACTCTCAGTTGCCAACCTGCATCCAATAAACAAAACCCCACAGGGCTGTGCCAAGGAAGGAAGGTGAACAGCGGGCTGTCACCCTGGCAAGGAGAATGCACACATGGCTAGACTGAAGGGGCAGAGTGCGAGCAAGAGGAATGCGTAACAGGACAAACACAGGGGCTGAAGTCAAAACACTTCCTGGGACAACACTTTCCCTGCAGGTAAGAGGACTCCAAAGCTTGAGCCCTTATCCTGCTTCCACATGGAGATGAGAGTCGGCAAGCACAGAGATGCCCGGCCGCATACAGGTGAATGGTGTAGACATTTACTGCAGCAGGACATGAGATGCTGCCTGCTCTGCTGGAACCCCGATGTCCACAGAGCCAGGTGTCTCCAGTGACAGCCAATGCATCCAGCCAGTCCCCCATCTGCAGCCTTCCCAAGCCCACCAGTGCTGCAGATTTTGCATGCACCTGCTTTTAGCTGGGTTCAGAGCTCCCTAGGCACAGGGGCACATTAGAGACCCACATCCGCTCCACACCAAGCTTGAAACAGACTGAAAATGACCCAAAATAAACTCCCAGGCTTAGACACAGAAGTCATACAGATACCTGCAGCACTTCAGGTTCTCAGAGCTGTTTGGATACACTAAACAGTCTCTGTGATCTTGCCTGTGAGCTATTATTGCCATTTTACGGGCAGAGAAACATTGGAGGTAAAGACTACACTCAAGGTACTGCTTACTTCAGAGCGTGCCAACAAAAATGGCTTTGGGGAATTCAGGCTAGGTTCTTTCTCAATTATTACTTCTATAGCCAAGTAGCTCTGCAACTCTAAATTGCTCCTGTCACTGAAGTAAGCAGATGTGATCCTAAATACATGAGGAGACAATCTACTCATTGTAGCGGTAGTGAGGTTTTGTAATTTTTCAGTGTAACTGCGCTTTCTCCAGGAGTTGACATCCTCCAGGACCTTGGACACTGATGGAAAATAATACTTCAAAGGCTAATTTAATTGATGCAGAGCTTCCTGTACCCCGATATAGCTCTTAAGAGTCACAGAAAAGCACTTTCAAGAACCCTCCGAGGATTCTCAAGTCAATATTCCAGCACTGCATTTATGGAAGATAACTCCCAACACTGTTTAATTACATCTCTGACCTCTATACAGTTTTCCATTATAGGCCTAATTCTTACCTCTTTTAAGTGCAACTCAACTCATTCTGCAGAAGCAGGATACAAAGAGATCCTTAGCTCTGAGACTTGCATTAGGAAATAAGGGGAAAAGAAGGGAGTCCACTTCTTCATGGCTTTCAGAAGATAAAACAAGAAAATGAAATACGTGACTTCTTCCGTTTAAAACCATAGTTTCATGGGCTGAATATATGTTCAAGCTTCCTTAGCTGTAAAGGAGGAATTAAGAAGCAAGTCTGCACTTCTTGCAAAAGCTGTAATAGTTTTTAAGTCTTAGGAGTGCCATAAGGAAGCTAAGGGTTGAATGAGATCTCAGGGGATTCCAAGAGGGAATCAGCTTTGCATAACTCCTATGAGACACTAGTCCAAGCCTTCCTTAAACACCTTCAAGGACCATGATTCCTCATCTTCTTAAGTACTCTGTTCCTTTCTTCATTTCTCTTCCTAGTTAAAATGTTTTCCACTATCCAAACATGAACAATCCTTGCAACAGGTAAGTGACAAGTGGTTATCTTCAAAATCTCCGTAGAGAACTAAAACACAGCTGTCTTTGCAAGGCTGCCTCTACACTTTGTAAAGCTCATCTCCCCTCCCTCCATCAATCTTTTACCCCCCAAGCAACACCTTTGCTTTTGAATTCTTGAGGTCCCTCCCAACCTGGTATTCTATGATTCTGTGAAATCCTATTTTCTAAGCTGATCAGTGCTATCTCCTACAGAACCTCCCCTTCTCCTAGAGATTTTTAAAGTGCAATGCTCAAAACAAAGTCCATCAGTCTGGTTTCACCGCTACTGAGGTGAAGAGACTAAGTAAATTGCACACTTGCAGCTCCTGTTAATGCATCCCCAAGTGAAGGCTCAGGTTCTGGTTTTGGATTTTCTACCCCAAAGGCCTCCTGCTGCTGATGCACACTCAGTTCACGATCCCTCTTAATCCCCAGATGCTTCTCCACAATGTCACTTCTTCAGTTGTTCACAGCTCCACATCTGATTCCCCCTTCTCAGGATCATCGCCAAATGATTTTAGGTAACATCTCCAGTTTAGAAGTACCATTTTGAGCTCTGATCCTGTACTCTGAAATGCTCCGAAAGCTCAAATATCCTGATGGTGACCACGAATAACTAAGACCAGGTCAATGAAATGGCACTGAGACATTCCTGTTCCAGTGCAGTAGGTGACTGTGGCACCTTCTCACAAAGCCAGTTTCAGGGCACAGACAGAAAAAACCACATTGTTTTCAATGGCTTTCATATGAACCCCAAATCTAGGCAAAAATCCTAGAATGTGTATTTAATTCAAACAGAAGCTCTCATCCAATAAAAGGTGGTTTTTTTAAAGTATGTGTGAGGGGAAATCCGTGTAGGAGATTAAATTACAAGGAAAGATGGCAACAGACTTAAAAGGCAAATGGGATGTCAGGAGTCAAGGGACATCTTCAGCAGCCCTCACATAAGGGCACAACTTTAACCCCTTGACCATCCAGGCATTAAGATCTCCAGAAAGCAACACAACCTGAGTACACAGCTCCATCACCATTTCCTGACCTCACACCGACATGCTGTTGGAGGCGCCTGCTCTTCAAGGCTGTATGTGATTAATTATTCATCAAACTATGTTTGGACATCCACAGTTCAGCCCCAGCCTCCATCATTACACACATCAGTATCTTAATTAAAGTCGTCAGGAGCCTTTTCAACAGAGTTGGATCAACGCTGCATTTTGAAACAGTAACTACCTGCTGTAAATATCCTAAAGCAGTTACTTCTCTGCCTAACAGATTTTAAACCGCATGCCTGCATAAACGAAATCATTAGAGCCGAGAACGAAGTAGCTGGTGAACGCTTCCTTCGGTGCAAAGACAACCGGCTGCGGGCAGCAGCAGCAGCAGCGGTGTGCGAAGGCAGCAGCCAGCCCGCAAGCAGCTCACCCCTTCGGCCTGGCTGAGAGGTGTCCGGACCCCAGCACCCGGGGCGGCTCTCCCGAGCACCGCCGCTGCCTCGCCCGGACACCTCCCCGGGGGCAGCCCCGAGGCTGGGGGTCCCGCGGCAGCAGGCTCAGCCTCGGCTCTTCCCCTGCGGCCGCCAAGGCACCGCGCTGCCGCCTGCCAGGGACAGCTCCTCCCGGCCGGCCGGCACCCCCGCCGCGGGACGGGACGGCGCGGGGCGGGACGGGGCCGTGAGGCGGACCCCGGGCAGGGCGGCGCGCGACGACCGTTGGGACCGTTGGGACCGTTGGGGCCGCGCGCTCGCTCGCTCACTCACAGTGGCACCATCCCAGGTGGCAGCACCAGTGGAGGCGGAAGCAGCGGCCGTGGCTGTGGGTGGCGCAGAGCGAGAGCCCGTCGCAGGGCTGGAAGTCGGGTCTGCCCGCGCAGCTGCGGGCCAGCGCCTGAGCCTCGTCCAGCTTCTCGCTTTTCGCCGCCGCCGCCGCCCCGCTCATGGCGCCGCCGCTCCGCCCGCAGCCCCCGCGCCGCAGCGGCCAGAAGCAGGAGGAGGAGGTGGTGGAGGAGGAGGAGGAGAAGGAGGAGGAGAAGGCGCCGAGCCGCAGCGGGGACCGCCCGCCCGCCCAGCGCCGCGGGGGGCAGCGCCGCGGGCAGAGCCCGGCCGCCCGCCCCGCCGGCTC
>JANVCC010000030.1:8748896-8777006 GCA_025345505.1 Todiramphus chloris collaris
CCCGCCCCGCCCCGCCCCGGCCCGGCCCGGCGGGCCCCGACCGCCCGTCCTTCAGCACCTCCCGCTGCCCCGGCCCCCGCCGCCCGCCTGAGCCGGGAGGCGGGCTCGCAGACCCGGGAGTGTGGCGGCGAAGCGAGGACAAAGCCGCTCTGGGAGCAAGGTGATCGGTCGCGGCGTCCCGAGGCCGGTCTGGCCGGAGGTCGGGCGCCCCTCGGGCTGCCCTGCGCAGCTGTGGTGCGCTGGGAACTCCGGCTCTGCCGTGCCGGGGGCTGCGCGCAAGGGCGCTCGCCGTAGGTTTTGGCCCGTTATGGGATTTAACTGATTTTCAAAGGCATCTTCTAGCGGCAGCAGCACACGTGCATGAGCACAGCCTGGCTTCCAGCAGGGATGAGCAATGCCAGCGGGCCCATGCTGCCAGGCGCTCCTAGGCCAGCCAGCTCCCCGGAGCATCCCTCTCACCTCTGCCATGACAGGGCGTGCGGAGCTCCTCTCTGGAGCTTATTATTTAATAAGTTGGGCTTATTAAATGGGATCCAGGCACCCTTGCATCTGGGCGGCAGCCTCCAAGAAGTGTGAGAGGGAGGCAAGCAGGCTTGATTATGTGATCCAGGCACAAGTGATGGGGGCTGCTTCAAGCATGTGGCCCTTGGCTGTTTTATGACGCAGGTGGACACAGGTCATCCCTGCAGTGTCAGAGTCAATGGAGCAGGAGCCCTGAGCTGCTTGCACACATGGCACAGGCAGTTCTCGTTCATGTTTTATTCTTCATGCTACTTATTGTCATGTCATCTAATCAGGAAAACCATTTCTTTCTAAGCATGCAGTGATTTTTTAAACACTGATAAACTTTATCTTCCATTTTGTAAAAAAATCAGTAGATACAATTTTGGTTAATAACAATATGGAAATGTATTGTTATTTTTCAACAATCATACTTTTAGGCCAAAAATTAAGTTTGTATTTATCTTGAACAGTGGCTACATTATTTGGTTTCCTAAGTGTAGTGGTGGGTTTGTTTCCGTGACATGTTTGAAAGTAAACTCTGTTTTTATTGTCCCTTTGCTCAGTACTAAAAGAGTTAGTCAGATTTCTGTTAGAACAAAACTCAAACTGGTCATTTTCATAGTCATTCACCCTTTGTACAGTACCCAATAGCTCTTTGTCAGAAGCAGTAAAAAAATACAATTTTTCTGGGTTCTTCAGAATATTTCCAGACAGTTCCTTTGGGGTTTGTCCTTGAGATAGATCTCAGAGGTGTCCCCATGCTGTACACCCTCCTGAAGATGTGCTGAGACAATTATTTGCTTCTTGGCAAAAAAAAAAAAAAAAAAGAGCTTAAAACCTACCAATCTGCAGATCTGTGATCAGATATGTGCTTTATGGGTAAAAACAAGGGATATGGGTCATGCTGCAGAGCAGAGCAGAGAGCTGCACTGAGACTTTGAGCAACCTGTGACCATCAGCCGTGATTCATAGCACAGACCAGCTCCCTGCAGCGCTGCTGGCCCTGGGACGTTTCGCAGCTTGCACTGGTACCAAGCCAGGCACAAGACTGAGACCCACCAAAACAACACATATAGGTGAGCAGCCCCCTCCCTGTGCACTGCCCTGTCCCTGGATCAGGCTGCCAAACCGTTTGCCATGTTCATTTACACAATACTCCCCACTGCACACCCACAACACCTTTCCCTCCAAAGCAAAGGTGCTGGAGGATGGAGTTTAATTGGCTGGATGGCGCAGGGCTCACTGAGGGAAGCGTCTGGCCTGTGTTATGATGGATGCTGCATAAAATGGTCCTGCTGATCCCTTCTGAACTGAACCTTCCCTTGTCACTAGGAGCAGGGACAAGCGCTTTGCCATGGCAGATGGGCTGGACGCCAGAGTGGGAGCGCTGGAACGCTCACGCACAGTACACCCGGCTCCATTCAATGCAAGGCACACGGGCAGTCATCTCACACCTGGTCTGCTGCTGCCCTTTCTGCCCATACATGGTCCAGGGGATCCTTTCACTCCCTTCTGCAGCATCTCAGTGCCAGGTGAGCCCTGGGCACACATGACTGCATCCCAGCTTATGTTGGTATGCCCGGGGATGTGCAAGCTGGGGCTACAACCTCTCCCTCTTGCAGGTTGGTCACCCACAGCTCAAGGGCAAGCTTTTCACCAGGCTAAAGGGACACTTCTGGGGCTGGTTTTGATTGCTGGGACAAAAGTAATTGGAGCTGGCTGAGGGTGGCAGAGAGGTTTACACTGTGCCTCAGGGACAAGGACCTGTTAAACTCAGCCTAACTGGGCAGAAGATGAGTGCCCAGTTGCACAGAGCAGGAGGCTTTGAGCCTTCCTTGGCACTGGTCATCAGGACCAAGGGAGACTCACAGACCTGTGGATTTTAACTGCCTCCAGGGTTAATTGCACTGGAAAGTGAATTCTCTGAATCCCTCACTGCTCAAGGCTTACCTGCCTTTCTTTTGTTGAAATTCCACTGAAACATGCAAATATTCAGGACCTTGCTCAGATGTTTGCAAGCATAAAAGAAACTGACTGCTAAGTCAGGTGTTTCTTTGACACTGTCCTGTTATCCTCTGGTTCCCTGGAGCCCACCAGCAGCAAACAGGGAATGCAGCTCAGCTCCCATGAGATCCCTAGTCCAAGAAGACCTGCCTCTTCTACCTGCTGGCATGAAGCTCTTCCTCTCCACCATTTCACCTCTAGAGCTGCTCTCAGACCCTGCCTCGGCCGTAAGATGACTGTTAAAAAGAAACAAAGTGAAGGAAGGTGAGCTATGGCCTGCAGAAATGGGTAGAGGTGCTTCTGCCAAGGCTCAAGAACCCCATCCAATTCGGACATGCACTGCAGGGCAGTGCTTCTTAGCACACTGTCAGACAGGGAGCTTTTTGCCTCCCTTTGAAGGCCCAGTGCTGCAGGGGATGCTGATCAAAGCTAAAGCAATTCTCTCCTTTGGTGTGCTCCCTTTCGTTACTGTTTTGCAAAATGCCTGTGGCTGAGCAGTTAATGGAGGCATCTGCTGCACTGGCAGAGTTCACCGACTTAATTAAAGACATCTAACAATTCTGCAGCTGCATGTAGAAGATGATGGGTACTCTCAGGGATGAAACTGAATATCCTAAGCACTGAAAGCAGGCATCCCTGCTGTGCAGAAAGTGCAGATCCAAGCCAGACACTCACATGAAAGTAGAAGCAGGGCCCAAAGATTAAGGATGGATTCGAGCCAGCTTGCTGTGTATGTTGCCACGGCCTCACTGTACTGGGGAACTGTACAACCTCAGCTACACTCACCTAGCTTAGAACCATCAGACTTCATACAAGTTAGCAGAGCCAGGAACATTTCCTGCCAGCACGGAGGGTTTTACCTGGAAAACACTTTTAACAGATATTGTCTCTGTGAGTGAAAATAGGAGGTTTAAAAAGTCAGGTGGGAAAAGTAATCCTGTACCGAGTGGTTATCAAGTTCTCTTCTGCATGGGGCCATGTTCTCTCACTGTTAAATGAAGAAACATTTCACTCATGGGCATATTTCTGGTATCCCTGCATATTTGAGCTGATTTGGGAGTTATCAAGGTTGTTAACACTTACCAAAGGGCTCCCAGAACAAAGTGGTGCTTTCTGATTATATTGCATGTCAAGCAGATGCCAAGGGCTTTGAATCGGGCTGCTGAGCACAGGCCGCTGCCCTGTGGGGGCCAGGGATCTGTGGTTGCCCTTTGGTCTGTTCTTGCCCTGCCGGGAGCAGAACAGTTCAGAGGCAGGGACTCCAGGCACTGCTGCCAGCTGTGGGGAGCCTCACACCAGCCCTCTCAGCAGCAGCAATGTCACCAATGGCTGGCTGGGATGTAAAGCAGACAGTTCAATGCTGTCGATATGAATTTACAAATGAAATTCTATTAGGAGAGACACCCCTCATGTGAACAGCCTCTGTTCTCAGTGAGGGGAGATAAGCAGGGGAACGGGCACTTCAAATGCACCGGCACAAAAGTGCTGCAGCTAAGTCATTCTGGCCACAGGGCAGAAGCCAGTGGGTCTCAGTATCCTGTGACCAGCATCTCTCCTACAGAGGAAGGACATGCCCTCGCCTCCACTGCCTGCTCCTGCCGCAAGGGGAACTGCCCTTTCCCAGTTCATCTCCCGTCCGGGTGAACACGGTGGCACGAGGCACAGGAGAGGGGATGTTAGCCCAGGCAGTGCATCATATCCAGAGCTGTCCTGTGGGTGACATGACAGCTGCCAGCACCAGCCAGTGCTGTTGTGTAACATGTCACGCGGAGTCTGCTCGCATGGAAGCAGTGCTTCACCTTTGAGCAAATGCTGGGTTGCTCTTGGGGGAAACTATAGCAGCTTGCTGGGCCTAGAGCTAGCTCTTTTTTTGGTCTTCCCAGAGAAAAACCCTCACTGGAACCAGGCACATGGGTTTGCTTGTGACTTCTGAGGAGTTTCCTGCCCTCAGTTTTGCAACTTCACCCACTGAAGGACAGGGGTAGATAAAGGCCAAAATAAGACCTATTTAGGAAAAAAGAAGCATGAAGTCTTTTCAGACATAACTTCCTCCACAAACAGGGAAATTATCTAATTCTACTATGTAGAGAAGCAACTGAGAAAACCCAAAGAACAAGCACTTTTTTTTTCCTACTATTCCGTATGATACCATAGAATGTGTCGTTAGATAATCAAAGCAGTTTTATTAAAATAAAAAGCAAAAGTTAGAGATCCAATGTATCTGAGAAGGGAACCCAGACCAAGCTATTCCCCACACCTGACTGGAAGACTCATTCACTAGATCAAAGAAATGGGAGACTTTGTCCCAAAGCATCAAGCCTGGAGCAAGTTTGGCTCCCTCTCCCCCTGCTCTGCTCTCTGCTAGAGATCTGCCATGTCCCTGCAGCAACGCTCCTGCCTGCACAACTTTTGAGCCATACACTTCTCAGAGTGCCCTCTGCCCATGTGAAAACCTGATTAAGTGCCAGGCCATGTTTCAGTCTGGTCAATTAGAGCATGCGGAGCCCCAAGACCTGGTAGCAGTGGGCAGACAAGATAGGGGAGTGATGGCCACACATAGCCACACAGAGGAGATACCAGATGTTTCTGCTTGGACAAAGCCAGCTGGAGATAATGATCATAGAGAATGGAGTCTGGATGCAGAAGGCCAATCATGAGCCAACACAACAGGACAGGATAGTCAGGTCGACATATCTGTGGCTTTTCTGTCATTAGAATCTGTGCAGCAGGGATGAGGGATGATACCTGCCTCTGCCAAGCCGGCTCTCTCTAATTCAATTGACTTTACCCCTGAAGGTGGCTGCATCCCTTTGTGCCATCTCTCCCCCAGAAGCAGGAAGGGAGCAGGCTCCAGCTGGATGTCTTTGGGATAGGGAAACCAGTGGAGACACAGAAAAGATCTGAATAAACTAAGACATAGATTTAAGGCAGGATCTGGTAGATCCAGGCAGTCTTGGGTGAATTGTGATCACCTCTCCCTTGCCTCCCACCATGATTTGCTTTGTGGGCTGTGGATTCTGCTCCCTCCCTTCCACACAGACAGACTGGAAGAGATGTACATCTTCGAAGACCTGAAGGCAGAGAGAAATGACATGGACCTTTACACAGCAATGTTGAAAGAAGGTGGGTGAGGCTGGTGCTGAGAAGGCAGCGTGAGTGATGGCAGCAAGAGGGAGATTTAGATAATCATCAGCCAAAGTTATTCTCTGCAAGGGCCCAGGAAGGTCAGTGACATTATTTATGAGCCTGTAGCACTTTGGTTTTGAGTGGGAAAGACAGTGCAATTACAGCACCTGTTAGGTGAGATCAGCCTCCACGAAATCACAGCTTGCTCTGCTGGCTGAGGTAGGACATCCACTCTTTGAGGGGAGGGTTCCCCACAGCTACCAGCTTTTTCAGAAAAGCACTGGGCTGTAGCTGAGGAACATCAGGGTGGGCCTCGGAGTATTTCTGCAGTTTATCCAGAATGCGAGGAAGCCCAACGGTGGAAGCATAGAACATGGGGCCACCCCTGTGCTTTGGCCACCCATAGCCATTGATATAAATGACATCCAGGTGTTCTGGGCCTGATGCTATTCCCTCAGCAAGGATGTCAAACCCTTCACTGATGAGGGGAAACAAACACCGCTCCAGGATTTCCTCCTGGTCTATAAAGCGGGTCTTGATGTGATGGGTGTCTCTGTACTGGGACAGAAAGTTGTGAAGCCATGGATCTGGCTTGGCTGTCCTGCCGCCAGCCTTCTCGTACTGATACCAGCCTTTTCCAGTTTTCTGCCCAAACCTTCCATTCTCACACAGAAGGTCAGGCAGTGGGCTGTAGCGATGGCCATGCCGCTGGCGGGCAGGTGTTCCTGGAGGTAGTAAGGCCCCAGTGAGGCCCTGGCCCTTTCTAGACCTCCAGCCCACATCCAGCCCGGCAAGATCAGACATTCGGAAAGGTCCTATCTTAAACCCAAAATCTTCAAGGACCTGATCTACTGCTTCTGGTCTGCTTCCTTCCTCTAAAAGGAAAACTGCCTGTTGTACGTACGGAAACATCATTCGATTCCCAGCAAACCCAAAACAATTCCCTACCACCACTCCAACTTTTTTCAGCACTTTGGCCAGCTGCATAGCAGTGGCAATGGCAGTGGGGGAGGTGTGATGGCCGTAGATTATTTCTAATAGCCTCATCACATGAGCAGGGGAGAAGAAGTGTGTGCCAATGACCTGCTGTGGGTGGCTCGTGGCAGAAGCTATTTCATCGATGTTCAGGGCTGATGTGTTTGTACACAAAAAGGCCTCAGGTTTGCAGATTCTTGATAGCTTACGGAATATTTCCTTCTTTAGTGCCATGTTCTCAAACACAGCCTCAATGACTAAATCTACATCACGCAGCACCTCAAAGTCCACAGTGAACTGGATATGTGCAGGGTTATGGTAATCAAGGGTTTGGTCACCCCGCTCCATTTTCATAGCCTCACGTTCCAAAAGGAGCATCACAGCTTTTCTTCCTGTGTTCAGATGCTCCAGGTCCTGCTCCAGGGCTACCACAGGTATGTTGGCCTTAGCCAGAGAAGTCACAATGCCTCGGCCCATGGTTCCCAGCCCTAGGGATAAAAGTGAGACAGAATCAGAGTCTAGGAATAGAAAATATTAAAATTAATCACTTGACAGTAGCATTTCCTTTGTCTCTCCAGGATAAAAAGTGGCAGCCTGTGTACCAGTGCACAGGTAGAAAAAAATAATTGAAGACTGGGAAAAAGGAAAGTGAATTCTCTCTTTCAGGAAGCCTGAATGTTTTAAAAGCAGTAGCATAAAGACAAGTTAATGTCCTCTCAAGCTTACAAAATAGTAGTGGAACTCACTCCAGTGTGTGCAGACCATCTGATTCATGTCTTCTCCTTGCAATGTTTTATACCTATGGAAACCAGCATCACTTAAGAGTTAGAACTTCTCCAAGTCCTCCAGCATGGGCCATTCCTAAGTTCTGAAGATTCTTGAAGACAGAGTCTTCCTTGTCTAATCACACAGTTGAAGCACTTGCTCAGGTTCCTGTAACTGAGAAGCTATTCAAGCTGTATTTTTTAACTCCAAGCTTCACAGATGGGCTACTATCAGATCATACTCCCAGGAATACCAGTGTAGAGATTACTGGCTTGATCCTTTCCCTCCTTTTGAGCCCTTCCACCACCTCTGCCCTCTATTACATTAAAAGAAGCTGCACTCTCACACTATTTATTATCTTGCTGGCCCATGACAGAGGCTTTTTGGACTAAGCTAATACGAACTACTAAGAGAAGGCCATCACAATTTTTACCAGCTTTAAAAGTGCGAAGCATCTGAATGGGATGATTATTAATATCCTAAATAAAGCAACAACTAGACAGAGTACGGGTTTATTGTAATTCTGTAAAAATGATTTTTTTAATCCCAGGTTTACAAATGAAAGTCATACAAACAAATCAACAGAAACAAGTGGATTAAAAAAATTGTCTAAAGCAGCTTTGTAAAGAAGAGCTGAAATGATGTCATCATTTAAACAAGTTCCAACAGCCAAGGTCAAACAAAGTAGTACGTTTTTCCTACAAGCTACACACCCTTGGTTTCGTCCTGTCCACCCTCAGCTTATGTATGCACAAGACATTTAAAACATTCCCTTCTTAGCCACAAGAAGATAGTTTTTACAGACATCACTACCTGGCAGCCTGCTTATAAAACATTACAATCCCAAGCAAATGCTGAAGTTCTTTTCTAAAAGATTCTCTAAAAATCAAGTACTACTAAAAACTAATTGGAAAATAAAACTAGAATAACATGAATCAGTTCTTAGTATTTAACTGTTCATGGTTTGCTGACTGAAAAAATCCAAACACAAATAGCTCCTCCCAGTGTGCTCAGTACACGGAGCTTTGGATGTGGCAGCAGGTACAGTGAGAGACAGTCTTTTCCCTGTCTTTGGTGAGCTACAAGAACTACTTTTTTCTCAGACAGCGCAGGAGGATAACTCGACACCTCAGGCATTCCCACCATCAGACACCAAGCTAAAGTGTTTGCAGTCCAACATAGCTCCCTCTTGAAGACTCTTCCTTTTCAGAGAGGAGACCTGGGGTTTCTCCCTAGAATTTCCAAGCTCTAGTAAAGAAATAATGCACACAGCCTGGGCCGTATTAACTCCTGTTCCTCTCACCTTCAGTCTCATGACTGAAATCTTAGCAGTTCTCCTGCAATATGAACACACTGCTTCTTCCTAAATCAAAACCTCTTCCATGAGCAGAGGTTCTCCAGCCTTCTTTTCAAGAGAAGTTCTGCAGTGGTGTTAGCTGATTCCCATTTGCTTTTGTCCACATGTAGCATGATACTCCCATCTAGTTTTTATCCATCCCATGATAGACAGGCATACATGCTTGTAATACTTCACTTTCTAGGCCACAGGAGAAGGCTTATAGATAAGATACGAGCTTACCAAGCTTGTTTCTGACCTAGAAAAGCTGTCTCTCAACTTACTACATAACTCTTCAGTGAAATGATGTTTAATGAAGCTGGCAGAGAGACTAATGAAAGCCCCAAGGGTTTTGTTACATTAGAGGCTTGCACAACATGACTCCCCTGGAAATATTTTCTAAAATTGGGCTATAAAACTAAGGAGAGATTTGGCTATCTAGCACAAAAATAAGCATTTTTGAGGACTCCCTTTTTCAGTTTTATAAAGCTGAGTGATCTTGGGGAAGGATATATTAGAGCAGAAAAAAGTGGTAGGGAATCATGCTGTAACAGAAAGGGAAATGTTGTATATCAGCTCGGCTCACATGGACCAAAACACTGCTAGAAACAACTCCAGAATTTCTAGTGTATGTTCTGTTTTCTTCCTCTGTAGTGCTCTCACTTCCCTCAAATCACGAAAAAACCCTATATTTCCATCTTCCATGTAGGGGACAATTTTCAGAGCTGTGTCACCATCTATCATGCCCAAGGCACATCTTTCAAAAGAAGACTGAAATCTGCTTCAGGAAAAAGTACTGTATCTAGCCATGTTGATTCTGGTCTTTCATTGTGAAATGTAGCTTTGACATGTAAATAAAACTACCCTTCAACACATGTAGTTTCAAGCCAAATAGGGATATGACAAATCCATTTGCTGGGCAAGCTGAGTGAATAATGACTGTTAATTATTGATCTGTCACATGAGGTACTTAGAATATGAAAAATAAAGCAAAATTAATTGAAGGACTTTAAAAACAATTTTCAAAAGAAATGAACTCAAAGTATGTACAAAGCAACTCACGTACAGTCACACACATTAGAGAAATACATATCAATGGAAAATATTCTAGCTATAATGAATATTTGGACTTTAAAATGCCGAGCAATGGAAATAATACTTTGTAGATTGGTAAAAACATGCAAAGACTGTTCCAGTTTTCCTGTTAAAAACAACAGTGAGCAATTGGTGGTGGCAGACAGAAGCAGACTGGAGCTGCCTCTTTCTCTGTTTCAGGGTGTTAATTTCAAGCAGAAATAATGTGATACTTTAGGCAAGCAGGGGGCTATGGGAAGACTGCAGAAAGGACAGAGAAGGACTCTTTTGCTGGGTCATGAAGAACCAGAGAGAGTAGAGAGAGATGGGAGCCAAGAGTTCAGAGCAAGCACAAGTAAATGAAATGGGTGACATTGCATGTGGCTGAAGACAGCCAAGGACAGCTAGGCCAAGAGCAGGATGGATCACACATAGCTGGGTGTTACTCGCTTATCAGTCTTTCATCGAGCAAACTGCAGACAAAGGAAGCTGATGGGAAGCCAGCACTGCACAGGAATGGTTGCAAGTTCATCAGCAATGCTATCTATCAAGCATGCCCACAAAAATGATAGGTCATCCCTAATGTTGAATCTACATTAAGGTATGGTCAGCAAGCGATATGCCAGCTTCCTCCAACAAGTTCCTGCAAATAGTGGGCAGACAAGGGAGCCACAAAGCAAGACTCCCTTGGTGTTTGTGGCACTGCTTCCATTACCCTGTAGGTCCTCTGTGCCCACAGGAAAGTTACTAAAGGAGGAAGAAGTCAGTGTGACCTTCTCAGTAGCTTCCCATCGTGCAGCAATAAAAGATGGAAGCAGCAGGGTAACGTAACATAGTTTTAGTGTGTAAAACAGCACAGCACTGTCTAATGGAAAATGGGGTCTGCATGATTTCTGAGCATCCAAAATGGATGCAATGTCTTGCTCTGACTGCTTCCTCTCTGCAGTAAAATAGAGAGACTCTGGATCACCTAGGCAGACTCAATACTTGCAATTTCACTGATATCAAAAGGCAAAACAGGAGGAAAACTTTCCAGAGGAAGGAGAAAAAGCACAGTGGGGTTACAGAAAGAAGTGATGGAAAGCAGTGACAATATGGTGTGGGATTCAGAATTAAAAGGAGGTGATCAATAACTTCCATAATAGGAGAAGTCACTTATCAAATGAAGTATAACATGAACAAGTAGCATGAACAAAGAAAGCTTTAACTGTGAGCTATGGGGGCTGTATTGATAGAAGCAGTGATTCAGAAAAGGCTTTCGCAGTCTTGGTAAGTGGCAGGCCTTGAGTGCACTGATGAGCACTGATGACCCTGGGCAGCTCCACCTGGAGCCTCCACCCACACACACTGCCCATTGGCCTTGGAGCCCTATTAAAGCTCAGATCTAGGCCTTCAGTCCTTCCTTAAGCTATGCTGGAGGAATTCTGATGTCTTACTGTGGTTGTGCCAGGCTATGAACACTGTTGATCTAGATCTCAAGCTGCACATGGGCTTCCCAGCTTTACCTCGGACCTGCACATCATGTGAACATTGTTTGATCATCTGTACTTCTGGTAGATTCTGTCCATGACGTCTGGGTCTGCCCTGCTTGCCTTGCTCAGGTACTGTAAAAAAACTGATATCGTGGTGGGTTGTGCTGCCATCCAGAGGGAGAAATGTGTTGATAGGCACTTCATGAAGTCCAGCAAGGGGAAGTGCAATGTCCTGTACATGAGGAGGAATAGTCCTATGCACCAGTATATGCTAAGGCTGATTGGCTGGAAAGTTAGCTTGTCAGAAAAAGAGCTGGGACTGCTGGTGGACACCAAGTTGACTATAAGCAGCAATGTGACCTTGTAGCAAAGAAGGCTAATAGTATACTGGGCTGCAGGGCTGCAACCTGCTGGCAGGTTGAGGGAGGTGATGCTTCTCTTCTTAGCAGTGGTGAGATCATACCTGGAGCACTGCATCCATTTCTGGGCTCTCCAGTAGAACAGTGCTATGGAGCTATTGGAGTGAGTTCAATGAAGGGTCACTAAGATGATTAAGGGACTGGAGTGTGTCTCATGAGGAAATGCTGAAAGAGATGTGGCCACAGCCTAGAGAAGACTTAGGGGGAATCTCACCAATGCATGTGAATAACTGAGGCGATGGTGTAAAGAAGATGTAGCCAGATTTTTTCATTGGCCCCTGGTGACAGGATCAGAGGCAGTGGCCACAAACAGAAACATGGGAGGTTCCATCTGAACATAAGAAAACTTTTTTTTTTTACTGTGGGAGAGACCTGTGCCATTGGCACCAGTTGCCCAGAGAGGCTGCAGAGTCTTCATCCTTGGGGATATTAAAAAACTGTCTGGACATGGTCCTGGGCAACTGGCTCTAGGTGATCCTGTTTGAACAGATGGGCTGGACAAGATGATATTCAGAGGTGCCTTCAAGCCTCAAAGTTTCCGTGGCTCTGGCCCCCTGGGAGGTGTTGTTGCCATTGGCTCCCCATCCCTGGGGTGCAGCTGCTCCCTGCCTGTGGATAATTAGCAGGATGTGTTGAACACAGCTAATATGCAAGTTTGCTGTTACTTTGAGCATACTAAGCAGGAGCAAGGAAGAAACATCTTGGTGTACCTGGCTGTAGCATAATTACTCCTGGAATACTGTTCCTACTTTGGCTGTGCATGCTTGATGAAGTGTTGAAAAACTAGGGGAAGTTTAGAGTCATGGAAATGACCAGAGTGTGACAGATTGTGCTGTACAACAAAAGTATCAAAACACTTAATGTTATTCTGCAAAAGTGTGTGTTAACCTGAGTGTTGTCTGTAAACAGCTACAAAAACACTGAAACTTGTGGGTAGAGGTTGGGGCAGTCTAGACCAGAATTCAGAAACTTGTGTGGAGGTGAGATGCAAATACTTAATTCAATGGAGGGAGATGTAGCCCAGACAGATCATTCTGAAATATGATACAGATTATGTTTCTACTGGTAACTTTCAAGGAGAGATCACATTTGTGCCTAAAATTCCCCTCTAGCTGAGTTACAGTGCTAAAACAAGCAGATCAGATCTAAACAACCCTTCTGGCTAAACTGTCATTGTGATTGGGACTTTGAAAATGTATTATTTTGGCACAATTTATCAGTACATAGCAAAGAATGTTCATTCTAGTCACCTCATTGCTCCTACAAAGCTTCAACACAAGCCCTTCCTGACAAGGCCCCCATTGCAGGACTGACCTGAGATGTGTCCAAAGTACAGTGCTCTTCAAGTCATGTGATACACTTGGCAAGAATTCATGCCTCTCTTTTTTATCTGAATGCTGTAACAGCCGTGGAACCTCCTCACAAGGTTTGTGGACCAATGTTTAAAAACAATTTTCATTAAAAACATAGCATGGCAGCTAAAGAAGAGAAAAGAACTTAAAAAAAAAAAAAAAATTGTTTCTGTGGTCTGAAATGAGCTCTTAGAGAGCTCATGTTACAGAGCACAAAGGCCTGAGAAGGACCCAGGAAAAAGCAGTGTCGATCTGGTGAGCTTCTCTGAAACAGCATGGATGTTTTCCAAGTGCTCCATTACTTGTCTAACCACTTTTTGAATGCTACTATCAACAGACAGAGCTGAGAGAGATTTTTTTTTTAAAAATCTCAGCAGTGCATCAAATGTTTTATTTAAATTGCTCTTATAAAAAATTAATGAAGGCATTATCTTGCTGGGCTACAAAATGGCAGGAGTGGATCCCAGTGAGATGAAATCTTCTTAAAATACAGCTGTCAAAACATTTTTGTATTAATATATCCCTAAGTGAATCTGTGCACATGCACTTGCAGTACAGAACTAGACCAGGAGGAGGAGAATTTGATGCAAACCTGCTTGCAACATGGAACAAAGCCAGGATTCAGCATAGCAGTATTTAAAGGGGAATGGACTACTTAAGGTCCACAGATGAAGCATCTCTGAAGTGAGAGGAAGCTATTCTTCCAAAAAGAGGAGGCATCAAGTAACAATTTATGGGATGTGACTTGACATCTGAACTTCTGTGCTCACCAGTGCAGTGACAACTTGCCTCCTTGCATGTCACTTATGGGTGTGGAGTTTCTTTGCCTGTGATGGGTGCCAATGACTTGGAGTGATTGCTAGGGAATCCCACCTCAGCCTTCTGCCATAAGGAAAGCCCGATTATACTCAACCCACTCCCCTTCAGGTCTGCTGTTAGCTGCTCAGTCAGCAACCACAACAGCTTTTTCATTCCCTTACCTATCACAGCTGCTTTGCGGATGGGGTGCGGGGAAGCACTTTTCCATGAAGCTCCGCTGGGTGTTGTCCACTTCTGCACTGCTCTCTCTGCAAAGAAAGCATACTGCAGTGCCTGGGCCTGGCCTGAAGTCAACAGGACTCTAAACAGCTCTCGCTCCTTCTGGATTCCATCTGCAAAGGGCTGCTCTGTGGCAGCTTTGACTGCCTGGAAGCACAGCTCTGGAGCCAGAGATCCATGGGCCTGTTTCTTCACCTTCACAAGAGCCTCACTGAGAAATGCTTCCATGTTGGGCAGTTTTGGAACTGTCTTCAGGCTGAGCCTGCGGGGTCCCAAAGGCTGACCTGGGGGTACAAAAGCAGAGTTACAGAACAAAGCATCCACATCTGGAAGACTACAGATTTTCACCCCTTCCTACAGACACTGCAAGTGCAGTCTACTTTTCCTCCTGAGTTCACTGCATTAGAGCTTGCATGGCACAGTGATCTGTGTCTAGAACTAAAGTGTCTGACATCTCTCTTTAGCGTTCTGTTTGCCCTGACAATTACAATTTTTCAAGTCCCTTCTTAGACTTCAGAAAAGCAAGATTTGTTTCAAAGACATAATTCTCTCCTTCCTTTTCTCAGCAATACAAAGCACCTTGACTTCTCCAGGTCTCTTACTCCACAGTCTCAGCTGCCACGTTCATATGGCTCACACTATAAGCTTCAGTACTAAAGGTTTCCTCCAGTATTGTTTAGTACTCAGTGCCCAATTGACTTTGCTAGCCAGATGCATTCCAGCCAGAGTCCTGAATCAGGCATTTATGAGAGAGACCGGGCAGTAAACCCTGACTTCAATTCTTCCCTGACAGCAGGAGTCCCTCTATTCACTTTAGGACTAACCAAGAGGATGTCTCACACAGCATGAGTTGGGGAGCAAATGAATAACAAGGGAAAGTTCATGCTTCTGTGTCAGCGAGGGGTGAATCAAGCAGCCACACAAACACATGAGGCTCATTACAGACAGAGGTTGCTATGGTGATACCTAGAAAGGCCATTAATTGAGAGGATTTAGTTACATTTCAGATGCCAAAATCCTCTCCATCCTCTTCAGAAGTATGAACCCTGGTGCCTGCTAGGAGATCTCTGATCTGGCCATACCTGGGCTGTTCCTATGCTCTTCATGGCAGCTTCCTTCACTTAAAGACAGTGGAGGAACAAGATCAGAAATTCAAGATGTATTCCCTTTAATATTTCAACATGTTCACAAACACCCTTTTGTCATCACAGCCACATCCAGATGAGTAACCAACTGTGTAGCGATGTTACTGCACTGATGGCTGCAGTGCTGCTCCCAGAAGCATCCAGGACTGCCACCAAAGCCAGATGTTTGGTGAGCCCCCTCTAATGAGAACCTTATGCAGAGAAGCTCTCTGGTATATAGTCTCATTGCCCTAGCTTCTCTTATATGAGCTCTGCCACAGGAGTACACTTCCTTCAAAGGTGGCATATTGTGTCCAGCTCCCCTTTTTCTTCATCTTGTCTGAGCTAGGAAAGTGCTGGTGCATCAGCAGAAGACTTGGGAGCAGGAAACCATATGCAGGTGCTGAAAAGCAGGAATAATGGCAGCACTGTCATCCTGGTTTCCCAAAGAACAGGACTCCAGCTCTTCCTACAAGACTAAGCAATGTTTAAGAGAAACAGAAACAGGAGTTTCCAGGATGAGTTAAGATACTGATTTCCTAAAATAATGGTCTTTGGAGATCAGGCTTTTTAATTAGAACTTTTAGAGAACACAATGATAAATACTTGCTGTGTAAGTAGCTTCCCTTGTAATCAGAGTTCATAAAAATGTTTTTACATTGACAATGAATATAGTTTTTATCTGCCGCTATTTCAGGATTTAGTCAGAATAATGTTCCTTTATTTTGGAACCTCTTTTTTTTTCTCCCCATAATGTATGTTTATAACCCAGAAATGCTCTTTATCTACAGTTCTTTATTTAGGACTTGAACAGTGGGTTTCATTTCATCACAAGAGGAAACCTCAGGTTTGTCCCATAAAGCAGATCTGATGGCGGGAAGGACACTTAAGACTGGGCAGATTAAGGGACTTCATATGACATCTCTGATGTGCAGAGGACTGGTAAATAAGGAATACTACTGGAAGCTTTTAAGATTGGTCTTCAGATAGCAAATAGTACTTGTAAGTGCAAATAATGATGGGGTTAAGAAAGAAAAGTAACTCTCCTTGGGATCCTGTAATAAAACTCTTATTTAGCTGTAAGCTAAGTAGGTTTTGCTAAATATTTCCACAGCATCTCCATGCAGTGCCTTTGCTTCTGCAATGCTAATAAGAATCAAGGGTATATTCATGAACAGGAAAAAGTGATCTGAATCCACACCTGGGAAGAAGAGATCAGTGTGGGACACTTGCGGCTTGATGTCTCAAAGCCACAAGAACATGAACAGTATCAGACATCAGTGCTGCAGGGAAAAACATCATCTGTACTCCAGAGATGGCACAGATACCTGCTTTGCTTCACTAGGGTTTGTAGTCCAGATGACACAAAGGACAGATAAAGTCTAAAATTTATATCAGCAAAGGCAATATGTAAGCATGCAGTATCAAATATTGTCATATTTAAAGGAAAAAAAAAATCATCCCAGAGTTGTAAATATCAGGATATTACAGGACTCCAGATGCAAGACACAGGGCTACCCTAACAGTCTTCTGAGTGCAGTGGACTGCTTGTGAATTTCTGAGAAACAGCTGAAACTCTGCCCCCCCTCCTCAGGCTTGCAGTGTCCTGTTTGTCACATCGCTCACTGATCTTTTCTGGTTGTGTCAAAGGGGCACTTTGCTAGGCCTTCTGCCTAAAGAAGTTGGCAGCCAGAATCATGAGTCCTGGAGAGAGATTAAAATGTGTTCATATTGTGCATCTTCCCAGAGATGATGCGCTAAGGGCCCTTACAACTGTAACTGAAAGCCTTTCTCCAACAGTCCTCATTTAAAGCATGTCATTTTCTAACAGCAGTATCTGTTACTCCTTTGGGTTTTATGAGACCCAGAAGAAACACATCCTTCCTCCACAGCTACTCCTATTGGCTTACAGTCAGAAACTCAGTCATCTTTCCACACAGGGTTTAATACCTGTGGGGCCTGAGCTGGACTAAATTGACCTGATTTTTCTCGGCTCTTTGGTGCAAGCCATTGATACTTTTGTGCTCTGAGGAGATGATAAAGGTCAATCAGCAGATGTGGTCGGAAAGCAACGGATGATTATAGATGAAGGTAGAGCTTCAAAGAATTCTGCTGTGCAGAGGACCCGAAGCCATTCTCTCCTGCAGCCGGCCCCAGAGGAGGGCAGGATGAGCTGGAAGCTGCTGCCTGCCACAAGCCGGGACAGCAATTGTTCAATTTTGTGCTGCCATCACGTGGAAAAATTATGTAATGCAGCTTGGAATTAGTGCAGCGACTATAAAGTACATTTAACTAGAGCATATTCTCCTTGTCTCCCAAGGATTTAGCTCCTGTCTATTCCTTCAAAAGTGAAGATGCTTTATTTTGCCTGGAGAAGGCTGGGAACATATGCTTGCTTCCTAGCTGCAATATATAATCACTGCTTTTCAGTGAAAAATTTAACTTGGACTCCATAATTCTCTGTGTTCCTAAAACCAATTATTCGGGACTGTTTCAGAACTCATTTTGAAGATGTCCTTCATTAGGAATAATCCATAAAAATACATGGATGAAGATGCTTTCCCAACATACCTACCATAAAAGGTAGCTCTGTCAACTGCATATTGAGACAATAATCAAGGACACTTGCTTCAGTAAGGCCAGTGACTTGAGACTGATCTCTTACCAAAAGATACTGCAGCTTCAGTGCTGAGAATGCTTTAGAAGAAAATAATTTCTGAATTGTTTCTTTGAGACTTATCCTGCAGTACAGCTTTCTCAGGAATAGAAATTCCATCAGTGACAAAACCCTTTAGCCGAACTGCTCTGTAAGAAGCCAGCAGTTGTTAGCTTCATGTTAAAAAAAAAAAACAAAACCTCATCAGAAATAAAATACTGCATGCCATGCAAAGACAGTAGACTTCTGTGATGGTTTTTTTTTGTGTGGAGCTGTCTCTTGTTTTATTTTCTGAATAATGCTCCCTGAAAATAGAACTCAATGTGAACAAAACTCAGATCAGCTATACAAGGCTGTCATCTCTCTTGTAGCCCTGAGTTAGTGCCTGATACAGTGAAATAAGAGCACTGGGTTGCCTTTGTATGGCAGGAGAACTGTATTAACTTCAGGCAAAGGCCAAAGCCATGAATGTCTCAAAAGAAACACATGGATGCTGGGCACACCATTCTTTCAGATCACTGGGTAGCCTGAATCTAAATGGTGCATCAAAATTTTTCATGGTCTTCTGCAAGTTCTAATGAGAAGTTTTCCATGCAGAAAATAAAAATTAGCTGACTTGTCAGTATTTCCACAGTTAAGAGCACATACTTTAAATGCCAGTAAAGCTGTTGGAAAGAGTCTGAAAGGATTTTTTAAAGTCCTGTTGGAGTTGGTGTATAGTGTGATGTGAAACACCTTCAGAGACATTAGTTTTTTTCATTGGGGTAACTCAAACCAGCAATAAACAGAAAATCTACCACTAATAATAAGTAAGGCTGGGACAGGTTACTTGCTAGGTTACAGCTAGGATCCTTGTATCATTCTCAAAAAAATATTAATTCTTAGTAGTGACAATTTCAGGTGAAGATAGATAAGAGGAATTTGGCAGTAGTGGTAGTGGACGTAAGTTCCAAAGAACAAGTTACTCTGTGGAACAGTGTGCTCAGTGATTCACTCCTGAGGTTCTCTAAGGTCCAGCTGACTTTCACAACTGTCAACCACTGTACAATGTCTGTCACAGAAGAAATAAGCATAAAAGTATCTAAATTTCACATAGCATTTGTTGAAATCCAGAATGCTGGTTTGCCACTTCTAGCAATGTATCTGTTAGTCGTTTCACAATACACTTCTGCTCTCATCAATGCTGGTATAGATCATATGCAGGGCATCATTCAGAAGCCCAGAGGGTACATCAGTGGGAACATTGTTTGTTGGGTTAATCTGACCCTGACACTGATCTTTAAGAATAGCCCATTCATTGAACTATCTTAAAAATATGGTGCACTGTCATCTAGGACAAAGCTTAGGCTGCTTCAACTTTCAACAGAGAAAAAAGGGCTTTGTTTGTAGCGAACTGTGGGAGCAGAACACCCCAGCATGGAAGGTCACATAAAGCAGAAAGTTGGTTTTGCTTCCTTTTGTGCATCACATTTTAACACAGCTCCAGACAAAATTGTGATGGAAGTCAACAGTCTGTTTCCAAAGGTATGAGGAGGTTAGTAGTAGAAAAATATCCCCTTTCTTTCAAGGTGACGGTCCTCATGCTGCACAAGGAATGTTCCTCTTCCTGTGTTAACTCAAGTGAATTAAATTTTGTTATTTTTAAGGTGGTGAAAAAAATTCTCCTCATCCCTCCCATCTCCACAGGTCATTTTCTTACACAGCAGCTAAAGGATCAAGGACAGAGTCGCTTGCAGACTCCTGGATCATTAAATTGGGCTGAGGATGTGTGAGCCCCTCCACTAGAGGGTGAAAATTATTTTGAATCAGCCATTATTGATGGTGCAACCAGAATAGATGCAAATACCAGCTGTGATCCAAAACTATAAATGGAAGGAGTACATACTCCCCAAAATCAGTGGAGTGCAGCAGCCCAGAGAAGCATGTGAGTTTGGATATATAATTAAGAAGTAAGAGGACTTGATATGTATCTGTTCTCTAAATCCTCACTTGAATTTCTGCAGCTTTCCAGCATCTGAATTTTTCACTTCAGGCAACAAAATAAATTCTGCAATTAATTCTATCTTGTATGGATGCCAAAACTCAATGAATGAAGCATGTAAAGTGGAACAAACTGGTGGGCTTTGTTCTGACTCTTTCCAGTCCTGAAACATCACCAATTATTTCTTGGCATTGCTACAACTCTTTCCTCACCAATCATTTTGTTTGCCAAGCGAATTGCTGCTTCAGTTGTGTTTTCTTCCACAACTTCATCAACCAAGCCCAGCTTCAGTGCTTCACTTGCTGGAATGTGTCTTCCTGTGATAAAAAGAGAAATATGATGACTACAGTGGGGCATGTTAGGCAATTTCCTTCTTTTCCATCTGATCGCATGACTTTGGTGTTCATTATCGGGTACATAAAATGCATTATTAACTACAGGCCTCAGAAGCACATATGACCCTTTCTTAGCCCATCATTAGTGGAAGAAAGCTGAATTTCAACCCAAGCAGCTACACAAGTAAAAGAAATTAATGTTTCTTAGACCAAGCTGGTGGTATGACTCAGTGTATATTCTTACACACAGAGCAAGGCCAAGGCACGGTACTTTACCTGTAGTGATCATATCCAGAGCAGCTGGTACCCCAATTAGTCTGGGTAGTCGCTGAGTGCCTTCAGCAGCTGGAAGTAACCCAAGGGTGACCTCTGGTAAACCCATCCGTGCCTAAAATGAAGTTAAATTCAACAACAATTCTGATTAGAAAGAGTGATAATTACAAACTGAGCAGAATAGAAGACAAGCAGACCTGATTCACACATTGCTCTTCTAAGAAGCCTCAAGAATTCTACACAGAAACTCCATCCTTGCTTTTTGCCCCATAAGACACAAGCTCACTAAACTATTTCAAGAATTTGTGTACAAATGCACAGGAAAATTATCACCTTTCAGTAGAGGTATGTGTGCTAGCACAGCACTGGAGGAGCTGCAGGCCCAACAGCATCCCCCAGGTTGACAGGTATAAATTAATGCTTTTAAGCAGTTGTTACTAAATGCTGGAGGGCACTCTATGACTAACCTATTCACTCCCTACTGTAATTCTTGGAAGTATAGTAAAAAAAAATTCATAGTGAGCTCTTCCCTAATCTTCCTTCAAATGTTATTCCTTCAAATGGCTTCTTGTGCACTTGACATTTAGTAGGGCTATGGCAGAGGAACTTGGGGCAGCAAGATGGGGCTGTCTTGTCTTCTATTAAAAATCTACAGATTTTGTTGCCCTGTTTTAAAAAAATCAGTTTGCACATTTCCCAGTGAACTTTTAAGAGATTTGGAGTCGCTTTAAGACCACTACTTATGGCACCCACCTTAGGTAGCATACAGGGTAATGCAGAATACCTCTTTATGCTGTTACTGCAATCAACACTGACATGGAGAAACGGTGACCACACTGCAGAAGGGAGGGGATCGCCCTATTGGTAAAGCATCTCTAGAGGGAGACCAGGTTCTCCTAAAAAGTAGTTCAGCATTCCTGAATCTTGAAGGAAGGGATTCAAGAAAAAAATTGAATCACTCCTTAAAAGACTCTTAAAGCTGTCTTTTGGTGGGAGTGCTCCTTGAGGATCCGGAGCTCACAGGGAATTGAACTATGGTCCATGCTAGCTAAGCTTCAACTACCTGTTGAAACTAGGCCACTAGCAGAAAGAAATGCAAAATGCACAGGGCTCGGGGGGGGGGGTGGGGGGGAAGTAAGATCAGGTCATGCTGCATGAGCCAGTAAGATACAGACATCTACATCAGAATACAGATAATGACTACCAAGACCTAGGACAAATTAACTCAGTCACTGCAGTTTCTATACAGTCTGATTCTACTAGTTACAAGTCAATTTTATATTTAGAAATAACTTGCAATTAGTTATTTAGTAAGATGTATGAAAGCACATAAAGGGTGGTGGTGTAGGTGAAGAATGTCTGACCACACTTGTGTGCTGTAGCTATAAACCCCTCCTTCTCTGGGCAGGTGATTCCAGGAAAGATAGACTGTCTTAACTGCTCTCCAGGAGCAGTCTCCCACCCTGTCCATGGCCATATGTACATGGCTCCTGATGCTTTCACCAGCCTCTCTCGTTTGCACCATGTGTTACCTTCACATGTGCAACCCGGTAGTGACAGCCAAGTGCTACTTCCAGGCCTCCTCCCAAGGCAATGCCTTCAATGGCAGCAACCACAGGCTTCTCACACCTTTCTATGAGAGAGATGATAGGACGCAAGGCAATGCCATGTCTCCTTGGAGAAGAAAATCCTCGAATGTCAGCTCCTGAGTTGTCATAAAGAGATTCAGAGGAATTAATGAGCAAGGCAATGATTGGAACAATCCTTCCCTCTGTGCCGTTGAACACAGCAGCTCAGAGATGATCAAGTAGTCCTTGCAGAGCATGCTGCTGGCAGGAGAGTGGTAAACAAGTCCCTTTTTGGGACCACCTTCAAGAAACCCTGGTTCCTTCAGCCTATACAGAGAGCTCAGGGAAAGGCTAAGTACAAAATTACTTAGTAACTGTAATGATCATGCAGTTACTGCAGAAATTTGCAGTCATTCTTGATGTAATAAAAAAGAATGTTGAGTCAGGAATAGTCATGTGCAGGTTACTACAAACAAGCGATGTAGAGCTCTACAGGAATTTCCTAACTTCCTAGGTTTCTACAACTGGAGAAGATCTGTTATTCACCACTACTCTACCCCAGGTACATTTCATATGCTGGTCCAGAGCTAAGGAGAGTGAAGAGGCTCCAGTACATAAGGGAGATGAGCAGCTGTCCCTCATCTCAGTATGAACATACCAGCTTATTTCTGGCCTGGACAGACCAGCTTGTTGTGTGCTCCATGTTAATTGTGGCACAACAAAATAGAAAATGCTCATTGTTTTGTGTCCATTTCCAGCCAAATCAGGACTTTTATCAGCAGCATTATGAGGCAGAGAGAATCTTCAGAGGTGGTGGGTGAAAAGTGTTTCCCCTTTTTCTTAGGCTGCATTTGATGAAAAATGTCTTACCTGCACTGAATTTCCCATTTTCACCACAGATCATAATGGCTTTCACTGAAGGATCTTCATCTGCTCTCTTCAGTCCATCCTCTAATGCCTGGAGAACTGTCAAACTGAATTAAGTTAGAAATTCAGTGAGTAACAATCAACTACGTTACCCTTCCAAGAGGTTTGTGTTATAAACACCAAGTGAAAATGAGTAGTGTATCCACTCTCCCCTAGTCTGTCTTCTGCCACAGCCTTGCCAGGAGAATCCTTTTGTTAGTCTCCCTCTTAATTTAAGGGCAAGCACCAAAATCCACTAATCTTATGACTACTGAGCACACCAGAGTAAGAGAAGACTCTTGTAGGTGACCACACCAGGTTATTTTTATTCTGCATGAAACTCACTGCAGTGATGATGTGTTGAATTTGTAACAAGGTTTTATCCTTCATTCAAAAAAAAAAGCAATTTAAGGGAACCCTGAAAATATACCAAGTCACCTTTAAGGAAGTGTGCCTTGAATCCAACAGTAGAAAATGCTGTTATGGAAAACATGAAGGTCTGGTCCTTTCCCTGTGCACTTAGCCCAGCATCCACAAACGCTGCATTGGGGATGCTGCTATGTATATCTACACACATTCTTTTTAGCATCCCTTTTACACCTGCTGTCTGTGAACTTGCCTGATCCCTTTCTGATTCTGCAGATCTATCTGCCTCCACAGGCTCCTGTGGCAGAAAGCTCTGTATTATCAATCTCCTGCTAGTTTAATCAAATTCCCCTAGTTCATCTGTTTCATGACTTGGTAAAGGGTTATGCCCTTAACTTTTTATATTCTTTACGACTTTGTAAACCTTGAGCTTATTCTTCCACAGTCTTTTCCTCTCCAAACTGATGACACTCAGCTTTTTCAGTCTGCTTTCTTAACACACTGCACCATCCCTTGGATTATTTCAGTTGTCCCTTTTGGGATTGTCCCTATGTCCTTCTGCAAATGCAAAATCTGGAATGACACAAAACAAATAAGATGGTTTTTATTGCAGAAAAGGGATGCCCTCTTCCCTGTTCTCAACATAGATCCTGATGGCCCTTAGTATTTTGTGTCCTTTTTGGGTTGCCCAGCACAATGACCTGATGATTACACTGCACTATCAAAGGTAAGGAGCCCTTCCTAGAGCAGTAACTGCAAGTTTTGAGCTCAGCATCCTGTAAGCTTTTATTGGGTTATATTTTTTATTAAAAGAACTTTGCTATTGTTGTCAGCATGCCTTGATCCACTGTCTACGTACTTTTGGTCTTAATTCCCAGTTTACATCTCCTGTCATGTTTTACAGGGTTTCTTGTTCTTGTCATTTGAGTAAGCTTTCCACTGCCCCAAACCATGAAACTTTTCCCTTAGTCTTCTTAGCGTTCTTACCAAGCCATGTAGGGCTTTTACCAGATCACTTGCTGGCTGAACAGTTTACCTGAGCTTCTAATGAACTTAAGAAATCAAAAATTCCAAATGCAGACAATAACAATCCAACCTCCACCCTTGTTGCTGGCTTCTTGTCTTTTGGATAGCCTTTTGCAGCATTTTTGTTTGAACTACCTGCCGGGTATTTACATAATTCCCTTCTTGAAACTGAGTACTCGTGCTAGATTTATCTGGTCTCTCTCGCCTCAGTGTCAGATCCAGCTGTTTAGTAGTTGCTCTCATACAGCATCTTGGGCAAAGTTATGTGTATAAATTAAGGCCAAATCCAAAAAAGGCACCTTTTCTGTGGGTGTTTTCAGAATAGCTGTTTTAGGAAGCAGACACTTAGAAGTTGCAGATTCTCTAATCTCCTTACATTTTCTGATGATTATGCTGATCAGGAGTCGGAAGGACAATTCTAGCACCCAGGGACAGCTTTTTCCATTGGTGATTGTTACACTGTTACATTTTATATAAGCCCACGCTTACATTCCCCTGCCCCCATGTCCTATTTGATCATCTCTGGAGCTTTTCTGTACTTGTCAGCTCAAATGTTGAACTACTTTTCCACATTCTTCTTAATTTTCAGTGACAGCAGCCTGCCTTGTCTAATAAGGTGTGGATGGTCCTTTCTCTAGCAAGTCTTCTCTGTCTGTTCCCTAAAGCTTCCTGGTTTTTTGCATATCTAAATCCCTTCTTTCTATGCTATGGTCTCATAAATGCAGATCTTTGAATACTAAACTTGTGAAAATCAGGAAAAAAACCCACAGACAAATCAAATTTGGCACATGCCGCCTCTGGTGGTGTAAAGAAAGATTAGCTTGAAGGGGAGTCTGTGTGTGGGAGCCATTTACTGCTAGGCTTGCAAGTCAGCATACATTCCTCAGGAAAGTGCTGCCTGGGATGCACAGCAGTTCATCGTGTCAGACAGGAGAGAGCGAATTCCCACCCACCAGTGGCTTCTAAAGTGCTGCTGGCCAGTGTGATGGCCTGGGAGCTGGGATAACAGCACTAAGTGCCACATACAATGGGGAGAGAAGGATGAGGCTGTAGCAGAGCAGGAAAAAGGCCCACCAGCCTTTTAAAAAGCATCTGTGCCTGCTGTGAAATTAAATTTTCAGGATTGCAGGAGGTGGCTCCTGCCTGTAACTTTCACTGTCTGCTATCGTCTACGCAGTCAAACATTTCCAGCAGCAGTCACAAACCTGTTCCCCTGTTGTCCAGTACATAAAGCATGCAGAAGCAGAAGGAACGCACGAACAGCAGACTGCGCTCTACCCTTTCAAACTATACCCAGGTCTCAGATAAAAACTACTCGATGGCAAGTATGAGATAATTATGGATCCCTTCTAAAACAGGTACTACCCTGACATGCGATCAAAGACCACAAGTACCTCTCAAGCTGATGTTTCACAGCAGCTTAACTGATTTAAATCCATGTTGTGCAGGTTCCCATCCTTTTCCACATATTCCTACTCTGTCCCGCACAGCAGCAGTGCTCCTTGTGCAATTGCAATTGATGCAGAGAGCCAGGCTGGCTGAAAACCAACCCAAACCAACACCCAAACTCATGTTTAGTCATATCTGCACTCTGAGCCAGCTTGCTGCCAGTCACATGAGCACTAGTGCTAGCAGAGGAGGCTGTGAGGAACCACGGCCAGGATCACAGCAGTCTCATCTTAGATTGTGCTGTGGTGCTGCAGAGCTCATCACAGGGACTGAGCCTGTGTGGGTGAAGTAAGTATTTGGGTTTCTCAGGGGCCTTTGGGCTTTTAGCAGATAAAATAGCGTGGGCAGCACAATACACCTGGGGGGAGTGGAGATGCAGCACTCAATGGAAACTGCCTTTTTAATGGATCTAAAGTCTGCCAGGATTCTCTTTCTCCCTCCCCATGCTGAGGGAGCTGGGACCACACCGTTTTACCCTTGGTTTGTCAGAACTGCACCCTGCAATGAGGGCACTGAGGGGTAAAGAGTAAAGGGTAGTAGAGGCAGAGGTCTGTCCTGAAGAGGCTGTTGTGCAAGTGCATGCAGTTGTTGTTCAAAGGAAGGCCACCTTGAGTTTTCTCAAGGACTTCTCAAAAGAGGCAGAGATAAGGTTCCGTCAGCATGTATCTTTAGCTCTGTGTTTTGCACTTTTCATGGTAAGGACAGAAAGTTTGCCGTGGGCACAGCCTCGAAGTTTTATTAGGCTGGTCTTGGGCATGGGAGATCCAGGGGATGTAGTTCTGTGAGTCCTGCATGTCTAGTTCATCTAAACTCATCAAGTCACTCCAGGTTTGTTTTCTCATGAAAATTATCTGAGCACATGAAAATGATCTCACTCCACTTTTAAATGTGTAGCAACAAAAGAGCGAGCATTGCCAGTTACTTCAGAGCAATGTAGCTTGCTGCAGAATAGCAGCAGGTTGTATTTCCTACTCATGCCCTTAAGTTTCTCTTTCAGCTTCTTTTTAACAAACTTTCTGGTTTACAAGTCAAGCATAACTGCTGTGGATTTTTCCAGCTTGTGAATATACACTGAATAGACACTACGGTCACTGCTACAGAACAGCTCTTCAACTACGGCTGTTTGAAAAGACACTATGTGCTACCTGGAACTAAAGGAACTAAAATACATACTTTATAACAAATGATTTAAAGCCAAAAAACATGTACAACCTTTTCAAAACACATGAAAAACTAAAATTTCAGAAGCTCCTACAGATTAGTGTTTGACTTTTGTTTTTCACTGGCTTGTGTTTGAAATTGCCTGGGGCTTTCTTGACCAAGATCAGTATTCATTGGTCCAGTCCTTACTCATTTTTAAAAAGCAAACAAGCTGCCTTCACTTCTGACAGCCCAGGATGTGATTTAGTCCCAGTGCCAGCTCCTCTTGTTGAACGATGTCTGCTATGTAGAAGCCCTTTGCCCTAACCCTTGCGCTCATTTGGATAGCACAGGGACTTGCCAAGGCAGTACGGTGGAGCGTGTGAGGTGGGCAGCTCAACCAGTAGCAAATCTGAGAAGAAAAGCTGTTTTTTCGTCTACAAGCTCTGAAGGAACTCCAGGGTCAAACGGCTCAACTGCTAACGCTGCTGTGCAACTTCTCGCAGGAAGCATCATCCTGATGCTTGAAGACTGGAAGGTGACGAGAAATACGCAAAGTTTTTAAACAGCTCCCACGGGAGACCACAGCAAGTACAGAGTGATGAGCCTGACACCTTTCCTGCGGAAAAAAACCCAACCCACTAAAATTATAATAAAGAGCAGAAGTCACGGAAAAGTTCGGCACGTCCCTTGCAAAGGGAGATCCAAGCTCTCTGGGAGGCAGACGTCCGGGCTCACGCAGGTGCCCGAGCCGTGTTTGGAGAAGTCCCTCGGGAGAGCTTCTCCCGGAGCTGCCTACCCCGGGACCCGGAGGGGCCTCGCACGGACAAGGGGAGGGGGCAAATGAGGTGAAAAGGAAAGAAATCGGAGAACCCCCCCCCCCCCCGCGAACGCCCGGGGCCGAGCCAGCCGCCGCTGCAGCGCCCACAGCCTCGGCCCAGCCCTGCCCGGCGGGAGTGGCCGCCCGAGGAGCCCGTCGCGGGCAGATCCGGCCGCTCGCCGTTACCTCAGCGCGTTGACCGGGGGGTTGCGGAGCCGGATGACGGCCACGGCGGCAGCGCCCCTCACCTGCTGCGCCATGCCGGCCGACCGACCGACCGACCGCCTCCCTCCCTCCCTCCCTCCCACCCCGGCACCCGGCCCGGGCCGACCAGGCGCCGCCCCGCCCTCAGCACGGCCCGGCCCTCCCCTCCCCTCCCCTCCCCTGCCCTCCCCTCCCCT
>JANVCC010000030.1:8777406-8944503 GCA_025345505.1 Todiramphus chloris collaris
CCCCTCCCCCTCCCGCTGTTCCGGCCTGTGCTGCCCCGGCCCGCCGGGATGCGGTGGCTCTGCCTGGATTTAACTGGACCCTTGATCTCCTCGGGCGTTATTTTACAGCTGGCCCCTTAGTTCGGCGCAGCGATACCAGCGGTATCCAGCCCCAGCTGGGAAAGGTGTCATGTCTCGGTGCTTAAAGCTCTGCAAGAGGCTGAGGGCCGTAGGAGTTTTTAAATTAACACGGAGAAGCTGATGAAGTGAGGATGTGGTAAGTGAGGATGTGTTAAGCTCTGCCACATTGTAAAATCCTGCTTAGGAAAATATCGGTTTATAAAAAAAAGCTAAAAGGTAGGAAGAAGAAAGAGTAATTCCTAATATTACAAGATGTATCCTTTGAACTAAAATGTAATTCAAAGGATAGAAAAGGTCCTTCAGAGGGAAAGTTCCTGTACATTGAAGAACCTATTAATTATTACATGGATCTGCTTGTGTTTGGATGTCCTGCCCTGCGACCATCCCTAGTGCAGCTATTCAGAAGCGATCCAGAGGGTCTGCCAGTGGTGCTTCAGGAGCATCTGCTCACAGTGCTGGGTAGGAGACACATCAGAGCTGACTCCCAGACCAGGGTGAATCTCCCAGTAAGTCCTGAAAAAAACCCCAACAACCACACGTGCACCTTCCAAGTATGGGTGTGTAGTGAGGCCTCTCTTTCCTGAAGGTTGTAGCTTGTTGGTTGTGTGATGGGTGCAGTTTATCCTAATTTACTTGCTGTGGAAAATTAACTTCTCTTGAAATGTTTTTGAAGCTCTACAATCTCACTTTTATATCTCTTGCCCTGTAAAAGTCATCCACTGGGCAGAATGGCTGTAGCTCATTCCCCTGGTCTGGAACAGGTATAGGTAATTTTAGAACTCGATGTATGTGTATGGAAAGGTCCATATGAATGTATAGTCTTCACTCATAGCAACTGCTGCCTTTGTCATTATTGCTGTTGTGATGGATCACTATAGCTCTTCTGTCATTTGTTAAGTAATGTAAAAAAAAAAAAAAACCCAGACCAACAAACAAGAAAAGGGATAATAGTTTGCAATTTGCTTGTAAAACACTGTGTTTGGGGAGTTTATAAAAATGGTGTAGACTAGCTCTTGGAGGGCAAACTGATCTGTTCTATTTTTATTAACCAGAAAGAAACCACGGATCACTCTGAGCTATTTTGTGATTTACAGGTCTATTTTACTTGTCCTTTAATAATACAACTGCTATAGCTGTGACAAACCAGGACCCTTCTGAGAATGAATATACACAGAAGAAAACAGTGCTAGGGAAAAGAAAGCTCACAGAAAACAAAACAAACAAACCCAAGCTTTACTGAGTCATGGAAAGGCTCCAGTAAATATTTAAGGTTTATTGTTGTAAGCCTTATGTTTGTCATCCTCTTCGAGAGTTTAAATTTCTGCTGCAGACCCTTGGAGGTTGTTTCAGCTTGATATGATAAAGACATATTTAAAAATGTTTCCTCCTTGTTGGGTATCCTTTGAGGCATTTTATTCCTTAAGCAGTAAAGGTTTTAAATGTCTTGGAAACTTAATCTTCTGTTCTGTCTTTCAGAACAACGCTGGGCATAGTTAAATTTGTCGCTGTTAATATGTACATAAAAAGAGGGCAGTAGGTAGAGAACAGTTTTACATCCAGCACTCTGCCCCCCCTTATTAAGAATCAGCTCATTTTCTTTTAAAATTTATGTATGCAGCTGTGGAGATCAGAGCGACAGAGCTCTCTGAGCAGGGCAACTATTTGTCTTACTGAGGCTTTACTCTGCTCCTTGGAACCAAGATTTACCATTCTGTAAAACTCCCCACTGCATCAAATCTGTAATATATATACACATATATGTGTGTTTATATATATATATATATTTATTTTTTAACATCTAGACCTGCAGAGACAAAACCATTGACAGTTTTGCACATATAAAGCTGGTCCAACATATTTGTTATCGACATACAAACCAGTACACGGTACAGTACACAGTATTTTCCACTGAGTGGGTCCCCTGTTCAACATTTATTTCTCCCTGTACTACTCTGGACATTTCAGATTTAAATTGTTTTAAACAAAAAATACCATTTCAGATCAGTCGTCTTGGCTTCTTATGGCCAGAACAAAGTATCCATCGGTTAGTTTAAACAGTCCAAGCCTATCTCGTGATTTTTCAGGTCTGATACTTGTGTGGTTTCAAAGCAACATCTCCCGGCAAGCCGTGGTATTGCTTGTGCAAGCAGAGCGGCCTCCCTCTTGGATTGGTATACGCAAACAAGCAGGACAGCTGATGGGTGAGCTGCAGCAACCGCCCCTCCTTGCTTAGCGTGCAAATCGTGCTGTGAGTGACGTGGCTGTTGTGACTTCCACTGCGGGAGAAATAAAAGTAGGGAGTAAAAAAGTGAGAGTAAACTTAAGTTTTGTCAGTGCTGCCCTACAGGTATGGCTGCCTTTTTTTGTGTCTGTTTATATTACACGTGTTGATGTACACTGGATGGTAGCTCCAAAACCAACTCAGGCCTTTATCCAAAAAACTGTGAAGCAAGCAAACAAAGGATGCTTGCTATCATCATCACAGGTGGTAACACAGACATGAGTGTTCATCTTTTCCCTCTTATTTTACTCCCTTCTCTATCTCAGCGTAAATCTGACTTGCAGAAAATGGAAGCATAAATGACAATTCAGAAGATTCAGAAAGCTTCATTAATGTTCGAAGTAGCACCTTCCCTTAGTGCTGAAGCAATGCGTCTGCCACAAAAATACTACAAAAGACGAAGAAGCATTACAGAAACCCACTGAAGAACAAGACGACAGCCCCCTTATTGACAGCATCTGCATGTGGTACTGTGAGCACTAGCAGGGCTCTCAAACTATCCACCACACCCGAGTAACTCGAGGCAGTTTATGCAGCTGGCTGAGATACGACACAAATGTTCATGTACTTCTTGTGAGGAAAAGCAATACCAGTCATTGCAGAGGGCCATTTCTTGAAGGAGATGGTAAAACTGTCGATAATGACAATAACAATACTTATGTAAACCAATGTTTTAGCTCTCCCGTTCAGATTGCTGGTTCATTTGTTGATACACTACTAATGAAGCTCTTTTTTGTCCGGTAATAAAATACCCTCTTAAAGACATCTGTCAAAGTCTGGCATCTTAACACCCAGTTTGGTCGCACGGGCCGCGTCCCGGTATTTCGGGAGAACTAGCTGAAAATTATCCGGCTATGGCGGTGGTGGCACCGAGTCTGCGAAACCAGAGGGAACTGCCCAGATTGACAGGAAACCACTGCGGTTTGCCCGCGCTGACTGCACTCAGCCACAAGCCCGGGGCGCTGCCGTCCGCGGCAGTCGCGCAGGTCACTGTCCGGTCCGTCCCGGGCCCCGTCCCGCCCCGGGAGTCCCGGTTCTCCGCAGCCTCAGCCCCGCAGCCGTGCCGCGAACGGTGCCGCCGGCGCGAGCGGTCGCCTGCCCACCAACCGCCTCCCGCGCGCCGCTGCGCCTGCGCGCCTCGCTCCCCGCGCGCGGCCGGGCGGGGCGGGGCGGAGCGCGGCCTCGGAAGTGACGCAGAGAGGCGAGACCGGCGCGGGACGGGCGGCGCCGGACGCGGCGCCCAGGTAACGCGGAGCCCAGGTAACGCCGCGGGGTCGGGGCCCTTCCCGTCTCTCAGCGGCCGAGGCAGCGGGAGGGTCTGCGCGGGCACGGCCCCCGCGCCGGGGGTTTGCCCGTGAGGTGAGCGGCGCCGGCGGCCCCTCGGCCGCGGGCCGTTGTTCCGAGCATCGGGTGCCGCTCTCGGGACGGCCACCGGCGCTTCCCAGGGGAGCTCTGGGTGCGCAGGGGTGCGAGTGCGGCCCGGGGCTTGCTGGCGTCGCTTCTGCTTTGCGCGGATCCAGCCAGGATTTGTCTGCACCCGATTTGAGCCGCGGAGCTTCCACGCTTGCTTCTCTGGAAGGGAAAAAAAAAAAAAACCAAAACAAAAAAGCCCAAGGAATTTTTCGTATTTTAAAAAACAAATTAGAATTGTCTGCGTGGCACTAGCTGCTTCTCAGCCCTTAAAGAAGCGAGATGTTGGTAATGCCTATTTTGAGGCAGATGATCAATCGTAGGGTATTATCTCCTCATCCCGAGAAGGAGGAAGCGTTTAAGTAAATCTCCAGACAGGATCTGAAGCAGATTATTGCGGCGTAAAGACTGGTGACTATGGTAATCCTGTCTGAGCTAAACGTCCCAGAGGCTCTTGACAAAGAGAAAAAAAAAATCTGCACAAGCTTCTATGGTTTTGTTCCCAGTTCAGTAAAAAAACCCAAGAAAGTGTAGTTATTTCGATGGTTCTCTCACCTGGCAGACATTTGGAGGAGGGAAAGGAATGGCTTTATAGCAGATGCTTTGCTTGAGCTATTTTTGGCTTTGCCCAATAGAGTGAAACAAAGTAGTAACTCGTAAGAACTGCAGCACTTGAGGCTGTAAAGGAAGACAGCATCTTGCCTTCTTATGCGGAGAGGCAGTTCCCAGGGAAGGATCTAGTACCTCTTGCTTATCTTTCCTAAATGGATGGAGGTGGATGAGTGTAACACTTGCAAGCGGAGTACAGTGAAAGTAAAACCTCTGGAGAAAAGGGATAGGAACCTGTCAGCCTCCTTTCTCATTTGAGCTTTGTGGGAGTTTTGCTGCTGGAAACTATTAAGACCTTGTTGTGACTTTGTTTGCCATTGTTCTGTTATCCTCTAGTTTTACTCGTTCAGAGACAGACAGGTCTTAACATATGGATCTTATTTTCAAAGCAGAGTGAAAAAATAAATAACTTTCTGCTTTCACTCTGAGATGGTTTTGAATCCTTGTGTGATTGCTTCAAGGAGGCATTTGAGATGTGAGAGTTGACATTTTTGTGGTAACTGTACGTGTCAGTAAGTGTGGAATTCCAAGAGAGCAGGGTTAAGGTGATGCTACTGCTGCAAAGGGGGGCCCTGTGCACCTCTTTTCCAGCCCTCTGGTCGTCCATGTCCGTTGCCTGTTGAGATGGTTTTGAGTCCTGGTGTGACTGCTTCAAGGAGGCATTTGAGATGTGGAAGTTTCCATTTTTGTGGTGGAGGTGTAAGCGGCTGTGTGGTGGGATGGATTCATCCTCCAAACGGAGTGGCGATTGGCAGAGTACAGGACGGTGTCTGCACTGACACCAGTACATGGAACAGGGAGAGGCAGGTCCGCCCAGTAGGCAGTGCCAGGGATCGGAATCACTTAAGCGGCTTGTGAAAGTGTTCCCTGAGGCTGCACTTCCCTGGACAGGTGAGCTGGCCCTAGTGTTTGTCCTATGGCTTTTTGTTTGTTTGTTTGTTTTGTTGTTTTGGTATTTTTTTAGATGAAAGCCGTGCAGTGCTGTCTGCCTACTGATTTCATTATGTGGTTAATATTCTCAGCCCCCTCTCTCCACTCTTTCACAGTAGAAATATGTGTATTTTTGTTTCCTGAAAAAGTTTACTTTTTGGTGGTGACCAAACTGGTAGATGTGAAGGGTTAGAAATACAGAACTGGAGAATTTTTCGGCTGTGGTGATTGTCATTAATAACTCCACTGTAATGGTTGCTAAAGCAGATTTCAATTTTAGAGAACAAAACCAGGTTTTGTTAAATGGAAAGATGGGAGTGCTATCAATAAATAAAGAAATCACATTTAGCCACAGAAAACAGGTGAATAAAGAGTTGAAACAAATGTGGTAAACAAGAAATTACTCTCAGTTGCTCAGTTTTGGGCTGAACTGTATTTTAACAGCTGTTTGTGACAGCACAAAGATTTCTGTCCAAAAAGGTGATAAAAGATGAGACTATTATCAAAACTTTATATCAGAGAGAAAGAAAGATTTATTTTTTTCTGGTGATAATTTGGTTAACTTCACTAAGACTAAGAACAATTGGCCTGGAAAAAAAGAAATCAATCTTTTTTTGTATTATTTTAAAGTCGATGTTAGTACAGTAGCTCATAGATCTTATTCAGCTATTTAGTGGAGAATAAATGCTGCATTGTAATGTCCAAGAGTTTTATATAAGCTTTTGTGACATCGTTGAATGGCTTAATTGCAGTGTTCAAATACAGCTTCTTGAAAAAGTGCTGAATTTCCAGAACTTGCTGTGGTTTAATTTTAAATTATTTTTGCATCGTGGCTTCTGCCCCTGTCTTGAACCCATCCTGACGTGTATACATCATATTATTTAGAACTCCTGACATGGAAACACTTTCGTTTAGGTCCCTTATTAAAATTGTTAAAGCTGAATCTAACTGTCTGTCCTTGTAGAATTTATCTTTACAACTTTTCATAAAGAAGATAAATCGCCCTTTATTAATCTTTGTGAGAAAAGATAGCATAAGATTTAATAAGTTACTATATCAAATACTCTAGGTGGGTCTCAACAGGAGTGTGCTTAAGTTAAATATTGACTTGCTGTGTAGGACTTTGGTCTTGTGTAACCCTTGGCAGAGCTGCAGCCGGGAGAAAGGTATCATAGCAAAGATAATGCCAACTCAGAGTTACCCCATACCAAACTGCAGCCGTCTGGCTGTACACAGCAGCAGCTGATGATTACCGAGGAGGCTCAGCTTGGTGATGCTTGTAAACCATTAAATGCAGAGTTAATTCCTCTGTCTCGTTCTTGTCTCTGTGGAAGATCAGAAATAATTAAAATACCATTTAAAGAAAAGCGTGAAATAAGGATGTAAAAAATCTTAGTGTTTTTGCAGTGTAGTCTTTAGCTACTTGAGCATAAACCTTCCCATAGCGTGCTCGTGCCCAGTGTTGGTGGTCTCTGCAGCATGATGTGAGTAGGTAATTAAGTTTGTACCTGGGGATGGTGCCAGTTCTTCACTGTCTCTCTGTAAATAGCAAAATTTGAGTTCTCATCACTGGTGCCAAGTCTGGAGGTCCTTTCTTATCTTGCTTTTATTTATACTTAAACATACCTTTAGCTGGAAGAAATTCTGTGCGCCAGCTGTCAGGAAGTCTCATCTATGGGACCATGACTCCCAGTATAGAAAGCTCTTTGTGTTTTATATACACATGATCACTTGAAAAAATAAACATTTCTCACTGTTGCAAAGATTCACTTTCCAGTATGAACTAGGCATAACTGATTCAACATTTCCAGCCTGCTCTGTGCCTCTTTCTCTGCTGTTGTGTGCTTTCTTACAAAGGCCCAAAAACTGCTTGCTAAATTGCATTAAAAATAGAAGAAATCCTGTGGAACTACGAGATAATTTTTTTCCTTGCTGAAATGGGATGTATCATTCTTGAATGTTTTGCTGTGGGGAGCTCAGCATGAAACACAGAGCCATATATTAAAGAAAACTCACTTTTCTTTAGCTAAGAGTCTTTCTAGGTGTGAGGTGTCTTAGGCTTTCTTATTTGCCAGTGGGAACAGGAGCTTCAAGCTGGTTAGGAGGTTGTTAGCAAAAAACCAAGAGCCAGTCACTTAAGGTGCTTTAGGTGAAGGAATTTCTGCATCCTTTAATAGAAAGATATTTTGAGCTGTTTATATGTGGATGGGGAATAAGATTTTATATCTTTGATAATTCTGGTTTACTGCCAGAATCTGGTTCAAGGAAGAATTTTCTCCTGGGTTGTTGGAAGAAGTTTTGGTATGTCTTGTGTCAACTTTGCTATAAACTGAGGTTTTGATGGCAGAAGCATTTTGGTGTAGGTGGAAGATTGGGTTTATTAAATCCTGCCTTTTTACTTATTAATTTTGAAGCTATTTCCCCAATGGTGATGGGCATGGATTGCTCCTTGCTCACACTGGATATTCTGGAATGTGCATTAATAGGGCTGTCTGGGAAGAGCCTGTGGAGTAAAAGGTAGTTCAGGTTTTTATCATTCCTGTCAACTTTTTCCTCTTTGTGAATTCAGTGTTGTCATGTGATTCATCCTCAGGTGTCTTCCAAAGATGCGTGGATGTTTGGTGTGACTGAGGTTAAGATTTAGGCTAAACTCCAGATGGTGGTCAGAGGATTACTTCAAGAGCCAATTACAAGTGTTCTTTGTATAAGACTGAATAGTTACGTCACAAAGATTTTTCTTTAATTATTGTCATGGTTTAGGGTCAGAGAGAGGAGAAAGGGAATAGGGGAGAGAGAGGCTTAGTGATTAGAAAAGGAAACTAGAACAACCTTAATGAAAATGAAAGTTATAATAATAAAAATGAATATATACAAATATGTACAAAACCAGTATCAAACCCAACCTCCAATGGTAATTACATCACCGTCACCACTGATGCTGTGGAGGAGGCACTAGGAGAGTCCCAGACTGGGCTCAGCAGCAGAGGGGAGCTGTGTTCAGGGGCTGGATTCTGGTACTGGATTCAGGAACACACAGATTGGGATCAAAGGCAGAATGGACAGAGGCCTCCTTGGATGCTCTGAGGAAGGAACCAGAAGAGGACCTGAGCCGAGCAAAGCTGGCAAAGAGGGTCAAGAGGGCAAAAAGAGGGGCAAAACCCTCGTGATCTCTCAGCTTTATACTGAATATGATGTATATGGGACAGAATCCATCATTGATCAGTTTGGGGTCACCTGTCCTGGTCACCTCTCCCCGCAGGTGCAGCCTTTTACTTTGTGCACCCCCAGCAAGCTCCAGCAGTGGCCTTGGTCTGCACACCCATCCTGGGTACTAACTCTGCACCCCGGGCGTCAGCACTGCCAGGAGCAGCCACTGCCTGGGAAACGTGCTGCTGACTTCAGACAGTGCAGGCAGTGAGAACAACTGACCTGAGAAGGAAAACCACTGAATTAGTTCTGGTCTCACTCAAACCAGGACAATGATTCATTGCACAATTTAATGGGAAAAAACCTCCAACTTTTAAACTTTGTGATGAAGCTTGTTTTGGCCTGAGCCCATCTGGCCCATATTGAACTGTACCCCAGCATTTGCGGCTATTTTAATGGGTATTCGTTCCCTGACTTTGAAAATGAGATCTGTGATATCTTTGAAGTCCAGATATCTCTTTTTCCTCTGCATGTATGGCCTACATTTCTCCTTCCATCCATCTACAGAGTGAGCATACTGCTGTGGTCTGAGCTGTGAACAAAGACCTCTGCCCATGGTTTATTCAGACGTAGGCTCTGTTCAGTTAGTGAATGCTATTTTTGGAGTTCCCTCGGGGAGAAGGTGGTCAGCCTGTCTAACCTCAGAGCTGAGCGGAGGGAAGAGTAGCAATGTCCGCTTCAGTGTCACTCTCAGAGGGGTCCTGTGTTCTGCAAAGGGATGTTAGTGGGGTCATGCAGCAGCAAGTTTGTGAGAAAGCATTCATTTTACTCCATTGGTTTCTTATTGTGCCTTGTGCACGTTTCAGAGACCTGTAAGTTACGGCTGCTCCTATCTTAGCTCAAAAGATTTGCCCTACAACTCATAGATAAAGGTCAGTGCCCCTGACATCTGCAGCCTCGGATCATTGTGCCAGCCTGTCTTGTCAGGTTAAATTGTCACTGTCTTATTTGGTGCCTGGTGCTGTAGCCACTACAGTTTTGGCCTTTGGTCTGTGGCAGGACAGCTTACTGCTAAAGGGGATGAAGTTTCTTCTTAATTATATCCCTCCCTATTTCTGGACTACCAGGGTATCCCTCAAAGAGCAATTTCCCACTGCTCCCACTGGTGTTTTTTATCCTTGTCTTCAGATGAGCCAAGCACCTGAATATTGATGGAGGAAACATAGTGCTGGGGTCTCGTGATGGTGGTGCCATGGACCTCAGCAGGTAGCAGGTTGATTTCTGAGTTTTCAAGCCTTAACATCATTTGTTTTCTGCCTGTTTTCCTTATAGCGACCTAAATGCTAAAGTTTGCAATGCTACTTGGTGGCATTAGCACACCCCTTTGGGAATGAGAATGTTTAAAAGTTGTGTTAGTCATAGGGTTGCTGGGAGGACTTCTCTCTTTTCATACCTTCTGAAGTGAAGGTTAGTATGTCATAGAGCTGACACAGAGTACTTTGACCTTCCTGGTTCACTTACAAATAGAGCATGCTTTTAATGGGTTATTTACATTCCTCAAGGTACAATGTCCTGTAGTTCTGATGTACTTGACTTTCTGTAATGGGAGGAAATACCAGGGCTGGTTAACTCATTTGATGTGCTCTCATGATTAGAAACTCCTCCTGTAGCCTGATGGGTGTAAGATTGAACAGAGATGCTGGTTGAACTACAAGTATTGTTTTTGTGTTCAGTCATCCATTGACTATTTCTGGGGGCGAGAGCTCTTTGGGGAGAGGTAATCCAAACTGTTGATGGGTGCTGCTTAGTGCAGCCAAGTTCAGGAGCTTAGTAAGCTGGCCAGGTAGTCAGTTGAGTGAGGAGATATCAGCATAGAAATGTCCTACTGCTTGGAGTCATAGGGAACATTTGCACAGTAAACTTTTCCCCTATGTCTAGAGCCCGGCTGTACATGTTGCAACAGTCGTTGAGATGTCTGTAACAGATTAAATGATTTGTACAGGTTTTCCTTTGCTTTGTCAGGGACCAGCACCTTTGACTTTGGGACCAGCACCTTTGACTTTGGGACCAGCATCTTGAGCTGGCCGGCAAACTGGCTACTTTCCTGTGTTTCTAAACACACTGAAGCAGCAAAGATCATTCCCCGGACTCTGAGTGTGAGATTTAGTCATTCCTCTCTTCAGAAACCAGATTAACTGGAAGTTGCTTTCTTTGCCTTCTTTTCCAACAGGAACTGTTAGTTCTTTTTTGAAAAATCTAAATCTAAGCACTTGCCGATTGATGAAGTGGCAGGCTTGCCACACAGTGTCTCACTCCAAACTGGCTGCTGCTCAAGGCTCTGCAACACGTGATGCCTTCTGTTGCATCAGATGATGGATGGGTGATTTTGTTGATTCTCCCCTGGCCAAAGAGCTTTTGAACCTTCTGCCTATTTTGTGGGACACCCATGTGGTTGCAGGGCAGAAGTAAACATCTAGCTTCAGATTTTTGTTGCATCGCTTGGGATGGGTGCTGGGTAGTTCTTGGCATGTGAAACTCTTCTCCAGTAAGAGAATATCATCAGTGCCAGGAAAGATGGTAGTAAAGAACCTGCTCAGTCAAATGGCCAGTTTCCCCTCTTTGTGCTCTCTGAGTTCAGTGTTTTCTTTGGAGGTCACTGTCCTTCATATTGTACCTACATACTTCATACATAAGTACTTCATACTCCATATGAGTACTTTATAATCCTTAATTTCTATTTCCTGGTAAGTCATGCTTTTTACAGGTTCTCCTTAAGATTTCATGCAGTCTTTTTTTTCTGAAACCTCACATCTCCAAGGCAGAGGTGCTGTACCACACTGTGTTCAGAGAAGACTTTTTGGGGTTTTTGCATAATTGGAGGATTGTATCTTCCAGACCTTCTTTGAAGCTACTACTGTGATAGCAAGGCTATTGTCAGAGTCACTTGGAGGTGCATTAGAGACTCTTAGGAGCTTGTTTATGCTGTGTGTGATGAGAGATATTCCTTGTCCTCCTTTCCCCCTGGGCTAGCTCAGATTATGCTGATAGTATTAGTGAAGAACACTTCCAAGTCTGATGTCACTCTACAGCAAAAACCTCAGGGTTTGTTGAGCTACTCACCAAGAACTGGAACTTTGCAGAGTCATCCAGGAATGAAACTGCATTTTGTAGAGCAAAACAGTACATTTTGAAATGTACTGTTTTGAGATTGCTGTTTGCGTGGAGGACTCTGATGCTTGGTTTTAGATAGCTGTGAAAGAGTAGCTCCAAGCAGAGCTTTCTTTCTTTAATATCTGTTGTCTGTGTGACACTCCTTCTCTCTCTGTAGTTGTTTCAAACTCCAGCCACAAGTTGACAAGGTGTGAGTTTGGATATGTGCAAAGCCTCTCGCCTGCAAAGAGCTGTGGGACTTGCCCTGCAGTTATGTCCAAGGGTGAAAAAAAAAATTTGGGGAGACTATGGATCTCAAGCAGTCAAGTGGGAAAGTGGATAGTATATACTGAGCTGTAATGATGGGGAAGTAGGTGTCTTTTCCTAGACTTCCTGGCTAGTAGGAACCTTAAGAGTGTGACCTGAGTAATTGGAGGGAGTTGGAGGGTTTCGCTGTCTTGTGACTTGTTCACGGACACTTCCAAAAGGACACAATATTGATAACAGCAACTGCAGGACGTGCTGTGTTGAAATGATATCTGCCTAAGTAGCTGCTAGTCCAATTCCATTAATGTTTGCATATTTAATAAACTTTTGATGTTGGATTTTAATGAGTTGGCAGTTATCTCTGAATATCCAGCAGCAGCAATCACAGAGTCTAGGTGGCTCTCAAATGTGGATTTCTCTCGCTTGGAAGGCGTGTAGCCTTTCCTTGGGCAGTCAGCATGTGAGAGGCTACAGCTTCCTTTGATTCAGTTCGTACTGATGTACAATAATGAATTCTTAATTTGGATGGAGCCCTAGGGTTAAGTTTTCAGGGGAGGAATCTTTTTAAAAAGTTGGATATAAGAGAAGCCAACCTTGGTTAGTCTTGTAACACACCATTTATCTACTTGGGATGATTCTTGCTAGTGATCTAATTATTTTGGCTGCAAAGTGGGCCTCCTAGGGAATTTATTTCTGGTATGGCATTTGCTCATTTATAATCCCAGTGCTTTTCCTTTGCCTTTTCAGTCTTATTTTCCAAACATATATCAAACTCCTTAGAACCCGAAGCAGGCTGAGAAGTGCCCTAGTTGTGCTGCACAGTTGGAACCAAGTGTCTCTAATTGTGTGGAGGAAGCTAATCCATTATAGAGGGAAATTTGGCTAAATTCCACAGAAAAGTTCAGTGTTCATGCTTTAAAGATAAACCTAAATGTAGCCAATATGTATCAGTATCTAAAATGCAGCAGGCAAGGCTTCTGATAACACTGTGGGTCTCAGTTCTGGCACCAGTATGACTTAAAAAAAATCACTTCCTCATTCCCAATCTTTAGGATAAATTCTCAATATGCTGCTGTAATGTAGATAGTAAATGTGAAGCTGTGTGGGTCACAGGGGTAAAGAAAGAACCCCTTACTACCTTCTTTGAGATAAAACAATGTAGTTATTCAGTGACTGGACCCATTAGATTGGTTTCAGGTGACCTTTCTGTGTGCCTTGTAAAAAGCAGGAAAAATAAAATGTTTATGTAAGATAGTATCTTATCTGAGAGAGATGTATTTTAAATTGAAGTTCTTTTTATATCTCCAGAATATCAGTTTCTGAGAGGAAGAGCAAAGAGAGTTAACGACAAAAGCGGATGGACCATTACTTCTTCCAAAATGAGCCTATTCACACTTGTCTCCTGGAAACTAACGTGTCTTGAAGGTGAGTAGGTTTTGTATGTGACAGATGAGCTGCCTGGTGTCTTGGGCCTCAACCATCCGTCTTCCCAAAGATGGATCTGTCCTCTTCTCAGCTCAGAGTACAACTGCCTTTATGGGCTGGCACAACCGAAAAAGAGTTCTTGTGAAAGTATGTGTTTTATCATTGGGAGAAATAGGTAGGATGTACCTAATGTTTTCCACCATACCAATTATTTATCATTAATTTGGAAGCTCTTAAAAAAGCTAGAGGGCTAAGTGAAAGAGATGAACCATTGGGAACATGGATAGTTTTTCATGAGTGGAGGAAACGCAGGTGTTTCATCTGCAACATGAGAAAGTTAAGTTTGTAAGGCAAGCTTTAGTTTGGTGAATATATTAAATTAGAGATGTCATTTTCAAGTTCTGTTCCCTTGTACCTCAGATGATATTATCAGTGTTCAGAGTAGCTGAAGAAGTGTTCTTGCTATCAAAGATAGTAAATTACTCTTCCCAAAATAAAGAACATAATGCTTGAATGAAATTAAATTGAAATGGTATTTTGTAGTTTGTGCTATCTTTTGTGTTCAATTTGTACTCAGTCCCATAGGGCTGTAGGCAGTGACTGTACAGTATTGCTTTAAAATACTTTAATAACAGAAATCAAAATGGGAAATGTCACATAAGTCCTGCACTCAGCATTAAAATAAACCCAGGATTTCTGAGACAAACAGTTAATGTTTAAAATATCTTTGTTTGGACTTTACTGTCACTTTAATAAATAACATATGAAAGGAAGCCATGAGGTAGTATAAGCCCAAGTTTGCCTGCTTAGCAGCATAATTCTGATTTTTAATAAAACAAATACATTTGATTTTCTGTTGGTTACTTTGTTGATAATTAATTTTTCTATTTTTTGGTGTGAGCAACCTAGCACCTATGAACCCAAAGCTAATGGTGAAGTGTGATAAAAAATAGGTCTGGGTGGTTGTCAGTTGTCATTCTGTTTGCACAGAAATTGTTCTAAAATATTCAACATTGGAGTCACAATGATTTTTGGTGTGAGGAAAAAGGCCTGGTAGAAATTCAGCCTACACTGAACTTGGTATTCCTGTGTTTTTAGAGGTCTGAAGCTGTCTCCATTGTCCATGTGAGTTTCTTAAATATTTGTGTATTTGTTAGTGCTGGTGAGCTCTCCTGAGTGTAGTACTTGACAGAGGTAAAAGGGGATGCAGTGTCAGGGGGGAAAAAGAGAGGAAAAAGACTTGTAGCTTACAAGAGAAATACTGTTCACATTCTTTTGTGCTATTTGGTCTCTGTTATAATCTGAACAATTATCATAAAAGGATGGAAACCTGAAACCCCCAAACCAAATGGTCTTACCAAGTTCTAAAAGGTTCTCTTGTACTGAGTAGTCACCTGTGTTTCACAAGTGTCCTCTTCATATTCAGTAGAATGAGCTGTACAATGTTTTGGGAACATGTACGAGTAACTTAATTTATATACATTTAAGCCATGGGACTTTGTATGGAAAATTAGTCCTGGGGGAAAATGATTAGCATTATTGGGTCCATGTTCCTGAATGTGCAATTTTGTTTCTGATTCATTTTTCATTAGATTTAAGTTTGTTGCCCTGGGTGTTCCTTGTGGCTACCTGTGCAAAAAAGTAATACTGAAGTCCCCAAAAGTACAACTACGGACCAGGATCAACTGAGTATCTTTTGGATTTTGGTAGCTGTTGTTATGTGTAGCTAGACACTGAGAACTAATGGAAGGAAGACTTGAAATAGGAACTTGCTATTGATGTTTTACACTTTTCTACCAAATAATGCAGAAGCTAATCTAGTGCTACAGAAAAGTAGGATGTGTTTCAAGAGCCATAAGTAAGTTGTTTTCCATGCATATGGAAAAGAGCAATTTTTTTTCTGTACCGTGTTTGCATTCTAGACATTCAAAACATGCTTGTAGATCTTGGAGTGCTGTGGTTTCTTCTACATTGCGTTTCTTATTGGTAAAGAGGCTGTGAATGGTTGTATATTTGTATGATCTTCGGTTGCTTTTTGAGGGGAAGGGTATTTCAAGTACGGTGTATGAATTCTACACAAATAACTATCTGTATATTAACCTTCAGTATTAAAGTTCTTGTGATGTTTGAGTGATTTTTAGAAGCCTGCAGTTAAACCACACGTGGTTCATGTATGGGTGAAGGATGTTTTGAAGGTAAAGATGTTATCTGTTAACCCTTTTGTCAAAAAAATCTGGAAAATGGGGAATCTCACTTGGAAATACTTATTTTGTTGTAGTCTGTACTTTTCTGTTGATGTGGATAAACAGAAATACCTCTTCTTCATTTTGATGTCTCCTCTTTATTTTGCTTTCACATTTTGTGAGAAGTGCAACTTTAATCTTCAGAGGAAAATTGTGCAACAGGATAAAGGAAGAGGGAGAGTGAAAAGAGGGTATTTTGGTGCTATAAGGCTTCTTTGTTCTCTGAGGTCAGGAAGAGCTGAGCTCCCAGTGATTTCATAAGCTCTCCTATTACCTGTTCACATGCTGGTCAGTAAGGCTAAATAGATGGATCCTCCTCTGTATGAGTCATTAAGTAAACATCGGGCAGTGCTGGTATTCCTGCTACTGTCAGCTCCGAGTACGTGCTCCTAGTTCTTGCTTGTTGTTGACTTGCTATTTTATTAGCTGCTATCACAACCCCGGCAGATTCTGTCAGCATAGGGTCTTCTCACAATGTGTTGTTGTAGAGAGACACCTGCATTGGCACCAGTAGCTGTTCCAGCCTTATTAGAGGATATACTTTCAGTGGTAGCTGGAAAATATTTGGAGATGTTTCCAGTAAAACAGTTGGTACTGATTCTTGGCTGAAAGCCTCCTCTTGTTCAGAGGCAGCATTGTGGTTTGCCAGATGGCCTGCAAGCCGGATCTGGTGCCTGCTCTGATTGCATCCCTCCAGCAGGACAGTGCACCGGAGGAACTGCATCTCTGGCCTCCCATGGGAGCACCAGAGCACACTGCCTTCAGAGCTGTTACTACAGCAGAAGGTTTCAGCAGTTCGTTGCTGCTTGACTGCCTTTAAGGACAGCTGGCTGCTGCAGATAGGGCTTTAGGACTGGGTGTCTGTGAGCTGTGCTTCTCAGGCCAAAGTGTGGCTGAGTAATGCTGATATGTTGCTGCTTCCTCGGAGATTTGCAGCTTACATGGAGGGAGAGGGCACTTCAGGTGTTTGTGCTCACTGGGAAGCTCTGCTAGGAAGGGAATAGGGCATGTTGTATGCTGGCCCACCCAGGTACCATAAGACTGGCTTCCACTGTGCTCACATTCAGATATTGGATAACCACTGGGTTTTGCCAAGGCTCTGTATTTTTGTCCGTTTTTCACATGGATTAGACTGTAGCAGCAATCTATCCTAAGTGTAAGACCTTGGATAGGTGTAGAGGTCCCTGTTAGCTTCTCTTTCTTGCCTGTCTGTCCCCAGTATGTCATCACTTGTGGCCTTATGGGATTTGAAAATGCCACAGCGTTTCTGGATTAAATTCTCATCTCACTGGGGGGAAAAAATTTCCACTAATTTGACCTGAATCTTGTCTCCAAATATGGACAGTTTGAACCTCTGGTAAAGACTCACAAACCGAGTGATGCTGCCCAGCCAGAGTCTGTTGCCATCCCAGCTTTCTCTAGGAGATGGTACATTTCCAGTGCTGTGTGGCCAAGACCATTTTGAGGAAGATGTCCATGCCTCTAGAGATGAGAGTTGTGAAGAAGCAACTGCATGAAATTTTAGATATTCCTTTGCTTTTACTGATACTGTCCTCAGGGCATTGCTTATTCCCTTCTGCCAAGAGGAGCTCTTCCAGCCATCACCAGAGATGCTTAAAGAAGGCCAGCTAATCATGGGGTATTCTCTCTTTTTCTGGAGATTGTCAGCTTCACATTACAAACTGAAAGCACAATAGGAGCAACTCAGTTGTGGTATGTAGTGTAAGCAGCCTGAGACACACCAAGCTTCCTAGAGGAAGATACATCAGATTCATCCTCACATTGAATTTATAGCTGTTGTCAGTGTTACAGGGTGGATTTGACAGCTTGGTTCCTAGTTGTACATGGGCTTTTTTTTGCTGTTTTATTTGCTGCATTGGGAAGCATTGTGTTTGCTTCAATTTGATATGAAATATTAGCACTGGGGACTAATAGGATTCACTTAATGACGAAGGAGGCTGTACAATCACTATCAGCCTGAGGCTTGCTGTTCTTGGAGCTGTTTTACACAGCCACTGCACTGTAATTAACTTTCCATGAACAAAACTTTAAGAATTCCTGATCTGGGACCTTACTGTGCCAGGAGGAGTCTGCAGCCCGGTCTAGTTAGAGAACAAGTGTCCAGACTGCCAGCCATCACATGCTTTTCTCTTATTAAGATGTGCTATTAAGCAAATAATTTTTTCTAAGCAGAGCGCATTAAGCTGTCATATATTTAAGCAAATAAACTGTAAAAGCCTTTAATCACATTGGAGGGGAAAATGAGGTATTGCTTCAGATTCCTGTGGTGTTTTCTCCAGCTTCCCAATTAAAACAATTGTATTTTTATTCTATATTTTTCCTACATTTAAATATTGTGGGGATGTATTAAAAAGATGTTTGCATTATAATCTTATGTAGTGATTAAGTATTGATTAGTATAAAAGAGGTGCAGTGTTCAGTTAATTGTAAATTTGCCAGGCAGCGTTACTTGTCTGGGTGTTGCCCCACGGAATGAGAAGATACAGTTTCTCAAGCACTTGCATCTTGAACCAGAGTTACATTTCTACTAAAACAATGTTTTCTCAGTGCTCTCATAGGAGAAGTTCAGTATTATTAATAAGGTCCACAGTAAACTTCGACTTAGTGTATTTAGCGCTTGACTTGGTGTCCGTTCTCTGGCGTGATAGCGGTGCCCAAGCTGTTGTTTGGAAACCGCTGTGTTTGGAAAGGTGCTCAGCTCTTGTGCTCTGACGTGTTTTTCCTTGAAATCTACACACTGCCTTGGACTTGATGCATGTTTTTAATCTCAAGCAAAGTGGAGCTCTGGTTTTATCTTCTTAATTTACTCAGTCTTGACAAAAGTAGCCAGGTTATGCTGGAGTCAATGTGATGATAATGAATTCCTTCTGCTTTTCCTTAAGCCACTGTGAAAATCAAATAAGCTAAATTTACTGGCTGTTCTTCATGCCTTTTTGTCCAGTGCAGAAGAAAATTAAGCTATTTTGACCTTTCTCTGACATGTGTAGTCAGTGAAGATGAGGGCAGAGGAAGTCTTTGTAAAAAATAAATTATGTCGATACTGGTCTTTCTAAAATTATTAAAACACTCCAGTATGCTCCGATTAAAGTCACAGCGGGCAAAGGCAAGTCCAGGCAGTCTCAGCTGCCATTTCATCTACCAGCACGTTACTTGGTTTCAAGTTTTTGTTCTTGTCTTTGAAGCTCTCCCTCACAGAGGGTTTGAGCTATGGGCTCTGAGCAGGTGCCATGCACCTCATGGTGAGCTCTGGACTGCACTTCATCTAGAATGTGCTTGCACTGCCAGCAGATGGACTGTGCTGGATCCCACCAGGGCTGGCTGAAGTCAGGAGCATACCCCTACCAGTGATATACATATATGGATCAAAAAAAGGCTTGCAATAAAGTGAAGGGTTTCAAACTTTAACGCTGTGTACATACCTTTGCAAATACAGCTGCATACCTTTTTGTGAGAGGATTGTAAGTCTTCGTGAAAGCGGAGAGAAATGATGTCCCCTGCAAACACTACTAGACATAATACTGCTGAGATCAAAAAAAGAAAGCCAAAATACTCCCACCCAAACCCCCTTGCTGCTCCAATGGATGTACCACTGTGTTACTGTGTATTGACTGATGGAGAGGGAGGCCAGGGAGAGCTGCTGCCCGTCCCTCTCTGTGGTTGCGTTGTACTGCCCTGGTCTCTATTGCAGTGGTAGCTGTGAATTCATTCTCCCAAAGAGGTCTTGTGCGAGAGGTGCTGAGTGTGACAACTCCCGGTGCTGCGGACTATTTTATGAGTTTGCAACAGGGATCTGCATGTAAACTGAAGCCTGCTGCTGGCAGGTACCTAAAAGTGGTGTTCTGTTCCAGTGCTGATGGTGGGGGAGTCAGGAGACAGGCCGATGGTATCAGATAGATTGTGCATTTGCATTCTGCGCTGTAGCTGTGACTTAGAAAGTAAAAACTGAGCGTGCATGGTTTAACACCCAAAACCTGGTAGTGTGTATGTGTGCTGCTACTTTGTATTTTTCTGTTGTATTTGTAGAACCGAGTTGCGTGTTTTTAAATTGGTTGTGTTTTCTCCTGAGATGGCAGTGAAGAAGGGGAAGGCTTAATGTTGGTTTGACCAAATGTTGCAGCAGCAGCAGAGGATATTATGTTCTCAGTCTGTGTAATTTCAGGTCTAACAACTCCTGCTTATGCTTTGGTACATTCCTGCTTCTCTGCTGTGTATTTTCTAGACAGCTGTGCTTGCTCTGGCTGACTTATCTAAAAAAAGTGATTATGCTGGTATCTTTATTTGCTCTGCCCTTTACTGATACCAGCTTTCAGCCAGTGCTCTCTGTTTGTAGCTTCAGGATGGGCAAAGTGGAGATGGCAAAATAAACTGGTGCTGAATTCCTTGCTTATGTATGGGGGAGTATTGTGCACTTAAAACCTGAACAGCATATCTGAGTGGTGAGCCCAAATCATGGTTGGCTGTTTCAGGTAGAGATTCCAGGATATTGAAACCAGCCCTGATTTTGCCTGATAGAAGAGTTTCAAAACATAGATAATGTGACTCAAAGGAAAAGCTTTTCTGGGTGCACTTTTCTTATAGAAAGCAATAACACATTTATCTAGCATGCTGTCTCTTGCAGTTAAAGTGATTGACAGTTTATGGGAAATGCAATCTGAAAAATGCATGGGATTTTCTTCCTCACAGTATATAAAAGAAAGCTTCACTCAGTTGTTTCTGCAGCAGAAAGGGAAGGCTCTGTAAGGGAGTTAGGATGTATGCCACTGCAGGTTTTCATTTTGATTCTCTCTGAAAAGAGCTCGTATCTTCAGAGGAGCACATGTAGTTTGAAAACTGCTATAGATGAGTCAAACCAAATTCTTAATTACATAGCTGTGAAAAATGGGGTTCAACAGAAACACTTTGCATATCTCAAAAAAGATAAATGTTGGTGCAACAGTGTCGATATTGGCCATTGGATGATGCAAAGTTAAGGTCAGAGTTTGAGAAGAGTATTTACCCTACTTATAAGTTCCTCCCCTCCATTTTGGGGAGCTGGATGTGTTAGCCTAGATTAAAACAGGCCCAGGGAGCAGCAGTGTAGTCAGCTTTTGAAAGTCAGGGTCTTTAGGCTGCATGCATAAACTAGTAGATAGAGTTTAGCATTTTATTAGTGTGTAATATTTGGTAAGATTTCTGTTCTTAAGTATTAAAAATGCTCCTGCATCTTGCTAAAAAAGATGAGGGGGAAAAATCTTGACTAAGAAATAACTGTGTTTTAATATTGGGTAGAAATTTAGCTTATTGGGATGTCTTGGCATGAATGCTGTTAAATGAACTTTGCTATTTGTATCAGTGAAGAGAATTTTCTGAATTTTATTAATGCTGAAGGATTTGCATGCAAAAAGAAAGTATAGATATATATGGCTATAGACATGTGCACTAGAAATGGGGAATTTTATTAAACCATGAATTTAAGGGAGTGTTAGAATGGTTGCCTGGGGCTTCAGTATGATTTTTCAGTGCTGTGGATAGTTAATACAGAATAGCCTAACTGCTGGGACAGAGGAGCCCAGAATAATTTTCCTTGTCCCAGTTAAGTCAAGAACTATTAGAGCAGTGGAAATAAGGTTTCAACAAGAGGGAAGAAAAGGGTGAGGGAGGTGTCAGTTCTCACTCTTGCTAGTGGGGAAGGGAGAATACACAAATGTACCTGAAGTTAGAATGGAAGAAGGAGTGGCAGTTACCAGTGAAAATGGAAAATAGCCTAATGTTGCCAAAGCATCTAAGTGGATTAGGAATGACACAGCAGCTAAGAAACTATAGTTAACACCTTTCACTGTCTGGCTGATATTTCAATGTTTGGAGGGGTCACGTCAAGTATTTCTTAATATACATTTCCCACCCCGTTTTCCAAAGGTATTATATTTTTCTCCTGCCATGTCTTGAGATACTTGGTTATGATACTAAATAGAAGTAAAAATTCTGATCAGCATATTGAAAGACCAGGAGCTTGAAAGGAGAGCCGAGTGAGAGGTATCCTTCACTTCCTCATTGCAACAACCTGTAGCGACTTACTGGGAGTTACTTGGTAAGCAGAATTTCTGGTCTCTTTTTGAAGTGTGACTGCAACAAGAGAGCTGGAAGGAGTGAAAGGGTGTCATGTAGCAGGCCAGGTATTAGGCAACAGCCCCACATGCAGCTGCATACGCAAAGGCTGTTTGCTCAGTAGCCACAGCCAGTGACCACTACGTTTCTTGGCTGTCAGCCTTCTAGTCCCAAGTTAATCAGGAGACTACCTGTTGGAAGAAATGATGCGGTTCCTCACTAAAGGAAAAGATATTCTACTGAACTCTTCTTTGCAAGGAGCTCGTCTCTGTGCTTGAGGATTTATCTTCAGGAATGATTTCTGATAGTATTACATCTTTATTCTCCTATCAGCAGTCTGGCTGATATGTGGAGCTATGAACTTGAAAAAATTACTAAATTCTGACATGGGTTCATGGGTAATCAGTGGCAATAGCTTCATGGCTAACCCTTGCCTCTTAACCCGTGCAGACTGGTGTGTCAGGATCCATGCAATAAGGGATAAGGAACCCAGCTACCATTTTCAGAAACCACCTTGCCTCATTCCATCGTTCAGTGATTCCCTTTGACAAATAGATTTTGAATTTAATAGTCCTGAGCACATCATTTGCTTGTTCTCTCCTACTTTTAGCCCATTTTAGGGATTTTCAGTGTTGTGCTCTTACCAGAGAAAGAAGATGCACCAGCATGTTAAGGCTTGCAGAAGGTATTACAGGGCACAGGGAACAGAATTCCACTGCCTCTGTTTCCTCATCCTGAACTGATGATCTGTCTGGAAATGAGAAACTGCTCTCACACGTGGGTAAAGATACAGTCCTCTCTCACTCCCCCTGGTCCATGTTTTTCATCAGGGTTCGTTTCTGTGGTTCTCTGATTAAAATATGTATCCTCTCATGTAGCTGAAATTCATTATCTGTACAACACATTTGCTCTTGAACTATGCAGAGCAATGAGGCTATTTCTGTAATGCCTCCCAATGAAGTGTGTGGGAAGAAGTTTGATCAACCTGTTTCTTACACAGAAGAGGATACAAGGCAAACCCAGAGGGAAGGGAGAAGTGAGCATTATGTGTTCTTTTCTTCTCAGTGAGCTCTTCTAATGTACTAAAGAAAATTGTCCTTCCTGTCATCTCATATGATTATATTCACAAAAGCCAACCTAGAAAAATCATACCTGTATTAGACACTAACCATCTACAGTCAGAGTCTTATTTTGTGCCTTCATCTTGATTACCTTTGTTACCTTGGGCACTTGGCAGGGATAAAAAGCCACATCATTCTGATTGCTTCAAGTTTTCAAGATGTTTTTTGAGAGAAAATGTTTCCTGAGCTTCGTTCAATCTCTGAAGTAGAATTAAGTCTTTCTGGGAATCATGCAAGATCAAGTGATTGCCTGGAGCAAGAGAATATGTACTGAAGCTGTAATAGCAAAGACCTCAATATCAAAGGCCACTTGCTATTGCTCTCCATCTCTCCAGCCTTAAAGTTTATGAGGTTATAAATTCAGCTTGTCACCTTCCTATATAATGGCTGGCAGTTCTTTAGCAGATGTATAAGACAGTTTCTCAATGATTATTTCATATTTATATCCCTGACAGAAATCTCCTGTGGAAACCTTGGTGTAGTCTTTACAAGGTATACCAGGTTGTCTTTAGACCTTCTGTCCGGATGTGCCTTTTACTACTGTTTTCTTGGTCTTCCTGGGGGCAGCTAACAAATTTGTGTGAGTATGTAGCTTTGACCTTCAGGTTTGCAACCCAGGTTACACAGATACCTGGTAGTAGTGGAAAAAATGCCCCAAATAGAACTGTAATAGTGGTGGGGTTTTCAAAAATTGATTTATATTGATCAGCTTGGGTGAAGAATTTCTTATGAAAAACTTAAACAACTCCTGTACTCTTTCTGGTTGAAGAAAATGTGGAAAAAATGCCTGACAGTCTATATCGATGTGGCTGAACTTCACACATACAGAGAGCATTGTTTAACTTGTATTTTCTGTTCATGGTGTGTATTATATTAACTGTGTTCAGTCAGAAATACATTCCTATCAAGCTGGGATTGTATTTTTGGAGTGAACTTTATCAGTGGTGTAAAGCTGATGGAAAATCTTGACTAGAATTACTATCCATAGGTAGGTCTGCAGGCCTGCAATTCACTTCTGATCTTTTAGTCCCGTACTCTTACATGGTATTTCCTCATCCTTGAACCTGCAACATAAAAGACATAGCATCTTTTCAGTTATTTTGGTTTTATGTTGCTTTAGTGGTTGAATATAGCTGTTCTAAAATATTTTCTCACTCTCAGCCTATTTTCTTCAGCCTATATAAGAGGGACCATCATAGTGGCCCTATGTAGGTTCAGGTATTGTGGTATATGCAAGGTGCCATCCTTTTGTTTTGTTTTGTCTGCTCTTCAGCACAAGTGAGACTCCCCTGGCCCCCAACTGCTGAAAACAATTAAAGGCATTTACCAGTCCCCAGTGGGAATAAATGTTTCCAGCCAATATTTACAGCCAGTTCTGTCCTGGAAGAATGGAGCCACTGCTGCCATTGTCAGCTGTCAATAATAAAATAAAATGTAAAATATAGCTCCGGTGATTCCTGTTAGGTTTGCTGGTTGACAAAGAAACACTACAGAAGGTTTTGCATAGCTGTTACTCAAACTACTTCAGGTATCTGTGCTTTCTTCTGAGACAAAGGGTCCTGATCTGGGAAGTAACTGTGGTCACCTTGATCCTACAAGGAAGGATCCTTTCTGTAACTGAGTGTCATGAAGTACAACTACGGCTGAGTGTCCTGGAAGTGTTTTGTGAGTCTGTCCGTGGACTGCCTTCTTGGAATGTTCTCCCTTCTGCAGCCTCTGTATGAGGGCAAGGTCATCAGCCAGTGTTTGAGAAGATACGGGACAACCGTTTTGCTTATTCAGTGCCATCTATCTTGTATTCAGAAGAAAAGAGAGTTTCTCATAAGAACGAAATAGCAAAGCTGTGTCACAGGAGATCACAGTTACAGTAGAATTGTATCATAAGCTGTCAATGTAAATATTTAACGTTTTCTGTCATTTGAGCAGCATGGCACAGCAGTACTTTGTCACCTGGATCTTTGTAGTATTGAATTTGGCCTCTTTCTCCAGAGGCCTGCAAAGGTCACCATTTTGCAAGGAGAAACACCATGTGACATCAGCCTTCGGGAGGCTGAAAATTCAAAGCAGCCAGCAGTGAAAATTGAGGCCCTGCTTTATTAGTGGTGATTTGTACCTCCCTATCTGGAAGAGCCCAAGGTGCTGTCTTGGCTTTGCAAGTTTGTTGCCAGCAGCTAATTGCAGTGAAAAAGAGGCTTCTTATGTGGGTGTACTTACAACATTTAACTGTGTCCGTGTAGGTAACTGAGGATGTGCTGTGGGTTTCTGTTTCTTGGGTTTTTGTTTGTTGGTTTGGTTTTGTTTGGTTTTTGTTTGTTTGTTTTTTGGGGTTGGTTTGTTTGTTTGTTTTGGTGTGGGTTTTTTTTCACTGACCAGGAGAGAAGAAATCTATTTGTTGGAATTGCTGCTGAAAATCATGGTCACTTCCTAAAATACACACCCAACCTTGAGGAAACTGGAAAGTATGAGAATACTAGGGTATACGTTTCTAAATCTGGTCATACTTTGAAAAGAGAAAACCTGTACTTATTCATGACCTAGACTTGTTGTGTTGAGGTTTCCCAGAGGCTGGACAGATTTCCGTAGTCTCTGCAGCATTTGTTGTTTGCTATTTCCTATCTTGCCAGCCTGTTCAGCTGTATGAGGCTCTCGTACTGGGAGTGACAGGCTCAGCAAAGGGCTCTCCTGCTCTTAGTCAATGCTTGTCCATTCAGTACCTGGGGATAGCTGGCTTGGCGTAAGTGACATAATTCTAATCAAATACGGTTATGCTGCTGGGGTGAAATCTGGGTCTAATTGAACCTTTGTGTTTGGATTTAGCGAAGCCACATTTCTCTTTAGGATTGGAGACAGGAAGGAAGATTAGATATGCTGGTGGAGGTAGCGGAGGAGAGAGAGGTAGTTACATGAATTTCAGCAAGTGGACAAAGAAGCAGGAAAAAGAATGAAGTTCGAGATGAGAAAGATATAAAAGGAAAGGAAATAGGCTCCTCTCTGAAGGTGGGGCAGAGAAGCAGATAACAGCGATCAGGTAACAGTCTGGGGGAGGTAAAGAGCAGGAAAGGGAAGGAAAATGGAGGTGGAGATCTCATAGGGGTCATGGAATGCATTAATTTTTTCTTTTTTCATTTAGGCAGAAAGAAACACTAGTTAGCAGCTTTTCTCCCCTCACAAATTTATTTAACCAGGCTGAGCTTACCGCTTAGAGTGTGGTGAGAATAACTCAAGAAAATGATGGGGAAGGACTGATCCTTACTGATGAGTTTTATTTGCAAGAGAAACAGCACAGGCTGAAAATCATTCCATCTTTTAGGGGAAGTGTTGCAAGAGGAGCATCTCCAGGTGGATCCCTTTTCTGCTCCCAGGGCTCTGTGGATTCATTTTCTTCAGTATTTCCACATGCACATTAATTCTCTGGTTCTACAGTTTCACAATTTTCTTAGCAGGCAACATGCTGCCTCTAGTCAGAGATTTGCAGCACTCACTGTGTTCTAAAGTGCAGTGCAATAGCTCTCGTTCTCAGGTGATGTTAGCCCCAGCACTGTGTTGAACTGTTGAAGCTGTGAAATTGAGGTGCTTGCTTCAGAGATTGCTAATCCTTGTGCTGCTGCATCGTGCAGTAGTGAAGGGACAGAGCAGAGTAGGTTGCTGGCTTGTTCATGCCTCATCTGGAGTGTCAGGTATGAAAATCTCCATGTTCTTTTTTTCCTCTTTTACTTTTATACATTTGTGTCATTTAGAAATCAAAGCAGGAATGTGCAGTTCAGCAGCAGCAGAAATATGCTTACTACAAATCTGCTGCTTTGCTCAAATTAAACATTCATGGGTCCAGAGACTCCTCACTGATCCATCTCAAGTCTTTCAACCTCCTCCAGTGTGGTGTTTCTTTTCCTTTGCACCTTGACACAGCTCCCGCAAGAAATACAGCAAAATTATCCTCCACTGGCCTCTTTCCCGGCCCTTCTTTCCTTCGCGTGTCCAGTTTGGTTTTTTTCCTTAACCACAGCTTATGGGGAGCAGCTGTTGGTATAAGTAATGCTTAACATTCTGTGTGAGTTGGAAGATTTCACACCGGTCTGATGGGCAGAGATCTGGCTTCAGATATTTGTACCTCTTCCTTTTTTTTTCAGTGGTCTATACCAAGGTGGTGTAATTGGGTTAGGAGCTCCTTGTTCCTCAAACTAGGTGACACAGTGCTGCAGCCTATTTCCTGCTGATGCTGTAAGCTGTGTTGGCAGACATGGTTTCTGCAGAGAGCAGTTGGATACTTTCAAAGGCCTGCATCTTCTCTGCAGGCTCCCCTGTGGCCTGAAGCCTGGAGTGAAACCTGGACAGTAGTTCCAATTCTTGGGCACACTGGGAGAGAAGGTAACTTTTACAGAAAAGAAGGTTGTTTCTGAACCTAGTCAGAGACTTTTACAGTACCTAAGGGATGTTGCAAATGCTCAATCTCCCCTCCTAGAGCATGGTCTTAACTTTTTTAGCTTAAAACAGTGCTGCATGGATGCTAAAAGCCCACGCTCCTAAAATAGATTGAGTAGAACAAGCACTTTCACTGATGACTCCTCTTCAGGAGAGGAGAGAGAGAAGGTAGCAGTGAACAGATGGCAGGTATTAGTCATATCACCTAATATATCTGAAGACCTCAGACACTATCAGCACAAAGGTGGTGGAGGAATCTAGAGGGAATGAATCTTCCTAACAAACCAGAGTATTAGACTTTCCCATGATATAAATAGAGATGACCTGAGAAAAGGAGGGGACTTGCAGCCAAATGAGCTAAACCAAGAACAACGTTTGCAGAGGCTCAGAATGTCCTGGCCAGATTCCGAGAATACTTTTACCTGGCCAGTTGCACGTAAAACATTCCCTTCCATGTTTGATGTCCCTCAGCATCGTTCCTTGGAGCTCCCATGCTTGTAATGCAGTTGCCTATGCAGGAGGCCTAGTACAACAGAAATAAATGAATTCTTTTGCTATCCACTCAAATGTTGTTATTCTAGCTTTTGATGTGATGAATTCCATACAGAAGTGGCTTGATCTTTCCATGTAGTTTCTAATTGCACCTTGCAGGCTACTTCAGCTGGCTCAGCATCCCCTCTAGGTTGCTGGTATCTACTTGTTGGCCCTGGCCCGGTTGGCAGTAAGCTCATAGGAGAGCCCCTGAGATTCTACTGCCTACTGATTTGCTGGGAATGCATCATGTAAATGAAATATAAAACATGTAGTCGTTTGTACATAAGTGGCTTCCAGCAAACTTGACACCATGGAGCAAGTAGGCCACTGAATTACCTGCGGAGGCATGGTGGGAGAAGTGCGTTGTTTCCAGTTGCTTGCTCTGATTGCACTGTTTGTATAATCATTTACTTTAAAACCAGACTGTCCAAAAGGCAGCATGGCTGTGGGCACACTAGTGGGTAGAAAGACAAGGTGCAAATGTGGGCTTTTTTTACTTCCCTGCAGGGATGGGGTCACTGGGAATCACAGCATTGGTCTGATGTCTGGAGAATGGCTGTAGCATGATTTTTTTTTTAATTTATTTTTTTTTCCGTGTTTTAAAATCTTCAGCAACAGAAGTTGAATTTGCTGTCTCCTTTTCCTACTCTTTTGTTTCATCTTTTTGGCATTCATTTATGAAGAGAGCTGCTCTGCTGGAGATGCTCCCATCATTTTTCACACTTGTGCTCAGACCTCTGTGGAAGCCAAGCACCCTGTGGGCCTCTGAATTACAAGTACCATTTTGGTAGCACCTTGTGTCTTTGGGCTTCATCTATTGCCAGACACCTAGTGAAAGAAGTGAGTAAAGCACTTCTGCTGTGAACTCTGCTGATATAGAAGGGGTTAAACTAAACTCTGTTTATTAACGTTGATAGTTTAAATTGTGCCAGAATGCTTTGAAAATGTGACAGCGGACAGGGCAGCAGGCAGTAAACACCGTTAAATGACAATACTGTTCAATATTTGCTGGTAATTGAGAGAGGCAGCAGCTGCTGGTATGCGGCTTCAGCCAGGATGAATTAATAATGAGTCTGTAACTGGGCTTTTTGCTGGTTTAAAGTTGCATCAGCCCTTTATGGTTTGGTAGCATGCTTGGGATAGAAAGAAAAAAAATGATAGCAGACACTAAATGGAAGATTGTATTTTGTTTTTGTTTTCCAGTGAGTTGTCATGGAACTGTGGTGTCAGTGATAAATTTGGCAACAGTAGTAAAATTGCCTTGTATTTAAGGACCACACTTAAAGATTTTGGGTTAGCTTTTCCATCCTGCGTGGCAGTCAGTGGGAATGTAGCAGGCAAAGCAAGCTCCTACTTTGAAAGAAATCAGTTTTGCTGCTTTCTCTCTGGCTTCCAAAGACATTTTCTGTTACTCCTCTTTGAAGGAGCTTTGGTTTAATGTTCTTTGCTGGCCTGTACTGCAGGTTGTGGTGTAGAAAATAGTTCTGGCCCTTGCTGGAGGGACCTGCTGCAGCAGGAGAGGGAACACTAATTCAATATTTCCCATGTGCTTTCTTTGCACTTTTGCCATGCAAATGTGTTGAGTTTAACCTTTGAAAGCTTGCTGATAAGTTGTTATCAGCCAATAGTTAAAATAACAAACCCTTCCACCTTGCTCAGTTGGGATAGTAACTTCCTAAGGCTTCAAGGCCTAGGTATGGTACAGGAACAGCATGAAACCAGGCTGGGGACAAAGTTTACTCTCTGAAGAAATCGGTCACAGCTGCTTCTTTCATGCTGTGTATGCAGCCTTCCCTGTGAGTATTCATTTTTTACAAAATGCTGTATTTTGAACTATAGATGTGATCATGAGTGCAAAACTGTTATAGTGGTTAGCAGCATCCTTAACAGATCTCACGTTGGGAAATGAAATTCTAGCTCTGCTGAAAACAATGCTGACAGACCTATTGATTTCAGTACAGCTTGGCTTTCAACACAAGTAGAAGTATTTTCAAGCAGATAATGTTTTGTTTGTTCAGTTCTTTAAACAAAATCCATCTGCAGGGGTTAGTGTTTGAATACAAATACACAGAATTCTGCTGGTATTTTGATAAGATGAGAAATGCTATGTTGAAAGAATTTCTTGGGTCCATGATGATTATGTTAAAGAGGAAAAAAATCCAATCACCAGTTATGTTTTGTAACCCTGTTTCCAGTTTGTATGATTTCCATATTATGTATGTTTGTGTTTTGTATTTGTTCTATTTGCATTAACAATTTTTACCAAGTAGGTGAGTGCTGTCTTCTGTGTTGGCTTACAGATGCGGAAAAGCTTTCAGGTTGAATCTGGAAGGCAAGTGTTAGAAGCCAATAAAATACTATAAATAAAATAGAATACTATAAAAGGTGGCAGTAAATGGAAGTGCAGGAAGAGCTAAAATCATCATAAAGGTAAAAGTCCTTTGACTTCAGAAGTCCCTTCTTGGCTGGGGTCCTGACAATTCCTACCTTTGCTAGCAGTTACCAAATGATGTCTAAAAAGCTGTCCTCAGAAAGCTGTTTTGTTTTTTGGGTTTTTTTAATGTTTTTTTAGTATGAAATTCAATAATTTATTCTGATAGCATTCTGACAACTTTGGGCATCTAGTGTCTCAGGCTTATTGCAAACATCTTTCCAATTTTATGTGCCTTTTTCTATGTATGTGAAATGTGTTTAAAATTACACTGTAATCAAATACAGTCTTTCCTCTTTTCTTGTGTGTGGTTTTGGTTCTCTCACATCTGTATTATTGTTTCATCTGTGGTATCTACTTAAAATGATTGTTTTTTTAAGCAAGAAAATAAACATCTCACTCTTGTGTTACCCCTGTCTTGCTCTCAGGACATTTCTATGACTGCTTTGCTGGTGCCAGTGAGTTGCTGACTGTCCTTTTGTAAAACTACTTGAACATCAGCTCCTACTACTAAAATGCTGGTACTAATGACTAGTTTCAACTTGAGGCAGTGTACAGTAGAGCTCTGCTGACTTACATGATTTGGGTTTTTGTTTTTCTCTGCAAACTGTTGTGTAAGATGGGAGAAGTCATCCGTGAGGAGCATCACCTCTTGGTTAGGTAACGCAGTCTGAAAGCACAGCAAGAGGCTTTGGTGCACTGGTAGAATCATCTGCTGCTGCTGATGGTGGAAGGGAAGGAAATGGATGGACAGATTTCCTACAGTTGTATGCCTGTCATTGCTAATATTGATGTATTGCCTCAAGGAAGGTAATTGTCCTGGAAAGCATTCCATAAATAAATGGTTAATCCAGGGCAGGCGTGGGGCAACAGTGGTTGCTAATTGGTACTTTCTTGTGCAAGAATATTGCTGTTTGATCCTCCTCCTTTCTGTCGCCCAAATATAGCCTCTGAACGCCACCTATCCTTGACCTCACAAGCTTTTTCTGACTGGGAATGTGGAATTATCTTTCCTCATTTTGTGGCAAATTAGAGAACATAAGGAGAAAAGGAATACAGCACTAAAATGAAGTGCCAGTGGTGATGGGATGTGCAGCGGTATTGGTGAAGGACCAGCAAATGTGTGCAAGTTGAGCAATCGGTGCTGGGAATTTGGTTTGCGGGTCCTGTGTTTTTGCTACTCCGTCAGTATTTTTTAAGGCATATTCAAGAGAAATTTTTCAGCTTCTGGAACTGTGAACTATTTTTCTCAAATACAAGGCTTTCATGTTTGTTTCCTGTAGCACAGTGTAGCTGTTACTCTCTTAAGTTGTATGTATAATTGTAATGACCAATTCACAACTGTCCTTTTGAGATTTGTTTTTTTCTGATGTTACCATTGAAAGTGACTGTTGCAGAATATGTGGCTGACAGTTATTAAATGTGTGAGAATAAGAGAATAGCAAAAAAAATTGTAAACAGTGCGGCGTGAATTGCTCTGTGGGAGGGACCAACGAAAACAAACAGCTCTTGCTGATAGTCATTGCTGTCTCCAATATGAGAATGCTGGTGGCACCTTTTTTCTTGCTAAGGATTGTTGTTACAGAGCTCATTATTTTGTTTCCTACATATTTTAAATAATCCTGAAAGTTAATTTTGGGTTAAATTGAAGTATGCAGTTCTGTCATGGTTTAGGGTCAGAGTGGCCCCTTAGACCTATAACAGATGCTCTCTCGTAACCCTCCTCCCTCCCCAAAGGGGAAGAGAAAAGGAGTAAGGGAGAGACACTTAGCCATTAAAAAAGGGAACAGCTTTAATGAAAATAATCAAAATGGAATATATACAAATATATACAAAACCCGTATTGAACCCAACCCCCCCGATGGCAATTACATCACCATCACCACTGATGCTGTGGAGCAGGCACTGGGAGAGTCCCAGACTGGCCCCGTAGCAGATGGGAGCTGGATTCTGGTGCTGGATTCAGGAACACACAGATCGGGATCAAAGGCAGAATGGACGGAGCACTCCTTGGATGCTCTGAGGAAGGAACTGAAAGAGGACCTGAGCTGAGCCAGGCAGAGCTGGCAAAGCCGTGCAAGAGGGGAGAAGAGCCACAGACCCTCCTGATCCCTTAGCTCTATGCCGAATATGATGTCTGTGGTCTGGAATCCCTCAGTGGTCAGTTTGGGATCACCTGTCCTGTCCAGTCCTCCCTGCAGGTGACCTTTCACTTTTCTGCACCCCCTCCAATGTGGTGGATGAGATCCAGTGGTGGCCTTGGTCTGCACACCCATCCTTGGTAGTCTACTCTAAACATGAGGTGTTATCACTGCTAGAAGCAGACACTGTCTGTGAAAACAGGCTGCTAACTTCAGAAGGTGCAGTAAGTTAGAAGAACTGAGCTGCAAAGTAAAATCACTGTACAGAATTAGTTCTGTTCTCACTCAAACCAGGACAAGTTTTGGCATGGGGGGGGGAATAAGTGACACTCCTACTTATGAAAAAAATTAGGAATATTCTGAATTTACCAAACTTTGGGATTGGTCTTGAGACCAGTTGTCTCAAGTCTCTTAATTCTGGCAAGACAGTTTTCCTGCTATTACTGAATCCTTTCTTCAGTATTGGAGTAGCCTTGTTGTGTCTGTGATGATTAAGAATATAAGAAAACAATGTTCACAGGTAGAGGCAATAGCTTTTAAAGACCAGTTAATTTAGTGTTTGCATTAAAGGCTAGTATTGGCAAATTCTGTAATTTCAAGGTGTTCATTATCTTTACTTTTGTGAAGAACTGGGCTAAGTTTTGCAGCCTTTTAGATTTTTCTAGGATGGGAAGAAGATGCAGTAGACTTAGGGTTGGAAGTCTCACTATTTCTGCTTACATGTTTCTGAAAGCAAGAGGAATAATGGTATGATGAGCTGTTCGGAGGATGACTGTAATAACTTAAGTTTCTCCTAAAATTTGCTTAAAATTAGGAAAACAATATTTAAGTTGGGAGTTTAGGTACAAAACTAAGTGTAAAAAGTCATTAATAGAGTATCTCAAAGTATGTTATTTTAAAATCTAATCCAATCCTGAATGAAGTAATTTTGTAATATGGAAAGCTGTCAGCTCTTTCACTGGAGCTGCTTGCTTAATTTGGATTAAAATTGTACTGTAAAAGGATTACAGAATGTATGCCCGTGCTAAGAAAGGATGTACTAAATGTGTTGAGATCTTTTTTCCACTCTTAGATTCTTTTTGAAAGTGAATACTTAATTTTGGATGTTTTCTGCTGCATTTAAATGTGCCACGTAACATCAGGATGTGCTAATGAGATGTTTTGGATGGATGGTAGGAGCGTTTATTTAAGTACACTTGCTCAATAGGATTCTTTCTTGCTCTTCTTTCCAGAGAGAAGAATTCAGTGCTGGACTGTCCTAAACGTTACGCATGGTGCAACTCCAGAGAACAGCTCGATTTACCTGACTTGAAGAGGGAGCACATGTGCAGTAAGCCAGGAGGACATGGGCTTTCAGTGCATCTGGAAAAATGATCAGGTATCAGCAGGTGTTGATGTTTAAACCGTAGTAACGAGTCAGAAACTTGAGAACATGTGAAACAATGAAACACTCACTCCTGCAGTTGTCCTTAAATTTTAGATTTGCTTTCCTTTCAGTGGTAGGAATGAGGTGAGTTTACCTTCTTATTTTATGTTGTGTCTATAGCCATTTCACTGCTGGACTTGCTCACTTGCAGTAGCTCAGTTGCAGAGACCTAATGGGACCCAGTTCAGATGTGAGTGAACAGGAAGGAACAAGTGCCAAAGGGGTGTTCGCATAGACTGAGTTGAGTTAATCTTACACTGTTTAGATTTTCCAGATATAACTTAAACTCTGAAAGCATTTTAACCAATTACTTCAGGTTTATGGATTTTGTGAGGGCGTAACTTTGAGATATATATTATTTTGTTGTTATAAGTGTTTTTTCATTCTACTTACTCAGTTGGTTAGCTGGAGAATGCAGATATCCTCACAAGAATCCAGGCTGTTGTAGCTGGAGCAGAGACACCAGCAAAGTTCCAGAAAATGCAGAGAGTAATGATTCATTTTAAAATCTGAGCAGGTTATAGGTTTGATAATGTAACAAGTATATGTTTTTATCTCTTTGTTTGTTTTCAAGCAGCTGTTTGTCATTTCTAAAATAATGTCAAATGTCTGAAGGAGTGTCAGATTTTACTATTGGAGGTAACTGCTCTCAATAGGCTCTTGGATTAGCTGGCTCCCTTGTTGCTGATCTGTGTCTGATGTCTATTGCTGTAAGTAGTGCAGAGCTTGTGTGTCTCTGGTGTCTTGTCTCTGATACTTCCCCTTGGCAAGTATCACCATGAGCAGGGACTTGCTTTAGCAAGCTCACAGCCCATTTTGTTGTAGAGAAGGGGGATTGGCAGAAAAAAAAACAGCTTGGCATTTCTGTGGTATACAATATTTGCTTGTTTTGTACTTTTGTTCAGAGTTGTGCTGCCTGTCTTTGAGGAGACAGAGCCTGCATCGTGGGGGAGGAGACTGCTGTCTGGTATCAGCTGGGTTCAGCTCAGGGAGAGAAGCTCTGCAAGGCCCAGCAGGGCAAGGGAGGAGTGAGAAGTTCAGTAGGCAACCAGGAACCTGCAGCTTGTGCAGGGAGATCAAGGTAACACTGGGAAGCAGACAGTCCTCAGAGGAGATGAGAAACTTCCCTAGGGACCAGGCAGCACTGGGCAGAGTTTGCTGCAATTTGAACATTGAGGACTAAATGGAAGCCTGTAAAGAAGGCACAGCAGGCAGGAAGGGTTGTATATAAATCCTTCCTGACTGACTTAGTCTCTCTTTCTCTTCCTGAAAGCATTCTAAGAAAGCTTGGCTTTTTTTTCAGGGGGCTTCCAGAGAGGCAAAGGTCTCTATGTATTAGACAAAGAGCTCTGACTGAAAAGGAGCTCAGTCTCGTGCAGGTTGATCCAGGTGACTAATTACAGTTTCATTTTCTGAGGAGTGGCCAGCGATGTAAGAACGCCTTTGGAGATGATAGACCACTTAGGACACAGGGTTAAGAACTTGAAGATAGCTTTTGGTCTTCAAGTGTACTGTTCTTCCCCTCTGCCCTCAAAGTCAGCCTTTATTGTCTGCTGTCACGTTGGAAATCTGATATAAACGGAAGGAGGTTTCTTTCTTTTTCTCATATTCTGGAATCTTCTAATGCATCCAGGTGAGCTTGCAATACTTTTTTATAATATATATTGCCATTGATGTTAGCATGATACTTAATGTGGTTTGGATATTTCTATTCCTGAGACTGTATCATCTGTTGCATCTGTGTCATATATGCAGTTTTTTGGTTTAAGTACACCTGTTTTATGTATTGAAAATTAAATGGTAAAACTTATATGTTACCAAATGTGCATGTATCTGTGTGAAGAGCTGAAAAGGAGCAAAGGGTATAAAGATTCTGTAATCTTTTGGAAATTAAGTTTAGGGGAATATTTTTTTTATAGATGGTAGCTGAAAAATCACTTCCTCTTGTCTCTAACTGTAAAATTACCTAAAGTTTTCTTCAGTTAGTGAACAGATGCATGATGCAGGAAAACATTTAGTTGCTTTACTCAATGAGACTGAAAATGTTTTTATTCTATACATTATGTTTGTATGATCTTTGTCATAAGGAGATACTTCATGAAGATGTGAGATGGAGCTACATTTTGGCATTGATTTCTTAATATAAAAGCTGTCAGTTTTTACCTGTTCTACAAGGAGTGGTGGGTGCTATGGAGGCAGAGCATCTATATATTTAGACTCTAGCTGTCTCTTGTTAAAAGTTATAATTAAAGTGAAGTACTTTACTGAAGAATTAAATTCTCTCTTGTTTTGAACCTGGTTTCATTTCATCTGTACTTGCTTTGTGAAAGACAATTCATCAGCTGCTTCATCAATATGGCTGTTTCTTATTTGTCCTGTTGTTGTATTTTTATGTTTTGTTTGGTTTTGTTGGTTTTTTTTCTCCCAGTTAACAGACAAGGCCTTCTATATTGGAGTGCTCTATGCATGGTGGTAGTGTAACAGAGGTTACTTAAGAATAGAAAGTTCAACTCGTAAGGGAGACTAGGGCATTTATAGATGGCATGTAATGGGAGAGCAAGTGAACCAGTCAATTTTCTAATCATGTAGTCATAGAATCATTCTGATTGGCTGAGACCTTCAAGATCATCAAGTCCAACTGTTAACCCAGCACTGCCAAGTCACCACTAAACTATGTCCCCGAGTGCCACATCTATGTGTCTTTTAAATACCTCCGGGGTTGGTGACTCTACCACTTCCCTGAGTAGCCTGTTCCAGGGCTTTAGTACCCTTTCTGTGAAGAAATTTCTCCTAATACCCAACGTCAACCTCCCCTGGTGCAACTTGAGGCCATTTCTTCTTGTCCTATCTCTTGTTACTTGGGAGAACAGACCAACCCCAACCTCACTACAGCCTCCTTTCAGGTAGTTGTGGAGAGTGAGAAGGTCTCCCCTGAACCTCCTTTTCTCCAGACTAAACCACCCCAGTTCCCTCAGCCACTCCTCACAAGACTTGTGCTCTAAGAGAGCCTTCACCAGCATCGTTGTCCTTTGGACACACTCTGGCACCTCAATGTCCTTCTTGTAGTGAGGTGCCCAAAACTGAATTCAGTATTTGAGGTGTGGCCTCACCAGTGCCAAGTACAGGGGGATGATCCCTGACCTAGTCCTGCTGACCACACTATTTCTGATACAGGCCAGGATGCCCTTGGCCTTCTTGGCCACCTGGGCACACAGTATCAAAAGCCTTGCTGAAGTCAAGCTAGACAAACATCCACTGCTCTCCCTGCATCTACCCATTCAGTCACATTGTCATAGAAGGCTCTCAGATTAGTCACACGTGATTTCCCTTTAGTAAATCCATGCTGGTTATTCTTGATAACCTTCTTTTCTTCCATGTGCTGAGATATGATCTCCAGAATGAGATGCTCCATCACCTTTCCAGGGACGGAGGTGAGGCTGACTGGTCTGTAATTTCCAGGGTCTTCCTTCTTGCCCTTTTTAAAGACTGGAGTGACATTGGCTTTCCTCCAGTCCTCAGGCACCTCACCTGATCTCCATGATCTTTCAAAAATGATGGAGGGTGGTGGACCAAAAACATCAGCCAGCTCCCTCAGCACTCGTGGGTGCATCCCGTCAGGGCCCATGGATTTGTGTGTGTTTGGTTCATGCAAGTGATTTCTAACCCAATCCTCATGGACCAGTGGAGAGACTTCCTCCTTCCAGGCTTTCACTCTTACTTCCAAGGTCAGGAATTCCTGAGGGCTGGTCTTAGCAGTGAAGACTGAAGCAAGGAGGCATTCAGTAACTCCACCTTCTCTCCATCCTCTGTCACCAGCTCTCCTGCATCATTCAGCAGTGGGCCCACATTTTCCCTATTCTTCCTTTTACCACTGATGTATTTGAAGAAGCTCTTCTTGTTCTCCTTTACTTCCTTGGCCAGAGTTAATTCTAAGAGGCCCTTGGCCTTCCTTGTTGCATCCCTACAAACCCTGACAGCATTCCTATAATTCTTCCAAGAGACCAGTCCCTTTTTCCACATGCATTGAATTTCATTCTTCCACTTAAGTTTTTTCAGCAGCTCCTTACTCATCCATGCTGGTCTCCTGCCTCCTCTACTTGATCTTTTCACTGAAAGGAATGCACCTGTCTTGAGCTTGGAGGAAGTAATGTTTGAATATCAACCATCTCTCTTGATCCCCCTTACCTTCTAGAGTCTTACCCGAGGGATTCCCCAAGTAGGTCTTTGAAGAGGACAGAGTTAGCCCTCCTGAAGTTCAGGGTTGCAATCTTACTTATTGCCTTGCTTCTTCCCTCTATGAAACTAAACTCTACCGTGTTGTGATCACTACCTCCAAGGCTGCTCCCAACCTTTACATCTCCGACCAGACCTTTGTTTGTTAATACAGGGTCCAGCAGCACACCCTTCCTTGTCGGCACTTCCAACACCTTCATCAGGAAGTTATCATTGATGCATTGCAAGAGCCTTCTAGACTGAGTACGCCTCACTGGGTAGCCTTTCCAACAAATATCAGGCTGATTCAAGTCACCCATGATCACTGGGACATGTGATCTTGAGGCTACTTGCAGCTGTCTGTAGAAGGTCTCATCAACATCCTCTTCCTGGTTTGGTGGTCTGTAGTAGACACCCACAACGTTTTCACCTATATTTGCGTGCCCCTTAATTCTCACCCATAAGCTTTCAACACGTTCTTCATCCCCTTCTGCGCAGAGCTCAATGCATTCCAGTTGTTCTCACACGTAAAGCACCACTCCACTGCCTTGCTTTGCTGGTCTGTCTTTCCTAAAATGTACGTAACTGTCCCTGGCAAATTCCAGTCGTGTGAGCTATCCCACCATGTCTCAGGAACTGCAGTGAGATCATGGCCCTGCGACTGAACATAGATCTCCACTTCCTCCTGCTTATTCCCCATGAACGCGGCTCTCATTCTTTCTCTCTTATCCGTGACTTGAATTTACTCATGTGCTGCTGATTTTCCCTGGATGGGCAAATCCTGTGTAATACAGAGCTGATGGTTTGATTGAGTTGGGGAATTAGGACACTGGCTAACTTCTGTGTGCCCTTTTGGTGAAGGTTGTTTAATTTTTGGTTGCCCCTTATGGTCTGCTCTAGGACTTAATTCAGAAAGCAAGTATTTGTTATGCCATAGAGCATCTTCTGGGAGTGTCCTTCTTTATCATACTGCATTGTTCGACACTGTGCTTGGAAGCAAGGATCAAACATCACCACTGCTGACAAATGTGATGTTGTCAATCCGAATATTCTGGACAAAAAAATCCGTTTATCATGATTGTAACTATTTAAAGTGTTGTCATAACTCTTCATGAAATGAGTAATTCTCTGTCATGATACCTCAGAAAGATCAAGAAGACTCTTCTAGGGTCTGCATTTAGCGGTGTGGGAACAGAAAGAGTCTCTTGAGAGAGAGTTAAAAAAAAGCAGTAAGCTCTGAAGTAAAAGCTGTTGATAGCCTTGTGACTGATACTTGCCTGGGATGAAGATGCTGGGCAGGTTTTGTCTTGAGAATATTTACACAGGGCTGATCAACTGTTTTGAAGGAACTTTACTGCAGTACTACAGAGAAAACTGTAAATAGAGTCAATATAACAAGGCACTAAAGGTAGTGCCTTATTCTGGCAGGCTGTGGCTTATAAGTGTTTGAATTCTGTTGTGCTGTTGGGCTTTCAGCAGCGTTTGTGTTTGGCTTTGCTTTTGTTTTGCGGGGTGGTTTTTTTTGTTTGTTTTTTTAGAAATCTAAATAATATTCCTCAGAAAGGTTGTGTAACAGTAGCAAGAATGGAAAGATTTAATTTGCAAGACCTCATACAGCAAAAATCAGATTAAGTTTTTAGCTTCTTGTCTTGCTGCAAAGCTTTCAATACTTCAGTGTCTTTTTCACAGAAGAGGCCTGGAAGGTTCCAAAAGATCATCTTGACCATTTGCATCAAGGCATCATTACTTTTTCTTGACAGTTCTTGTGAGATGACTTTTTTTTCCTTTGCCTCCTAATACAGGAGGCGACATGACTTCCTTAGGCTGGTGCTTCGCTATGTTTGCCATTTAGAAAAGTTCTTCTAATGGCCTAAGCCATTTTCCTTGTTGCAGTTTGAGTCCATTACATTTACCCTTGCCATAGGTGTGGAGGATAGCTTTCCTGGTTCTTCACAGAAACTGTTCCCACATTTAACAGAAACATATCTCAATCTTAGCTTCTCTTTTTCTCTGTTCAGATCAAGCAGCCTCAGTGAGTTAGCTCACTCGTCCCTCGTAGCTCATCTTATTAACTGTCTTTTCATTCTGACATGGTTTCTCTCTTTCTTGATAAGCCTGACCCAAAAATGGACTTTACAAAAGGCTTATGGAAACTGAGTAGATTGGGAATTTCTGCTCCTGTCCATGGATAGAAGTTCCCTTGTTTGTGACAACTTGATATTTATAATTTGTGCTTGGTTTGTGATGTTCTCTGTCCTGAATCCTTATCTACAGAACAGCTGCTCAGCAGTTGTTTCTATATTTGTGCAGGTGATTTTTTTTCCTCTGAACAAAACTTGACCTTGGGGAATTCTACTGCATTTTGTAATCACTTCTCCAGTTTCGTTAATTCCTCTCTGCAAGAGCTTGCCATTTATGCATGTCTTTTTGTGGGAATATGCTTTTTTTTTGTGGGAATAACATAAATTACAGGACTTTTATTGCCACTTTATTGCCACAAGGTGCTAATACTGAGGCTTTGTTGTCAGGTCTCTCTTTTGCAGGCCTCTAATCTGGAAGAGGAAAGGTGACTGTAGCTCAGTTGTCTTTAGAAGTGTCCCCTATAACTGCTAATTATACATACTTATTTTAATTATTCCCCCCCCCCCATATGCCTTAAGGCTGGCAGTTCTATTAGAGTTAACAATTGTTATGGAAGACTTCATTTTGGCATGTTTTCTATCAGGAATATTATTTTTCAGATGTTTCCTTGAATAGATCTGCTTTTCTCACATGGCCTCTGCTAAGGGTTTCTGCAAACGATTTCTAGAGGAAAAAGAAACAGCAAATAAACATCACTTCAGTTACATTTCCCTGCTCCTGACTATCTGTATTTAGGTTGACTTCCTCTTTGTTCATCCTCTCCTTGATAATTGTACAACTCATTGTCTGATTTCAACCACAGGTTAGAGATAGAGGTTTTAAGATAACAAAATCTGTACAAGTTTTGTACAAACAGATGGGTAGCTTGGAAAAAGATAAGTGTAAGTGTCCTCACATGCCCCTGACTAAGGGAAAGGATGTGGCCTGAGTCCATGTAGTTTCAGGTGGCAGAGAGTTCCCCCAAGGAGGAAGACCTTAGTTAGCAGCTTCCTCACACACGAGTGGTGTCTATGTTCACGTTCTGCTTCACGTGTCTCCTCTGTGCTTCCTGCCAGCTGGCCATGACGACTGTAAATCTGGGAAGACTGTTGTTCACTTGCTGCATTAACTAACTGCCTTTTTAGCAGCAAGGAAATGGGCTTTAATGTCTCTTATGTGTCAGTGTTTTCTTTTCTGATGGAGTTCCAGAGCTGCTGCTTATGTCTGAGGAGCTGGGCTGTGTTCCTTCAGGAAGATAAAAACCTGCAAAGGTAATCTTTTGAACTTCCCCAGCCTCACCAGTGGCATTGTAGGTGGCATGCCTTCTCCTAAAACTACACAGACTTTTAGCGTGGTGAGGAGCCTGAAAGGCAGGGTTCATCTGGAAAGAGTAGGCTTGCTGGGAAAACCACACAGAAACTCCTTAAAAAAGAATGCATACCAGCCTCAGGCTTAAATAAGGGAGGACATAATGCATTTTGTCTTGTCATTGTCCTTTAGTGCCTTTAATGGTATTTTTAATTTCCTGGAGTGTTGCTAAAGTCAATACATGGTTAAAGGAAGTCATCATATAGTCTTACGTGTTCCTACCCATCATATCTCACAGAGCACACACAGTCAAAAAAACAACTGGCAGCTGTATGGAACTTGGTTTTGCTGGAAGAAGCCTCACTTTGGTAACAGAAGTTGGTAGCCCTTTCATTTGAAGACTGCACAGTGGTGGTACAAGTGTCCATGGGTTCATTTCAATAGCTTTTGGGTAATCAGTTGACAATATGGGTAGTTTTCTCTCAGGGTATTGCCTATCAGTGAGTTTGTAGCCATCTCCAGCTCTGTGCTTTTATTTTTAAGCAGACGTGAACGTCTCACTGTGCCTTTCTAGTGATGCTGTTTCGTGAGCAGAGGCACCGCGAATGTTTCTGATGTGAGGGGGTCTGAGCCTTGTTCCAGGGATAGCCTGTTGCCTGCGTAGCAGCAACGTGGTCACCAAAATGTACACCCTAGCTTTATCCTACTCCGAAGGCAACCCCTTTTTCTTTCCAGCTGCAGGCTCTGGGCTGTGGGGGCTCAGCAGCTGCCACAAGAGCTGCAAGGCAGGGGTCTGGAATCGCTGTGGCTGTCCTGTTGTAAAGAGTCCCTTTCAAAACAGGGCTTGTAATTTGGTCATCTGACTCAAACTGCAACTCACCTATTCTCAGGGCATTGCATGTGTCCCAGTTTGGAGCTGCTTTTTCTCTCTTTGAGTGACTTTTTTTCCTTTGGGCAATCTTCTCAGCTTCTAGCTCTTGGCACTGGTCCTGTGAAACTGCAGTCCTGTTCACCTGCCTTGCTCCAAGTCTCAGGTCTGGAGAGATTCTGGTTAAAAGACTGAAGATCTGATGATTTTAGTATGATTTAAAAAAAAAAAAAAAAAACCAAACCCAAACTTTTTTTTTTTTTAATTCCTTCCCTCCTGTCACCCACTCCACTACTGAAGATGTGAACATTCACAAGAGAAATGTATGCCTAAAGGGTTGCAAGACTGGATTAAAGATTTCACAGATTTTTAGGACTTGACAATAAAATGTTCCTCTAACCATCTTATCTATGTAAATATTTACCTAGGCTTTCTCCTGTCAAGAGAATCATTTGCTGTTTCACTTCACTTATTTATTCATCCAGGTAGAATGTTTTCACAGTGGAGTCCTCCTTGTACCTCCAAGTGTGTGCCAAGTAGATTTATGAACAACCTTATTGGTGTATAATTATGAAATTAGCCTTTGAGTCCCTTTCCTCTCTTTTCTGATTTTCTGCTTTCGTTACTGGAATATACCACAAGAAGTGTTAGGCATCTGCTTCAATTATCTGCTTTCCTGTGTCTCTATTACTGGCCACCATCAGGGACAGGACACTGGGATGAATGGACCTTTAGTCCGATGCAGCAGAACCATCCTTTCCAATCAAAGGTTGTATTAGGATTTTTGCCCAAGATCAGCATCAAGTTGCCAAGGCCTATAAATAGCAAACGTATGCTATTTTTGAATATTGTCATAATATTGTTACTTTCAGTCTTCTGCAATTTCAGTACTTTTCCAATTTATTAAAGCTGAAGGTCACAGGATTGGAGAACTTGTTAAATGATTATTTTAGGACTGGGCTCAAATGAATATAATGTGCCAGCTTGAAATGTTATGCCTAACAGATGCTGTATAACACTTCTATTAGTTATTAATTGGCTTGAAAATACTTAATTATCTTGTCTTTTTCAAATATGGCGAACAGATATTTTTAAAACTATTCTCGCCTTCCTTTCTGCACTGATTACCACCATGCTGTTCTTCCTAGCAGCCTAGTTACTTACTTAAATATCCTTTCAGAAATCCTGCTACTTCTGAATTTCTCACTCGCACTTGTGTATTCCCATATGAACTTTGATTTTTTTAATATCTTACACCCTGGTTGTACTTTGTACATCTATTATTTTTTTCCTCTTTTCACATCAATTCTGAACTAAACTTATCCATAGAATTCTGTTTGGGAATCTGATACTTCACAGAGCTCTCTGCTTTTATCAGTGTTTTGGTAGAATGAGAAGGAGAAAAATAATGTCATTTTCTGATACTGATCAACTTAGTTACCACTGATGTATTGCAAGAGCTCTGTCATGTGTGCTTTAAAGAATCTAACTGATTGCAGCCATTCTGTTTTCTAACACTGTTATTTCGCTAGCAACATAATTTTGTAAGAGCCCTTAATTTTAGGCCAGTGATTAGGGTTGGTGGGTTTTTTGTTTGTTTTCTTTTTTCATAATGAGTTATGGTAGTTGTCTTGCAGTAAATTCAGGACCTTTGCGTTTGAAAATTTTAACCTGAGCTATTAAGACATAGATGAAATTGAGCGTTGGTACGCTGAACCGAGTCACCATGGAGAAGTTGTATGTGCAAGCTCCTTCCCTCTTCTGGAGTCTTCCTGAGGTTTTGTTCCCACTTATGTTCCCTGCTGGGTGTGCTTTTATTAAAATGTCATTGCAATTAACCCTTGGAAACCTCTGAAAATTATTTTCCTTTCTATTTTTATTCTGACTTTTCTTATTCTATGGCAGTATTTCTCCTGTTCTTCCACTTCTTCCATGTGGTACTGTGGCTCCCCCTTCTAGTGCCTGAATTTTATCTCTTTTCCTTTAGGGTAAGAGAGTAAATTAACATTTTTGTTATGCCAGGGAAACCTGGAAGCTGTTGTCTTCATACCGTGGTGATGATGTCAGCTGTAAAGGAGGGCGGTGGGCTCTGAAGGCAAAGAGAAGGCAGGGAGTCAGGGCAGGTCTCAGTACTAAGTAACCTAATGCAGCTGGGGTTTGAAATGGTGACACAAAGTGATCTGTTTGTAGAAGAGATGTCTCTCACTGTACCTCCACTCCTGCTTTCCTGTGTGTATAGTAGTGCTCAGTCTGCAGCGGTTGCATTGTCTGGGTAGAAATCTCATGTTTTATGACTTTTAGTTCTTAAAGAATATGTATTTCTTCAGCCAAAGTAAACTTGCTAAGTTTCTTTGATCTTGAAAGTAGGTAACTAGAAATTTGTGTTCATCTTAATTTTCCCTGGCCAGCTTTATAAAGCTCAATTCAAAAACCTAAGTCCAAAATCAAAGCTCAATTTATTGTGGCCTCTCTTTGAATTCAGAGCATACAGATACATTCCTATCACTGCAATTCTTTGGAGTGATAGTTTCTAATAATATGCTGTGGTACAACTAGGAGATGAAGATGGGCTGAGAAGCCGTGTAGGAGTTCAGGGACTCCCACAGTGTCTTTTGGCAGAACAGATCTGGAGAAGAGAAGAACTGGGTGTATTGCCCTAGCTGTCCATTCCTTGCTCCATGTCAAAGGTGCATAAAAAACCTAAACTGCAGTCTTAATTCAATAATCTACTATCCCCTTAAAGAAATACATTTTAGGGAAGTATTGTCTCTGTAGGTGTGGCTGTAACTAGCCCCCAGAAAGGCTTTTGTGTCCTGCTCTTCTCCTTCCTCCTCACAAGCTACTACATGCTGGCCCACATGGTGTCAAGTAGCACAAAATCCATGGTTTCTAAACCCATATTTACATTGTTGTTACTTCCAGTCCTGGTTTATTTTGGGATGTTAACTGGTTTCCATAAAGTAAGGTAAGATTCTCTCAGACACTCTCTTAACATGTGGTCCACCAGAGTAAGGTTTGGGACATCCTATTTTGGTGTAATTGCTTCCTGCTTACTAGGAACATTGGTGGTGAAAATATGGAAATTCTGACTCAATAATTTGGAGACTACAAATTGTTTAGAAGGAATTTTAGAAACCAAATTGACGAATTCTGGTAAACCCTGAGGTGGGGTAGTTGCATAGCTTACAGTCTAGGTCTTGCTTCAAATCTTGACCTTAATTCCTGGTTATGCTTATCCCTCCACTCCATCCCTCATATTTCAAAGACACAAAAATGAAGCAAAACTTGTGCTCTTCCCGTGCCCAGATCTGGGTTAATCATAGCTGCTCTCGCGTGCGTTCACCAGGACATTGACCTCTAGTTCGGTGTCCAAAATGACACCCCATGTCCTTGCATCTGGTGTGCAGAATTTAGTCCATTTGTTGGCATGGAATTGCAAAGGAAATGAAAATGGCTGATAGGCTGCGGTGCGGGGATGCTGCGCCCACCATTTGTTACGTAGCCACAAGTGTGAAACTCTGCGTGCTCCAGTTTTTGTTTCTGAGTATTTCTGACATTGTGAGCTTGTCTGCCCGCTGGTGGGAGTGTTTGGGGAGAGCTGAATGCGGGATTTTGTTAGTGCTCCTATTTTTATTTTGTTGGTGCTTTTGCATCACTAATCAAATACAAGCGTCCTATTGTTCTCCTTGCAGCTTCCTTCCAGTACGTGCTTATATTTAGTTCCTTTAATAATAATAATTCCCAGGGTTTGTAATCCTGAAAGAAGCCGGAGAGATGATAAACTCCTTTTCTGATTGCTAAATACATTTGACTCATATAACAGATGGCTGTTATTTGATACGCTGTTGTTATCCAAGCTGTACGGAGGGGCAGAAGCTCGCCGGAGCAATGACTTGAAGGCATTAGAGGATGTTCTCGCCCGGTCCTCTCCGCGGAATGGCAGCAGTGATGCCATTTTACTCAACAGCTTCACTTGGGTTAGGAACAAACTGTTTTCAGTGTCCTCTCCCCCCCACCTCGCACACGTAGTGCAGAGGCGCTCACCCTCGCAGCCGTTGGGGAGCCCTGCGGGCCGGCCCCTGGGGCTGGCTGGGCGGTGGGCTCGGCCCTCGCAGCGCCCGGAGTTTGGGTGGCAGAGGGCGGCTGGCAGTGCCCGCCCGGCTTGGCTGCCCCCCTGCTCCCCTCTCGCCGTGCGCAGCCCCGGCCGGCGCCGCCGAATCTCCGAGCAGCCCGATTTACATCCATTCATGAATCCGTGACGTCAGCACGCTTCTGTGCTTCTTTGCAGCGGGCTGCAGGATTGTGTGGGTGGAATTTCCTTTTATTTTGCAACACTTCCTTTTTTTCCCTTTTTTTTTTTTTTTTGCCTTCCATCTTTTTAAAACAAGAAAATGGAGCATCACATAGGAAACCTTAATCCTTGTAAGTATTTAGATGAAAATGTCTTGTTTGAAGCGTACGTGTTTTTGTGTGTGTGTGTTTAATGGTCACTGTTACCCTTTCGCCATTTATTTCAGAAGGACAGATGGATGTTGCATTTGTGATGTGAAAGGGCTGAAAAAATGATGCTGAGAGAAGAGAAGAGGAAACGTGAAACCTTAATTTATCCATCACTGCATATAAATCTGATAGCTGGCCTTTCCTTCTGCTTGTCGGTGTGCTAGACATTTTTCAGTTGCAATTTTGCACGTTATCTTCTTGTGCCCCCCTTTTAAAGGGGAAGGGAATGGCAATGGAGAATGGATATATATGGAATATACAGGGAATGACATAAGAATTACTAGAGATAGTGTAAAGAAGCAGAATTGTATTTTTTGTCTTTGTAGACAATTGTAATTTTATTTTTTTTTCCCTTGTGAGCTAATCAAACAATTCTTCTGTTGTGTTACAATAATAAATAATTTCATTTTGTTTCTGAGATGAAGAGGATATGTGGGTTGTTTTTTTTTTTCCTTCTATCAGCCAGGTAGGAATTTGATCCTTTATTACTGAAAATAGTAGTCTGAGCTGTCTCTGTTGTGCTGAGCACATGATTTTTACCCCTCATTTTCCTAACAGATGAGGAAGCCGGGAGTACCATTGCAGTTAACGATACTGCTCACTGGGGTGAGATTTGTCATATTCTTGCTTACCTGAATGGAGCATGAGATCATGTTTTCTCCCAGTGAAATGAGTGGAGCTGCTCTTTATTTTTGCTTTGGGAGGGGTGTGTGTATGTAGTTCAGGTACTACAATAGCTTAATCGTATCAAGACACGTCTCTCTTAAGTAAGTGAAAAATTGGATACTGGAGAAAGATGACATCAGGCCCGTGCGTTTGGATATGATGATTTTATCAGTAACCAGTCTGACAGAAGAAACTGGAGGAATATATTTGGATTGATAGTTTTGAGGAACAAAATAGGAAAATATTTGAAATAAAACCCAAATGGAGGAGTGAAATGAGAGATTCAGCCAGTCTGACTCTCAAATGCGGGCATTTTCCACAGTTACTGCTGTGTGTGTAGCCACAGACATCTTGGGATATCCTAGAATGTGGAGGTTAAACTTGTCATTGGCTTAAAAGTTTTTGTTACTATCCTTTTGGTTGTGTCCACAAATGTTTTGTTTCTAGAGAGAGACAACCCTTTGAACCTCTGTTTCTGTAACAGAATTTGGCCATGAAAAACAAATAAATCCTGATTTTGATGTAGTGGGTTTGTTTGTTTATTTTCCTTTAACACCATACTTATTTCTTGTATTTGGGGCCTCCAGTCTGATTCTTTAATCTAGAATGGTCCTGTCATTCAGATTTGTCTTTGTCTCCTGCTCTCTGATAGTTAAATTTATGTCTGGTATTCATTTTGACCCCTGTGCCTGGAATTAGCAATAACTTCTGGCACAGAATACATGGTAGGGACTCTTACAACTTCTCAGCTATACATCTGCTTGTGTTTAAAAAAGTTGGTGGTTTGTTGTTGGTTTGTTTTTGTTGGGGTTTTTTTTTTTTTTTGGTCTTTTTTTTTTCCTGGTTGCATTTTTGCTGTTCCTCTTTTGTCTCATATTGTAAAGATTTGGTAAGTGGTTTATTTCCAGTGGATCAGAAAACTGAGTAATGATTTATTTGAAAATCTCTTCCTAGGTAAGCCATTTCACAATTAGTAGTTATGAAAATATGATTCTGCTCTAAGCAGCAGCAGGATAAAAAGTGTGTTATGGTATTTCCTGTTTTCTTTTGAGTTTTTTACAGTAAATGTGAAATGATGACTGATTGGACTGGAGTTGTTCATATCTGGTACCTGTTCCAGACTCTGCGTTTGAGATGTGTAGAGTAGATTTCAAATAGTAGGACTTCTCAAAATGGCAAAGTGTTTAAATAAAACTTTTATATATAAAAATAAAAGAAGCCTGACATCAATCATGTGAACAGATATTTAAATCAGTGCAGGTTCTCTTTCAGCTCTGGTCCTTCAGGCCAGGGTTGGCAGGGGAAGGTGCCTGAACCTTGCCATACATGGAGCATTCCTGCCAAGCTCTTTCCTGAGATCCTGTCTTTGGAGGAAGAGAGCAGCAAACTTACTGCTTTTACAACTTCCTCTGAGTTTCTCAGCCGTAACTGAATCAAAATGAGTCAACTCAGGTGAATGTTACCTCTGCATCCTCAGAAGAGGCTGAAGCTCTCAGGACTTTGGCGCTTCAGCAAGCTCTGGCCTGTTTATGGGACTTTCTTTTTTTTTTTTTTTTTTTTTAAATCTCTTTGGCAAATCCATCCTGTGCAAGGGCTCAGGCTTCTGTAGGCCACTGGTTTTGTGACATTACACCAAATCACTCTTACGTCTTGGGGAATGGGGAGTAAATATTTCACCTAAAACAAGTATTACTTTAGGTTTAGTAGCGAGTTGGCAGCTGTGGCAGAAATACAGAGGTGGGCTCAGAGCAGAAGCACTGTGTGTACTTACTCCCACCCCTATAAATACTCAACGTGCGTTTTGACCTCTGTCCTGTTTCCCTGTTTACAACTTCAAGCGAAAAGTCGGTTGTTGGAGTGGGTTCAAAGGCATTAGCAACAGTTGGGTGTAGGCCAGGGTGAAGAATAGATTTCTGTGTGTTAAGTATGTGGGTTTTGTAATCCTCTGGTGAACCTTTAATTGTTTGTGCTGTTTCTTCTGGAGCTGTCGCTAGCTCAGCGTGAGAGGTGCTGTAAGGGAAGGAAGGAGAAAGTCCTGGTGGGGTGTGGGTGGGAGCTTGGACTTTTTCCAGCATAGTGGGCTTGAGGAATGGAGGTCTCTCTGTGTGGACATTTTCTTCATTCCTAGGATGTTTGTCCTTTCCTGTCCCCAGCTCATTACTCCATCACCTTCTGGAGGACACCAGAATCAGTAATGCATCTGTACAGCTGTAACTTTTCTGCTGAAACACAGAAAATCTATCCTCCTCATCCTTAATGTGCCTGAGAAGATTCTCAAATGTTGGTTTAGCAGCTGTGGACAAAAAGTGATCTAGTAGGGATGAACCAACGGGGTGAGTGCTGCTTTGGAAGGCCTCTGCAGGGTGTTAGATGGCACATGTCATGTCAGGCCTCTGGGCACTCCTCTAGGGTTCTTCAGTCCGTGAGTGTGTGTTGTGTGTGCTGTTTTGATCGCGTTACTGTCATGTAAAGCTCTAGTGGCCTAAGAATAGGATCACACCTCTTGGATGTTACTCTAGCCCCTTACGCTGTGTCAGTAATACAAGCTTAATAGAGGCTCCTGAGCAAGTCATTGTGCTTGCTTCTCTGTCGAGGAATAATCCTCTTTGCTCATGTATGGTACTCACTAAATACAACTTACTACTACTGTCAGTTCTCATCTGAGAGATCTGCCATCTCGATTTCAAGTGTCCCATTCCCCTTCCCATCAGGTACACACACTCTGGTACCTGGAGTAGAGTTGATAGAGGCCGGAGCGTTGCAGGTACCCCAGTAATTTTTGTACTTTCATAAATATTTATTTACTTTAATTCCAGTTATGAAGCATGTAAGCTGTTAGTGCTGAGAAGTTTGCGTGTATAGTTTTTACATGTCAAACGTGCTTTGCAAATATTGAATAATTCATATATACTACAAAAATACAAACAAGCGTATGAGTGAATGTACTTGAGACCTGAGTCTGATGCTTCACAGGATTAAAGTGAGAGTTTGATTTATTTGCTCAATTCCTGAAAATAGCAGTTTGATATTGATCTTCATCCTCAAAGATCTTGAAGACATTAATTAATCTTAACGCTACTCCTTGGAGGAAAATGTGATGTTTCAGTTCTGTAAGTGGGGGGAGTTACAAGATGCTGTTCTTTGGTAGTACCGGAACATTTAATGGCTTCATGTGGCAGTGTCAAAGAGGCTGTAAGGCATCTGTGAACTTAACTTTTTTCTTTTTCCTGGTTTCTGTAGTTGTAAAATATTTTAATTTAAAACCTTTAATCTGTACTGTTATTTAGTAAAATAATGTGGATCTTTAATGAAGTAAGAAAAGTGCAGAATTCTAAAGGATGAGGAAAGGGAGAAGAGTGACTGAAGTCACTGAAGAAGACTGAAGTCTGTGACTGTATTTTAGAAGTTGTTTCATGCTATGAAGACAGCTGGAAAGATGAAAGACAAGAGTGTAACTTAAGAAGATTTCTAAATTTTGATCTAAGACAGATTCCAACAATAATTCAGTAGTGTAAGAGGCTAATCAGCATTTAATCTGTCTCTTATACCAGCTAAACATTTTAGAATAGTATTGATGAGCCTGCGATGGAGGCCAGTTAGATGTCAGAACATTGTATGTTCTGGTGTTCAATGTATGCAAGTAGCTCAAGACCTGCGAACAGTCAGAGTGAGGGAAAACAGAAGCAGCAAATGGGGAAACAAAGTTAAAATGGCTTTTTATGAAGTGAGATTCTTGTAACAGTGTGGTACAAGGAGGTGCTTGATTTGTTACCACTACCCCCAAAGGTGAGTGGGTGATAGATGATCCTTTCTTCAGAAAACCCGAGCACCTCTGTTCAGAAACACAGGGAAGTGCTGCTTTGCAACAGAGACATGTAGTACCAAAATCCTGCAGTGAATATAAGAATCATTATGCAACATCACTTATTTCCTATGGCATCAGATTATGCAATTTCTGAGCAGAAGAATGCAAAGCCCTGGAAGAACACAGTAGCATTTCAGCAGATCCAAAAATACCTTATACAGGATAGAGGAAGCTTTTATTTATGTAGTGCTGAAAATACGCAGTTATGTAAGCTGCTTATTCCACAAACTCTGCTTTGCAAAGCTGACTAGCAGGTGAAAGAGGAAGCAATCTCCCTCCCATTGAAAAGGGAAGAGGTCTCCCTGAACACAAGGTGGGGTGGTTTGGCTCTTTGTCTACCTTGTTCTCAAGGATGATTTTTTTTTCTTTGTCTGTTCCTTTTGCAAAAAAAAAAAAGAAGTGGATGCTTGATTTCTTTTTCCAAATCAAGCGCTTCTTCTCCACCTCCCACAAATTTGTGACGTTACGTTGAAGGAGTTTCTAGTTAAATATATTTTCCTATGCTGAGAGCCAGTGCAGAAACACAGATTTCATGTGGGGTTGACCCTTAGGTCAACACAGTTCTTTGAAGGTGAAATAACAGTTTGAGAATTTTATTAAATTTCTTTGGAGGAGTCAAGAGCATGTTAGAAAAGGGAATCTGGTTGATAGAATCTGTTGGGATTTTGGCAAGAATACTTACCAGAAACTCTTAAAGGAACTAAACAGCTATAAAATAACAGGGATGCTTGTCTCGCAGGCAGAATGATTGGTTAAATGAAATAAGTGTAGGAATAAATAGACAGTAATGTTGAAATATTTTTCTCTAAAAGGAGTTGACATAGAGCTCTGTGGTATGATTTCACTACTCTTGCTCCTTTCCACCTTTTCCTCCCTTATCCAGATCATTTAGGAATATTCTGAAGCCAGAACATTTAGGCTGTGAGCCTACAGAAGTAATGTGTTCAGGATAATAAACATGTAAGCCAATTGCAGAGAGTACTGGAAAGCTCTTGTGAACTTGGATGGTAAAATGTCAGTCAAATTTAGTGTTGATTAACTACAATTTAATCTTAATATCCTGTACATAGGAATTAGTCTCTGACCTAGCTTTTACTGCCTAAGAATGAGATCTTAAGAGACCCGTAGAGGTTATCCCCGCATCCTGAAGCTTGCTTAGACATCAGGTAGCATTAGAGGAATAGTTAGGAAAAAAGTGATTGTGATGCTGTTGTCCATTTCTGTGGTGTGCCCACATTGAGGATTCCATCTGTGGTCTTATTCCCCCAACTGTAAGGTAATACAGGAGAAATGGAAAAGATGTAGAAAGAAACAGTGCAGCTTTCATACGGTGAAGGAGGAGGTAGAGTGGGAATTTAGACTTGAAAAAAATGTTGGAATGGAGAATGAGAGAGTTCATAAAATCACAGCTGGCATTAAGGAAGGATTCGGGTGTCACTGAAACAGTGAACAACTGGTTGCTCAAAGAAAGGGATTGCACGAGAAATGCAAAATGAAGAATAGTTAGCGTTGCCTTACATGACGTGCAGTTAAGCTACAAATCTCTCCACAGCACAGTGGTTGCCAAAGTGTTCTGGTTAAAAAAAAAATTATTTGATGCATTTTTCCCAGGAAATATACTTTGTGGGCTATAGAACAGAACAGTACCACTGTGTGCTGCTGATGGGGAAAGCCAGCGAGCTGCAGGTCATGGGGAGTTGGGTTGCACTGCACTGGCGAAGTTTCACGGCCTGCAGATCCTTTTCTTGGGTTTTGGAGGCAGGAAATGGGGATAGATGAACCTGTCATTCTGGTGTGCTGTTGTTTCTTCTCATGCTCTAGTCTAGGTGCTGCTTATTTCTACTCTGACAGGCTTACTTGGAATATAGCAATGTATAGGAATATAGTCGGTGCACAGCAAACCTCCAGATGGCTCTGTGCACAGAGCTTGAATTCAGCCATTATGAATATTTTTTGGCCGGTATACTGTACTATTTTTGTCATTGTCAGGGAGGGTTCAGACTAGAAGGCTAGACAGGGTTCTCCTTCTCACTGATACAGTGGCAGACAAACGTATATTACAACTGTACGATCACTCTTGCCAAAAGTTACACATTCCTGTTTTAGGATAGACTGAATATATTGAATAAAGGGTAACTTGAATCAGCAGCCACATGAGTTCAAGCTTCTGTTGTGATAATATGGGCATAGCTACATACAGCATGGTTACATGTCAGTGGTCTCATGTGCTTAATGCCCATGGCTATGTTAAAATATTCTGTTAACTTTTTAGAATTATCATGATAGCTGCCATGTAGCTCAGGTAATGATTATGGTGTCTGCAAAAGTTAGTCATCTTGTGTTGAGGTGGCATCCAAATATTTACTGGAATTAAAAGTATATATTCCAGTCAGTATTCTGCAGGAGGTACAGAACAACGAGAAGGAACAGGGTAAACCACAAAAAAAGGAGTGTTACAACACTTCGATTTTCCCACATAAATGTGCTGTTTGCTTGTGGAATAAATTATGTTATATGCATTAATGCATTCAGAGCTGTTGCAGTGACAGTCAGAAAATGTCAAATGGGTCAAATGAAGAATTTTGATCTGTTTATTAGAAATCAGTGATGCTTTGACAATGTCATAATTTTAATATTTAAAAATAAGGCTGGATTGTGGCTGGGCATTCATGCAGGTGTGATATGGGACTATGTTGTGACGTGGAAGAAACATGCTTCCTTGAAGGAGCAGCCTGTCTCCGGAAAGAGCTTGATTTGCTTGAAAAAACACAAGCTTTTGCCTTGGGCTAGGCCACAGTCAGCTTAAAGATTTGCCCGTAATGTGGGCTAGACTGCACCGAGTTAATATGTTTTTCTGTTAAAAAAAAAACCCTGTGAAACACAAGCATGTATTCCAAGTAATGTAAAACCATAAAAGTGCAGCATCTGATCCACTCATACAGCATTTTCCTCACCAGGAGACCTGCAAAAGAAAAAGTCTGTTGGACTCCTGTGTAATATAATCATGTGATTTCAAAGCCCAAAGGTCAGAAGTGCCAGCCAAAGCTCTGGTGCTTGCCAACTCAGCAACTCTCGGTGCTTTCCTGTGCTGAAGTTGTGCTGTATGGAAGGTCGAGAGATGGGAGAGGACTGTGGATCAAACTATTGTAACAATTATGAGTAGAAATTGAGATATAATCACAAGGAGCAGGAGAACTCAGATGCAAGATATGTGTAGCAAGATAACTCTACTTTATAAGCGTGTTTTTTGTGGGTTTGTAAGATTCTAGAACATTTTAAAGCATTGTCCCAAGCCAGGAGTATTGTACTACTCTTGAGGTAATACACGTCTGCAATTTATCAACTGTGTTACCAGTGCAGAAAGGTGTAGTTACCTTGTTGTACCTAATATAGCCAGAAGGAAATCACACTGAGTACCAGAAAAAAAGCAAGGGAACTCCAGGGCTTGAATGTAGGTAGTGATTTGGACAAGGATGTCTTCTGTCCTTGATATTTGCCATGTATCAGTTTCTGCGAGCTCTTTTTGAGCCGTTAAATGTGGATCAGGCTGTTGCTTTTATTTCCTTTGGATATTGGAAATGCAAACATAGACTATGATAGACTGGGTGATACAGGAAATAGTGCTTCAAGGAAACAAATTTATTACTACTAGACATTTGTTCTGTTAAACAAGTGGTAACCATTTTGTACTTCCGCAGCCTCTCCAGCATACTAACATTTTGTTGGTGTGCTGTATCTGGAACTGTGATTTGCTACTCTATTTTTAGCACTGCTCTTTAAAGGAGAAACTCGCATTATGGTCCATGCAAGGCATTTAACTCTGCCCAGTCATCAAAACTGACCATTGCTTTTGACACTCGTCAGTGTTGGGCTTGTATAGGCAGCTGCACGCTTTGGTTGCTCCGTGCGTGTGAGTACACTTAGTAGAGAGATGTCCCCAGGAACAGACACAGTATCAAGCAGAACATGAAAGCGTGCCTTCTGATAACTGAGTCACCCGCTCTGGCGCTTGCTCGGGTAAACTGTCACTTTTCTAATGGCTTTGAACTGCAGTTCAGGCTGTCAGACGTGCTGAGGTGCAGTCTCACTTTTCTCAAAAGAGTGCTGCTTTTGTCTGGGCATGGTGGGATTTTGCCTTGTAAAATGCTTTGCCTGAAAATGGAATCATTTACAAAAAGTTGTGATCGTACAAAATTACCCTGAGCGTCAAATTTCCTTATAGACAGAAAATAAATTTGTTAGCTGCAGAGTGCGTGAACTTATCAAAATCGTTCAAATTAGAGGGGCTGCCTTGAAGTCTGCTCTTGCAGCAGCACTTCATGAAATCTGAGTATCTTAAATGTGCACAGTCCTCCTACGCACACACAGCTTTCAGCTTCTGACTTGAAGACTGCAACAGCAGAAGCATCACTAAGATAGAAGCAGAACACCGCTTGACTATGCTCTTCACTGCAAAAGTTCAGGAACCACATACCGATCATAAACATCCCATCTGGCAAACAGGCTATATGTAACAAAGCTTTAAACTTTCAAGACCTTTTTTTATTTTGCGTTGAATGAAACTAAGATTTCTTTTATTGGGAAAAATTCAACATAAACAATCTCAGACCTATCTTTGTTACTCTGAACAAAAGAATAGGGGAGGCATGATGATAAAGCTTAAGAAATGTTCTTCCCTTGTTCGAAGAGATGGCAATGTCAAAGACAACCTGATTTGTCTGTGTTAAACCAAATTTTGCTGAGGCAAGAGGTCACATTTTGCAGAGTTTACTGTAATTTAAGGTAATTAAAAAAATTTCTGCAACAAGACAGCATTGATGTGTTATGGCAGAAGCCACCTTCTACCCCCCACCGGTGTATCTACACCACTTCAAATAGGCTTGATATAAAGTTGGTTTAAAAAAAATGATGTTGTCTCATGCTTTCAAAACAATGACTTAGATACATCTCTGAAAAATCAGGCTTCTTACGTAAGTACCTAAATAAGGCTCTGTCATGCCAGTTAGAAAATAATTTCTTAACTTCTGCATGTCTCCTCTCTCCATGAAGGAGATAGTGCCAGAGAAGATGGCAGGGCACTGTGTTTAAAGGCATTTTTTGATTTGAAACACCTAAATCTTGGAGAAGTCAATTTGATCTGGTAAAGCAGACTTGATGTCCCCAAATGTGGGGATTTATTATTGGCTGGGTTACTGTAGCTGTGGCTGAGCTGTGTTGCTATAGTCCTGAGGCAGGTAGAAGGGAGGTTGAACCTGATAACTTCCAGAGGTCTTTACAGTCAAATGTGCCTGTGATTCTGCCATCAGCCCACTATACAGCATAGAAAATGCATGTGACTTGCCTAAACTTAGTCTCTTTTACCAAAATCAAACCCCAGGATTCTCTCTGCACACTCACACTGTCTGCTGTATTGAGACCCAGTGGTTGTGGGAGGCTGTCTGGCAAATAATACTAGAGCAGAGGGTCAGCGTGGTCTGGTACTATTAGCAGCATAATGTGTCTATGTTGTGGTGCTTCAGCAGCAGGGTGGAAGAGACACGCTTAACTTTCCAGGCAATGCTGAGACACTCATGAGGAGAAGAGTTGCATACAATGCTGATAGTCCATTTAAAAACTAGGAAATTATGACATTTGTACAGGAAAAGCTGTTTTTTCACTGTTAAATCTACAGTCAAGAATTCCAAAGTCAGAAAACTACGTAAAAAGGTAAAGGCAAAGCCATAGACTGTATTAGTGAACTCAGAGTCATGTAACAGGAAAAAGAATATTATCCTCCAAGTCTGATTAAATCCTTCATGTGTTTTGCAATATTTAAATTTTAGATACTTTGGGACACTGTTACCTCATATTCTTATTTTGTGTCTTACTCTAGTGTTTCTTGAAGTAGGAACTGACTAATATTTTATCTGTGTTGCTTGCTATGTTGTGGCATAAAAATCAGATTTCTCTGTAGGAACACTGGTGACATTTTGCTTCTGTTTAAGAATCACTCATCTCTCAGACTTCTGGAAATGAGCAGGGGCCATGCCCAAGTATTCTGAACTGGAGTCATTTTGGTGTTTTTCTGAAATTCTGTTCAGCTCTGTAATGTTTCCCTTTTCTTGTTTGTACTGACAGCAAAAGCTGTGATCATGTAACAATTACTACTAGTAGTAACCATACTACTGCACTCACCCTGCAGCTTCCCACGCTAGGGAATCGGTCATTGCGACACTGGTCACAGGTAGGTCAGGGATAACCAACTCTTGAGCTTCCCGTACAGGTCTAATTCAGCTCCTCTACCTGCAATTTTTGCCTCACTTGCTGTTTTGCGTTCAAGAAGAAAGTTTGCAACCTAAGTGATGTTAAGCTAAGAAAGCTTTTATGCATACCCCATGTGATCAGGAAGAAGTGTGGGAATGTAAAACAGGCTCCTGGCTGTTCCCATTTGCTGCTTCTGCTGTTGGAGTGGTGCTGAAGCCCAGAGCCTGAGCTTTTCATACACCAGCCTGAAGATCTTATCTCTCTTCTCTGTGATGACCTCATCTTGAGAAGTTACGGGACTGAGCTGTTCCCTTTCGATTGGCCGTGTGCTACCTGGCCACTTCTTTCTACCTTCCTGGGGCTGTTTGCAGAGCCTGGGACTTTGCACTCGGTGTAACCAATCTTTTTAACAAAAAGATCTCAACTTCATTTGGAGTTTATAAATGGACTTTGTTCCATGTTACAGGCTGAATGCTCTTAATTGCTTGTAGCACAAAGTTAGAGACTCATGTTTCAGAAGTGGCTGTAGCTCAGACAAGCCCATTGGCAGTGGGCAGCTATTGCAGCATGAGCCCTGGCTATCAGCCTGGCTCTCTAGGAAGGTGGCACTGTGCTGGACTGTGGAAAGAGGGTCTTTCGGTGGAGCACACAGCAAGAGATGGGGGAACTTTTTAAAAGGGATACCAGCTCTGTGTTTATACACAACCTACCAGGATCTTCATGCAGGGAGAAAGCAGAGAGCTGTGGGAGGAGTGCTCTTCAGGCTTGTGGAAGGAGGGAGATCAGAGAGGAGGGAATACTGTTCCCTTGAAGCTCTCTGTCTTGGTTGTGCATGAAGTTGACCTGAACATGGTTAGAGAATGTAAGTAATCTTGCTACATTGAACTTGAAAGTATTAAACCGAAGGACCAAGGTGGTCCTAGGTGGGGCACTCGAGGGAGCAGCTACAAGCTATGCCTTGGTGGATGCAGGCCACCTGTATTGCAGTGCTTTAGTTTCTCTAATGCCCTGTCTCGAGGGTTTGCAGAGGAATCCTGAGTTTGGGGGCTCTGCCAGGCCTCAAAACAGTGACTGGACTCAGACCACACCTCAACTGGAAAACACCTGGGGGTCAGCTTCAGTCTGATAAATGCTATAGTAACCATGAAGAAACAGCTCTTTGCAGAGAGTCTTTCAGAGTTTTGACCTTTAAGCTTTTGTTTAAAACTTGTGGTGTTTGTTTACTGGACGATTCCTGGAGTAGGTTACCGAGAGTACTGTGAGTGGAGTTTCTGTTGGAATAATTTTTGTTTCTTTTAGGGCAGTAATTATTTACTAAGTATCAGCAGTTGTCTGGAATGTCTAGTTAATTATCAGCTCACCTCTGTGAAAGTGCACGTAGTGAAAATACTTAAATAAGGATTTGAAAGTTCTTTTTCCTCTCATTTCAGGTACTGGGTACATGTGTCACATCTGAATCGTGTTGTACTAATTCTCTAAGTACCAACTCGGACCATCTCCTTGATGCACACTTACAGCATCATGGCCAGTACTCAGGAGCACCTGAGCTTGTCTTCCTCTCCAAACTCGATCAGCAAAGCTTTCTGTGAAGATAAAGACTTTAGTAGGTTACATGATGAACATGCATCTACTGGAAACCACCCATCACCCGAGCTCATAGAGGATGTGCGTGAGAAGGGCTTGCTGCAGGCAGACCTCATCGAAAACATGAGCAGCCCAGTCACTGCAGCAGTGCTGACCAGCATCAGTGAGGACTCTAGGGACCAATTTGAGAACAGCGTGCTGCAGCTGAGAGAGCAGGATGAGTCTGAAACAGCCATTCCTCAGGGCAACAGGAACACTATGGATGGAGAGGGCAACAGTGGAGCGGATGATGTTAAAGTCCAGTTCAACAGATCAGGCAGTGGAAGCGGTGGGTTTCTTGAGGGACTTTTTGGTTGTCTGAGGCCAGTGTGGAACATCATAGGCAAGGCATACTCCACAGACTACAAACTGCAACAGCAAGGTAAGTAGGGAAGCAAACTTTTATTGCTTCTGTGTGCAGATAAGGAAAGGAGTCCAGGGCTTTTTCTCAGCTTAACATGTGACCGTTTTTGTCTCGTGCAGCCCTGCTATGGGTTTACAAAGAGAAATCCTGCGCTATGCAACCAACAGCTGTCATTTGTAGCAAAGGCAGCTTGTGATGGCATCAAAAACAATTGCCTGTTGGACCACTGTGACAAGGTCTGAATCTGAACCAAATACTTGTGTGCGGATCAGAAAGAATTGCGTTGAACACAGGGATTATACCAGATACTTAATTTCTCCTTTTTTTTTTTTTTTTCATGCCAGATTAAAAAACATATTTTCATCATGCCAGATGAAAAACATAGACCTAGGCATTTCTAATCCTGTATGGGCATGCAAAGGATGTCTTCAGTTGACCACCAAACAGCAGTATTGCTTCTCTATGGGCATATTACATGAACTTTTATGTCTTTTTGTTTGGGAGTAATTTTACTCTTTAAAATAACATTCAGTGCTTATATTTATATATACATATATCCTTTAATGCTTATACATTTATGCATCTAAATTAAAAAGGTATAAGTCTGAGTGTGAGTATAAAGAGATTATATATATATTTTTTAAAAAAAGTAGTTCAGGGATAAGTAATGTCCTAGTCAGCCATGTATATCTATCTTTAGGGGTTACTGGAAGCAAAAGAGCAGAGCATGCTCTGCCTTTGGTGTCTAATTTCTCCCCTAGCACAGGGGGAGGGAAGTGGCAGATGGGAAAAGAACAATCTGTCATTAGAATTAAGGAGCTGAAATGGTTGAGGCTTATTGAAAATGGGAACAGCCTGGCCGCTGTACTATACTGGGAGTAGAATTCTCTTGTGCTGCTGTGATTATGACTCAGTATTAATCAAATGGTTTTCTGGCATAGACAATTATAAGATATGTGGTCAGAAATCCCATCGGAGTGGTTCATCTCTAAACCCCAGAACTGGGTTGGGGAACAGTTCCTAATATGAGGTAACAGAGCTGTTGGGTGAATCTGCCTTGAAATAAACTTACTCCTCCTTCCTAGAGTGAATCATTTCCAGTTCTTAACTCTGACCAGGGAAATCCAGCACTGTAGTGCAGAAGGGCAGGTGCCTCCTGAGCAGCAGCCTCTTTTGTGCTCAGCAGGAGTTTGTTTTTGAAATCCTGTAGCAAAGTTGATTCCAAGTTTTATCTGTATGTTATAAACTCAGGATGTTGCACACGGTTAAGTCTATAAATGAGAAAGGTGACTGAAAATCCCTTGGGGAATGAACACTATTGGGTTGATTGCACAGTACATGGGGTTGGATGCGGCGAGTTTTGGAAGAGGTCGTGTCTAGCTGGGGAGCCTCCCTTGTGAAGGAAAATGAGCGTCAGCACAGTTGGAGGCACGGTGTCAGTATGCCTGTGTTATGCTGCTTTGGTTTGGATGCTCAGTGTTTTTAAGCGTGGCTGAAACTTTCTAAGGAAAGGATGCAAAGGCAGAGTTACATCATTACTTCTGGCAGTTCTGTGGCTATCCCATACGAGCGCAATCTCACCAGCTCAGACTTCTCTTGTCAGCAGGAGCTGCTGAGCTGCCAGGTGTGTGTGCCTGTAAGCTCAGATGGGTAGCTTCAGGAAGGCTACCTGTGAGGCAAGGAGATTGTATTTCACATATAATTGGGACAGCAGATGCGTTGGAGACCACAGTTTAATATGTTCTTTGATGGCCCACAGGGGACACTTGCTTTTGTATGAAAGTCATTAATAAAAAAGATTGAAGTGCTAACTAATGAAAATGAGCAGCTGGGAGTGTTGTTGTGTTTGGGGGGTGCACACAGAGCTCCTCTTCATATGCGCAGAGGTATCTCGCTGTTCTCAGTGTCATGAGCATGTTCAGAGCCATAGATTCATGGTTGCGTTGCAGTTTGCCTTCCCAAAGAGGCAGTTTTGAAATGGCTACAGATTTGGTAAGGCTGAAGACAAATTGGGATCTGCTATATGTTGCCTGTATGGTTCATCTGCATCTTCAATATCTTTGCTGTCATAAATGAGAGTGAAAAGATTATTTCCCCCCACCCTGGAACTGATCAGTTAGGTATCTGATGGTTGTAGTACTCTTCTGTCGGCCAAGGACTAAACTTACTAAACTGCTTCTGTGCTAAAACTTGAGGATTTGGTCAGAATATCCATGCACTGTTTTCTAGATGATCTCATTCTTGCTTCGTGCCACCAGAAAATCTTGTTTGTGTGTATTTCATCAGCTATATACAAGCCAGCAGTTTAGTAACTGATGTATGTGATTGCTTTTATTTTTGCTGTCTTTTAGCAAGAGCTGGGAGGATGCAAGGTTTGTGTTTGTGCAGGTGTTTGGCATTTGGAAAAGCCAGGCTGAGGAAATGGGTCTGGCCTGTCTAGCAGTAGAGAGTGGCTTGTGGTAGCCTTTCATTCCCCTGGGAGCTTATCTACAGCTTTGGGCTGCTGCTATAGATCCATGCAGGTGATATTCCCCCCCTTCATGAAACAACTACTTCAGGCCTGTTCCAGGAGCAATGCTTCGTGTTGGTCTGAATCAACAACTGGGCTAGAAGTCCAGTTTGGACCTGCAGCCACGGGGGACTTCATGTTGTGTGCAGATACTTCCTGATATTTTTTGCTGATCACTGGCATCCCTGCTCACCCGCTCTGGATCTCCTGCAGGCCCAAACTCTAGAACATGGTGGTGATGTTGTGATTGCAGGTAGTAAAATATAAATAGGTTTCATGCCCTTTGTAAATGTCTGATACTTGAGGCTGTGTTCCTCCTTGTTGACTTGGTGAGTGGGGGAAAAGAAAAACTTTTACATGACTTCATGTTACCTTCTTGTTGAAATTAATTCTTGAGTTTCTTCTCAACATCTGGGATGGTCATCAAAGAGGAGTGTGCTTCTGTGCTTCCTCTGAGGACCCATGCTGGGCAGAGCTTTGATCAGCTGGAAGTTGAGGCGGGGTGGTCTGCTGGTTGACTAAGCAATGCCAATTGCAGCTGTTAATGCTCTGTCTGCTTGGTGAGCAGTCATTCCTGCAGGGAGTGTTTGCTTTTCTATTGTTCAGTGGCTGCCAGTTTATTATTTGATGTTTAAGTGTTTTGAGTTTGACCCATAAAATCACTTCTTACCATGTTTTTCTGGCTGTTTCCTCTGATTTCTAAGGGCTGTTGGTGAGTTCTTTCAGGGAAATACACTTAGTCCTTTAATTTGGGTCTACTGGTTATTTAATTTGGATTGTTGGTACTCTCGCACTTCACAGAAAGACTTGTTTGTGGTTTCCACAGACTCATTAGACTTCCAAGCGATTTCCTTTGGATTAAGAATCTGTCTTCAGGGGCTGCTTTCACCTTCCCTTTTGCAAGTTAGTTACGTGCTTACCATCATCGTGTGCTTTTTTGTATAAACCGGGAGAGCAAGGTGCTTTATGAAGTGTGCTTGTGTTTGCGGTGTTGGGCTTTTTTGTAAGCCAGAGATGCTTCTTGTCATAATGCCAATGTTGGTGAGCGGCCAGCGCTGGCAAACGGCAAAAGTTTGCTGCAAATAGATTGACTCAATGGCTCAGGCTGCTCCTGTGTTTCTTCCCCATGGGAAACAGATTCCCATCATTCTTCTCAAATGGTTCTTAATCACCTTAGAAACTCCAGCTCTTGCGTGATTCCTGCTGCTATTACACTTTAATTTATTTAGGGGAAGTACCCCACAGTCTTCTTCAGTCCTAGAAGAGTCTGAAATAAAAACTGCTCCATCGTGGTAGGAGATATGCTCATGTCTCTTCTGCTGGAGGAGAGGGGAGTGCTAGGAGAGCTGTAGCAGGCCCTGAAGCCTGGGCAACTCCAAGGATGTTTAGCTGAGCAATGTTAAGAGACTTCTTAAACATGGCTGGCAGTACAGTTGAGTCTTGATGAGCGTGTGCAGAGGTGTCTCCTTGCCACCCTGACAATCATTTGAGGTGTTTCTCTTCAGGACAAGCACTTGGACTTAACTAGGCTTACTCTTTGTAGCCATGCACCAAAGTTCTTGTAGCTGGTTTATTCAAGTCCTTTTCTGTTTCAAGCTGTTGGTTTAGGTGACAGAGATCTCGGCACCACCTCTTGCATGCTGTACCTTGTACCTGCTGTGTAGAAGTACTGTAGCTGGGACAGCCATAATTCACTGTTCTTTGTTTCAGGGTATTATGGGCTGCCCAGAATGGGCCTGTACAGGCAGTGAGGAGAGCTTTATAACCTGCTGTCCCAGCCATGTGCATGGTCTCAACTTTCAGCTGTATTAAGCTGGTGAACTGTTGAGTCCTCTCTTTTCCAGCCTTGCCCGTTGCCCCTCTGCAGAACTGATAACACGAACGTGGTAATACTGACCCTTGTCAGCCTGTTGTCCTTGCGGGTGGTCCCAGGAAGCCATAGGGAGCACACAGACAGGGTAATTCAGATGTATTATTATTCAGTGGGTTTGGGTTGTAGTAGAAAATGCAGGTTTGTACCACTAATGCTAACAAACACCGTTTGTCAATTGAATGTAGCCCCATGCTTTTCTCAACCACCATCACTTTCTTTGGGAAGTTTTTCAGTGCTTGATATGTTATGGGAGCAAAATGAATGGCTGATGCTGGCTGTCTTGAAATGTAGTAACGTGCTTCTGTACAGTGAAAGGTTGGGTGTTTGTTTTTTTTGTTTTGTTTTTAATTTTTATCTTACTGTTGCATTATATGTTGTGTATGTGACTCATTTTTCTTCATGTTCCCAAAGATGCAGGATGTTTTACTGCCTGTTGCTCCACTTAAACCTCTTCCCTGAATCATGCCCTTAATGATCAGGGTGCAAGTGGAACATGGGAAAGGATATGGCTTACTAAATAGTGCACTTTTACTTTGTTTAAACTTTTTTTTTTTACTTTGTTAAAACTTTTACTTTGTTTACAATCTCTCTCTGCCTCATTGTGGAGGTTAGTAGGTAATATTCAGAGCAAAGCAGGGCTCCTAGGTGATAGCAAAATAGAATCAGGGAATAGTAGGGGTTGGAAAGGACCTCTGGAGATCACTGAGTCCAACCCATCTGTCAGCGCAGGATCACCCAGGGCAGGCTACACAGGAACAGATCCAGGTGGGTCTTGAAAGTCTCTAGAGAAGGAGACTCCACAACCTCTCTGGGTTCCAGGCTCTGTCACCCTCACAGTAAAGTTTTTCTTCATGTTGAGGTGGAACTTCCTCTGTTGCAGTTTGTGACCGTTGCCCCTCTTCCTCTCCCAGGGCACCACTGAAAAGAGCCTGGCTGGCCCCTTCTACTTGACACCCACCCTTCAGATAGTTGTGAATATTAATAAGTTCCCCTCTCAGTCTTCTCCAGACTAAACAGCCCTAAGTCTCTCAGCCTTTTGTCATTAGAGAGATGCTCCAGTCCTCTTGCCCATTACTGCTCACAAACTTAAGGTGCTTCAGGGTAATAAATGACAATATTGCATCCCTTCTACATACCGGAAAGGCAGTCAGTCTTCTCACCTGTAGAGAGAGAGCTATTTCAGTACAACAGAATAGTTTCAGTGTTACCCATGTAAAAATGCTGTTCATCAGCAAACACAGCAATCAACTATATTTGCCATTATCTTTCAGAAGCAATGCACTTGTGAATTAAATAGAAATGCAGATCTTCTCAATTTATTTCTGAATTTTCTTATTTCCTTTTATTTTCCTTCTTTAAAGAACTGTCTTTAAATGTCTGAAGAATTTAATACCGATTATAAGTATTGTGTCAGAAGTTGCTCAACTTGTTAGGTGAAGAGGAATGCTTATTATTTTAAAGTACTTGAATGTCCTGGGTCAAGACAGTGGTCGTGGCATGTTTCATGCTCCAGTTCTTGTTAAGTTCCTCCACTCACAGGCATTTCTTGCTTCAGTACCAAAGGACACATTTGCTGGTAGGCAGTATCACCTTCACAGTGTCATGGCATTCATGAAAACTCAGGATAGGGATCGTCTGTGGCAAATCCACTATTACTGGGGTAGCTCACTTATAATGCATTTTATCTGAGAGCTGCATGTGCTGTCTTAATATTTTTGTACACCGTAAGGTTGCAAGTGGATGTATCAGTATGTAAAATAGGCCTGTGTCTGTGAAGAAACGTTTGCTGAGAATTGAACTTTGCCCTGCCAAGTCAAAGGAAATTTTTGCTGTAGATGAACAATGTTTATTTTTTTCTAGTTGAGCGAGCAGAAGGAGCTCTGGGGTCTGGCTCTGGATGGGAGCTGGCTTTCCTTGGCCGTGCCTGGAGAGCGGTCATTCGGCAGGAGACACCTAGCTAGCGCCTGAATGTCATGGGAATGACTTGAGGGAAAGATTTGAATCAGGATCAGTCCAGAGACAGTTTTAGTATGTAAGCTTCCCTTCAATGGTGATAATATCTACAATGGACACTTTTGCATAATCCCAGTTGTGGCCCTGGGAACACCTCAGTGCCTCAGAGACTGGATGAAATGGGAAGACACATCTCTGTAGTGATCTGAAGTAGGGATCTGTACAGGTGCAACTTTCTTTTATTTCAGAAATCAGTGAGTTACTTGTTGGTTTTGCTGCTAAATAATTTATTCTCTAAACTTACAAATTTTTTTGAGTTACAGTAAATAAATTATTGCCTGCCTTTTATCTTGCTGTTTGTGGGATGTTAAGGTAATTTCAAGGTGACTCACAGACAACAAGGCTTTCTGTTCTGCTGGGTACAACTGTCTTGAAGCAGTTTATACAGTGCTGCTGGACCACTCTGACAGTATCCCTACAAGCTGTTTGTAGGTACCTAAGAAGAGGAATCCCTTAAGATTATTTTTTGCTTATTTGACACTGATATATGCAGTGTTGGTGTGGGAAAGACCTATTTCTGTGACTGGTAGTAGTGGTTCATATACCTTGTGTTGGGTAACTTGTTGGTTGCTAGTCTGTGTTTTACAACCTGCCACCTTTGAATTTCCCTTTTATTTGCTATTTTTGCCCTGGTTCAGGGGGAAGGAAACCCCACAATTTATTTATTTTTTGTCAGTGTTAAATATTTCTTATCTGTGCTTTTCATTGGAGTCACTTACTTCATGGAGATACCATCATCGTTTAATTTTGGAATAGAAGACCTCCTCCCTAAATTGCCAATCCAGTGTCCCTGGTATGTTAAATTGCTGCCTGCAAAGCAGCTGCAAAGCAGAAGTGTCTTACCCGAGCGGTTAGCAGTGGTGGTCAGCTCTGTTGAAAAAACATCTGGGAGGACGGGAAGGAACAGGCTGGAGGTGACTGTGGTTAGTGAGAGGAGCTGGATGAAAGGGATGCTAGGGCTAAGTAGGTATGGTCTCTGTGTCACCTATGCCTGTACAGGTAGAAGATGTCATTTGCTACCCTCAGAAGAGTCCAGAGATTTAGCAAGGGAGGTGGCAGGTGCTGTCCTGCTGTGATCTTAACAGCAGAAATGCTTGTGAACTTGATCTTTTACAATATCACCTTTGCCTGTGCCTAGATACCTGGGAGGTCCCCTTCGAGGAGATCTCGGAGCTGCAGTGGCTGGGCAGTGGTGCACAGGGAGCGGTCTTCCTGGGCAAATTCCGGGCAGAGGAGGTGGCCATCAAGAAAGTGAGAGATCAGAATGAAACGGATATCAAGCACTTGCGGAAACTCAAACATCCTAACATCATTGCATTCAAGTAGGTTGTGAAACTTGTTAGAAACGTATCTTTACCCAGGGAAGAGCTATTTGCTTATGCACCTTGGCCAAGTTTTTAAAATCCACAAACTAAGCTGTCTGTAGGACAAAATGGTAGGTCATCCCTCCTCTCAAATTGTCACACGTTCTTGTGGAAATGAAGCTCTGGGCACCATTCTCACCCAGTGCTGCACTTTGTGTGCAGGCTCACCAAGCGCCTGCTGTGAACCCTACAAATCTGCAGGTGTGGAAGTTGAAGAAGGCCCAGTCCCATCACAAATGAGGTTCCTCCAGTCCAAAGCATCAGGAAACATTCCCCTTCCTCTTCAGGAAGGAGAGCTGTTAGGAGAGCCTTGCTCAGGCAGGGTAAATAGGTTATTCTCCTGCCCCGTCGAGAGTTGCTCTGGGACTTTTACTGTGCTGATCCTCACTAGCTGTGTGCTTTCTTTGACAGGGGAGTTTGCACTCAAGCCCCATGCTACTGCATTATCATGGAGTACTGTGCACATGGACAGCTCTACGAAGTCCTGCGAGCAGGGCGGAAAGTCACCCCTCGGCTGCTTGTGGATTGGTCCACAGGGATTGCTAGTGGGATGAATTATCTGCACCTTCACAAAATCATCCATCGAGACCTCAAGTCACCAAAGTGAGTCTCTGGCTACTTAAACATCCCCCAGTTGTGGTTGTCCTTTTTATTTTTCTTGAGGAATAGTTTAAAGTTGGGTCAAAAGGTCTGTTATTTTTTTTTCTCAAAACTAATTAGAGTGAAACTAATGAAACCTGGTGGCGCTCCCCTCCTGTGCTGCAATTTAATAAGACTGGAAATCTTACCAATATCTTACATCAGGAAATATTTCTAGGTATTTGATGGTGTCTGTTCCTTTTTCAAAGTAAGATACTCTGTTGCCTTCTGCTTTTTATTTTTCCTTCTTATTTGTTTTTTTAGTATTTCCCTGGTTTTCTGGAATGTGTCTTTCTCATTTTTCTGTTGCTTTCTAACTGAAACTGCTGCTCCTACTCTTATATGCCCTAGATGTTAATCACTACTTTCACCTGTGATGTGACTGTGACAGTGCACTAAGATAATACTTTTAGATGGTTCACAGCGCAGTTTAAGGCACAGCTTTACTAAAATTTTGAAATATCTGTAGGTACAGTTGAATCTTCAGTGACTTGATTTGCAATTTTATCAAGATGGATTTTTGACTTCTAGCATTTAGAAATGCATTTGAGGCATAAAACACAACCACCCCAAAGAAAGTGAGTGCTTTCTTCAGTTAAAATGAGTAATCTTTTTTCTTGTACCGCAGTTGTGAATGGCACAGCCTCATCAGCTGTCTGTGTTGATTAAGAAGGGATTTACTCTCAGTGGCTGTTGTGATACAGGAAAAATTGCAAAATGCTGATTCCCTTTTTTTTTTTTCCTCCCTTCTCTTCAGTGTTTTAGTTACACACACAGATGCGGTAAAAATTTCCGATTTTGGTACATCTAAAGAACTCAGTGATAAAAGTACCAAAATGTCTTTTGCGGGAACTGTGGCTTGGATGGCCCCAGAAGTGATACGAAATGAGCCTGTTTCTGAAAAGGTGGATATCTGGTGAGTAGTATTTGATGTTTAAGTATCTTCACCTTCTGTTTAGCCACTTGGTTTCCCAGTACTCACCTATTCAGCAGTGTTTTCTCATCCTAGGTACGGGGATAGTTTGCTCTGTGGTGGACTATTCTTTCCTCCATCTGCCTAGTGCTCTGACCTTGGTTCCTGAACCATGGGCTAGAATGGAAAGAGAAATTACATACATGTGCAAAAGCTGTGTGTTGAGATCTGAGGATACCTAAAAAAGAGACCCAGTGCAGACTACCTGTGTCTTGCAGATGTCTAAGCAAGTACAACAGTTCTTCCCTGTGTCATTATTCAGGCCAGAGCTTTCTTCCACTCCTTGTGCTCAGAGGTCCCGTCAGAAACTTCTGCAGCCAGGGTATTTCACTTACTACTCACTTCAGGGCCACTGTTGAGCTGTATGGAGGCCTCTACTCTGCTGGCTTGAAGGGTCTGACTACCTTTTGCTTTCTGTGTACTGGTCTTGGCTGTTATACATACAACCACAGGATTATAGTCTAGTGACTCTAACCCCAGATCCAAGAGGGAGGAAGCCAGGATACATTTTAAGGATTTTGAACGCCTGTTTCCATCCCATGTGAAATGTGCTCTGCACCCAAAGGAACACAAGGAAAATTTCAAACCTCTGTTCTATTAAAAAGGATTGAGAGAGGACTTGGCCTTGATGGTCCTTTGGGATGCCTGTCAACAGGTTTCAGGGTCCTCAAGGGAACTGTGTATCTGTTTTCTGCTTTGTTATTCCTGCATATTAAATGTCAGTAGCCAGGACAAATGCCCTACTCCTTGCTTTACACCCAGGATGAGTTTTTGGTTTTTTTCAACTTCAAATGCTGTCACCTTCCTTACACAGCATGAAGCTGCAGGTCAAAGCCATGGGTGGTTCAGAGTGTGCTGAGTCAGACAGCAGCCTGCTACTGCTGTTTTAGCATGGAGCTGGGTCATGACTTTAAGTCAGGATTTCCTGTAGGGGAAGGAAAAGTCATCTGCAGTATACAGCTCTTCTTGTGCTCACAGTGTTTTGTGTGTTCATTTCACATGGATGTGGCAGGCCCTAGCATAGCCAGCTCTTCTAGGAGAAACTCTCAGGTTGTTTTGGAAGGAAAATACACTCACTATTTGTCTTCTGTGCTCATTCCTTTGAATCACAGGTTCATGAGAAGGAACAATGCTGGATTTCCACCCTCAACTTTCTGTCCTTTAGAATGGCTTAGGTTCAGGAATATTGTGTGGAGCATCATGTCCAGTAAAAACCATCTGCTAACTCTTCTGAGAACTGTGGACACTCCTTTGATCCTTTCCTTAGTGACTTAGAGATGTTGCTTTTTGGTGAAAATCTAGAGGTACCTTTGGTAGAAGCTTCTCATGAGCACACGGCAGTTTGAGATTGCTCAGACTCCTCCTTGACATCCATTCGTCCTCCAAGATGAATAAAAGCAATGTTCCTGAATGCTGACAACAAATGAGAACAGTTCTTAAGCTGCTTATATGTCTGCTCTCTCTCATCTTTAACAGCATGAAAAAAAAAAAAAAAAAACCCTCTATAATCTTATCAGGAGGCTTGAAAATTCCTTTGTCAGTTCTTAATCGTAACAAAGCTGAAACCAGATGGGATTTCCTGGTAGTTTGTCCAGCCACCTGCATCTCTGCTTTTCTGAAGCCCATGGAAAAAAAATTGAGAGGAAAAAAATGTTCAAATGCTGTTTGTTTTGTTGTTTTGTTTGTTTTGTGTTTTTTTTTTTCTCCCCACATGCTTAGAAGCCAATGAGCATTGAAAGTGCAACATTTTCACATGGAGTTCTGTTTCCTGACTGATGGTTGTTCAGACCCAGGCAGTTTGTCCCTTAGATGATGTTCTGTACTTAATAAAAGCAACTTGATACTAGTACAAGCTAGAAATACATTTCTCACTTTTCACCTGGTTTGACTTGCCAGCAAGTTTGGCAGGGCTGGTGTCCCACAGATGGATGGGGCATGCAAGTAAAGTGATACATCTGGCTTTTAATGGAGATAGTTGTACCTCACCTTGTTTTGCAGCCTGGTTATTTATGTGCAGTTAAAGTGGTGTTAATTCTCAGCAGCATTTTATTTACCTCTGTACTGAGGTATTTATATTTCTTTGGTGGTTTATTGGGTGAAGATTGTAAATAAAACAAATAATTATTTGCTGTTATAAATTAAGGTTTTGGTCCTTGCTGATCATTTCACTAAGAAAGAGAAGCCAAGTGAGTTTTCCTACCTCTGTTTCATTTGTTGTAGCAGGATGTTCTTTTCCAGGCAGAATTCTCTTAATTTTTTCTCTCTTTAGCACAAAAGAAATACCTGATGACACTTCACATGCCTTTGATACAGACACTTGATGCATGTTGCATTTGTTTCTTAATTTCTGTGTTGCAGTTGTTGTAGCACGGAGTCTCAAATTTATGAAACCCTTACCTAGGAGTACACATAACCGCAGAGGGAGTTTTTTGTTATGAAACAAACAAACAGTGTTTTGGGTTTGGTTTTCTTTTTTTCAAGCTACAGATGTTCCTGTTAAATTGAATTCACACAGAAGCTTTTATCCTGGTTTATTTCTTCTTCAGGTCATTTGGGGTAGTTTTGTGGGAGCTGCTTACAGGAGAGATTCCCTACAAGGATGTGGACTCTTCAGCCATTATTTGGGGAGTGGGCAGTAACAGCCTGCATCTTCCTGTCCCATCCACCTGCCCAGATGGCTTCAAAATCCTTATGAAGCAGACCTGGTAAGAGCCTGAACCATGCACTGCACAGATGTAGGGCTGGCTTCCAGCTCTGGCCAGACTCAGTAAAACAAATGAAAGCAGAGTCAGGGTGGGAGTGTTGAGCCCAGAGCAGTGGGTTTTTAAATACTCTACAGTTGTCATGAGAGCAGTAAGTTTTTAACATTTTGAATTCTACTTCCTTGTGGCAGTGGGGTTTGCTTTGTTGTAGCAAAGTAGGTAATAAAAGGTAGCTCTGTAGGAAGAGAAAAGGAGTTGGAACGAAAGTTGGGGTAAAATTTCATGAGGGTGGCTCCAGAGAGAAAGGAAATAATTTTTTCACTCTGAAACTCCTTGTAAGTAACTAGTTTTTGAACTGGACAAAGAGAAATTTGAGTTTTCTGTATTAAACCAGGATTTTACAGGTATAGCTATGGAAAATGCTTTCAGATTCCTCCACATGTCAAAGAGAGTTGAAATTCTTTGTCTGGTGATATGCATTACGGCTTTGTCTTTGTAATTGCATCTTGACATCCAGTCTAAGTGGTCTTCCAGCATTTTTCCACTTTATTTTTTTACCAGCCATCCTCTCGATGGCACAAAGGGAGAAACAGGCCAGAGCATCTCTGGATCCTTTCAGGAGGCCGCTGACCCTGCTGACCCAGAGCTGCAGCAGGTTGTGCTGTTGCAGTGGCTGGGCTGTGCTGCTAGCTGAAGGCAGGGAGCAGTTCCTGCGGCTCTGAACACCGGGTACACACACTTGTATCCCCACCCAGTGGAAGTAGGTGGCTTGTAGGGGAGAAGTGGCTTGTAGGGGAGAAGTGGCTGGAGAAGTTGTGGGTTTTTTGTGGTGAGCACTGCACATGCAGCAAGTCTGGTGGGTTCGGTCCTGAAGCTCAAGTTTTGGTCTCTTTTCTCAGATACAATTGTTTTTTGCTTGAATGGGATCTTACAAAGGTGTTCAGTGCATAATAATAAAGTATAGGCTCAGGCATGTCCTGTGTGGCCAAATAGATAGGTTTGGTGTTTACAGATACACTGTTTTGTTGAACAAAAATTTTCTTTTCAACTAGATTGAGTATTCCCATTATAAAATTTGGAAGTTAATGGTGTAATGAACTGAAGTCCGTATCTTTTTGATAAACAAGTTAGGAATAGTTTCAGTTTGTATCCTGTCTTTCGCTTTGTAATCACATTTTCAAATTTTATAAGGTTTACATTCCTATTTCTTCAGAGTAGATCATCAGAAACCAAAAACTGAACACAAAACAGCTCTAGCACAATAAACACATATTCAGCAAAAGAGAAAACCAGAAAAGCTCCTTTGCTCTAATCTGTCAGCTACATGATTTAGAGAATATGTTCTAGTGAGAAATCCTTTCAGAGAGTAATAGAAGCTAGCAATGGTAACCTCATCTCATGCTTGGGTGTTTGTCTGATTTGCTGCAGGCAGAGCAAGCCCCGGAATCGTCCCTCCTTCCGGCAGACACTGATGCACCTGGATATCGCATCTGCAGATGTGCTGGCTACTCCTCAGGAAACCTATTTCAAATCACAGGTAACTGGAGAATGGCTGTAGTCTGTGAGTACTAGAGTTAGCTCCAAGGTTCTGATTCTGGCGGCTGCATCAAGTACAGCAAAAGTCTGGATCCATGATTTCAGTTTGATTCCTGGGGAGAAGCAAACTGATGGGTATTTTTAAATCTTTTACCCAAGTTTTCACAAACTGAGACATCTGCTGACTTCAGTCAGAAACTCGGTTTTGTCTCATTCACTTCTGTCTGAGACTGCTGACTATAAATGTTGTGCTCCCAGCTGTTCTTCTAGTACCAGTGTACAGGAGACCATGAGACTGCTGAGAGCGGAATGATTGCATTTATAGTGAAGATGAGCAGGGCAGCCAGTGGGACAAAGAGCTGCTGTTACAGGGCAGTGGAGGGACTCTGGGATCTAAAACCATGTTCTTAGAGAATCCTCTGAGCCCTACCCAGTGAGCTATCGTCTACTCCAAAGGAGGGAATGAGAATTAAACCTTGCATCCAGTATAGAGAATCTGTACAGTGTTGGGGTGTATGTGAGGAAGTGGATGAATTTATTAAAGCTGCAAGAACCAGGCCTTCAGGGGGCAAATAGAGTTGATATCACTCTAGTGACAGTCATCATTGTCAAGAATATAGGTTTCCAAATGATAAACCTTTTTGTTCACTTTAAATGCCAAAAGAGAATAAAGTGTTGTTTTGGGATGAAAAGAGCTAAAGGAATTTTAAAAATATTCTTTAGAAAATGCAGATATGTTTTAAATGATCTAATCAGAGCACAAAATTGGAAATACTGTTTGAAAATGCTGAAACTAAACATGCTGCAGTGTTGTTACCCAAAATACCTTAGGTGACAGAAAAACATTTTCAGCCCAAATTGAAACCTTTAATTTTCTGCAGACACAAAGTGTGTTGCCCAGGAGTTTTTCTTTGGTATAACCAGGGAACCCAATCTTTTGTAAATAACTGAAAGTAAATTGCTTCCCTAGGCTGAATGGAGAGAAGAAGTGAAGAAACATTTTGAGAAAATTAAAAGTGAAGGAACTTGTATCCACCGGCTAGATGAAGAATTGATTCGTCGTCGAAGAGAAGAACTGAGGTCTGTTGACAGTCTTTAATGCACACTTGTCCAGCCTTCTCTTCTCCAGCTAAACTAGCCCAGCTCCCTCAACTTCTCTTCCCAGGATATGTGCTCCAGCCTCTGCCTGTTTTCATTCTCCTCTTGTGCTGAGAACTCAGTATTCCTGGTAGCATAAATTCAGGCAGCCTGAATTCCTTGTGAGTCCAGAAACTGAAGTTCCCACAAGCATTGTCCTAGGCTTTGAGCACTGCCTGGCTGAGGGAAAGTGATCAAGAGAGAGAGAAACAGTGGAAACTGTCCCTGCTCTTGGGTGGTCTGAACATTTTGCATGAGGAAATAGGAGCAAAGGCTTGTGTGCTTACCAGGGAATATTTCTGCCTGATTTTTGGTGTTTGTGATAACAGCACCAAAGCAAGAGTATCCATGTCAGTGCAAAGTACCTCTTACAGTTTGCTGTGAGATTTTTCTGCCCTACTGCTTTCTTTGGGTTAGTTATTTCCGGAGAAGTGAACACACTCCCAGCCCACTGAAATTAATTTTGAACATTAGACCAACTTAAAAATAAAAGCAGAATGTTTATTTAAGAAAGTGTTATCTTCTGTGATGCAAATTTGAAAATACAGTTTTGACAGACAAACATAAAACAGTAGCAGTTCTGTGTCAAATCTGAGAAACCAAAGGAAGTCTTTTCCAGCCAGTTTGATGTAGTTGTTAATCAGTAATTGTAGTAGTGTTCCCTAGCCCTAGGGAGCTTTTGATGGTCACATCTTTCAGCTATGGTTCAAGTTGTCTTCTGCAACTATGCTGTAGCTGTAGGGCCGTATTGCTTTTTGTGAAATACAAACGGGTGACTTCTTCCCTTGCTTCTTTACAAGCAAATTTAGCCTCTTCTGTGTACAAACAAAGTGATCAGGGCTTGGCCAAAGGGCTTGTGGATGCATGTGAGGCATTTGCAGCTTCTCTAGTGAGAAGCGTTGCCACTCTTTAAAGACTGATAAACACTTTCTACATCATATTATTAGTTATTGCTGTATCAAGCTCTTATTCATCATTCACTGTTAGCTCCATCTGGGGCCTTTTCCTAAAGCACCTGTACTTTTCCTTACTCTCTTCTCTTGGTCCACGGACATTGGGTTGTGGAATAATGACTTTTCTGCTTTTCAGACATGCATTGGATATCCGTGAACACTATGAGAGGAAGCTGGAGCGAGCCAATAACTTATACATGGAGCTCAGCGCTATTATGCTGCAGCTGGAGGTCCGTGAGAAGGAGCTGATAAAGTATGTATCTCTGGGCCTAATGGCACACAATGCATATGGCAATATGCCTACAGGAGAGAAAAAACCCAACCAGTACTTGATTTCTAAACTGCATAGTGGTACTTGAAGATCTAGTGTCCCCTGACAGACTTTCAGGGTAAAGAAAGAGCTGTCAAGCATAGAAAGGCCCCTTAATGGGAGATTACTGCTGACCATTTAGTGCATGTATCTTTAGCTAGTGTTCACAGACTGGGAGAAAGGCACCTTTCCCATTCCATATTGGCATCCTTTGGCCCCTTTGTAAAGAGAAAAGCAGTGCTGTTTCTGGACTGCACCAGGGCCGTGTTCCAACTGCTTGATCTCTGCAGAGAGAATTTAGAAGATGACGATGTCCTTTCCCAGAACAGCATGTTGTGTTGCACCCAGCCACAGCTGAGGAACAGGTACACAGAATGCTCACAGTGGAGCTGTGTTTCTGTCCAGCAGGAGCTGCAGTTGGACAAGAGAGAACTGATCTGTTGGGTTTTTTTTCCCTTCTCAATGTTTCAGGAGGGAACAAGCAGTGGAAAAGAAATACCCTGGGACTTACAAACGCCACCCAGTCAGACCAATAATCCACCCCAATACAGTGGAGAAGCTGATGAAGAGGAAAGGGGTCTCCCATAAACCAGGCAGCCAGACTAAACGGTAAGAAGTACCAACCTAGTTCTGTGCCAGGAAACATCAGTACATCCATACTGAGACAAGCAGGCAGCTTACTTCCCCTTGAATCTGATGACAACACAGGAGAAACCAAAGGGGTGTTCACTCTTGGGCCTGGTCTGATCCTCAGAACCACAACTGTTTAATTATCTCTTCTGTCTGGACAGCTCTCTGGAACTGTTTGGTCCACTGATTTTTTTCAGAGATGATGGTGCTTTGACAGGAGGTATCTAATGTGCATCCAAGCAAAGAGCAGTTAGATCATCCTTGACTTTCATGGTAGTAAGCAGGATGAGGGATCGTGGAAATAATCCAGTCCTCAGGGAGGATGGATTCATTGTTGAGAAATTAAATTGGGATTTGAGATTTGGGAATTTGTGCTGTCCTTTCAGTTATTTCTCTTCTTCATGACTTTCAGAAAGTGAGATTTTATTTTGGTTTTTTTTTCAGAGGAGCTGTCTCTTTTACTCTTCCATTTTCTGGGACTTCCATGAGTTAGAGAGTCCTGATTAACAGTCAGTAATCACTTCTGAATTAATATCAGCATGTGCTTCTGAAATGAGCAGGCTGATAACCATCAGCAGATTGGGACCCTATTGTGCGGAGCATTGTATATGCACATAGTAAGCGACATGCCCTACACCAAGGTCTTAGGAGGGAGCTATTTTGGGAGAAGAACGTCAAAATAACAGCAGTAAAAGGAAAAGTACATGGCAGATAATTGGAAAAAGTGGCAAGAAAGGAGTGTAGAGCATGATGGGCTGAACAGAAAAGACATTGAGTGGAGAGGATCAAAGAAACTAAATGCAGAAGCCAAACAGCTGAAGGGGAGGGAAGCCTGTACATTTTAGAAAGCAGAGTGTGCTGATGGCTACAGCTGCCTCTTCATCCTGGCTCCAAGCCGATGTCATTTCTTAGTTTGTGGTTTAATGTGTAAATTCTGCTGATTGTCTCTCAGGCCGGATCTACTGAAGTCAGAGGGCATACCCAGCACAGAAGCAGCATCCAACGGGTCACCAGTCTCAGGAAGTCCCAAAATGTCAACACTGAGCGGCAAAAGCCGCTACCGCAGTAAGCCACGTCACCGCCGAGGGAACAGCAAAGGCAGCTACAATGATTTTGCAGGGATCTTGAAAAACCAGCCAGCACAAGATGATGCACCCCCACCTCATAATCCTTCTCATCACCCCGGCCTACCACAGCAACCTGCCCCCAGCCATCCCCACGGCCATCACTCACGGCTGCATGCCCACGGACAGGATATTGCTAACTGCGCAAACAACCTAAGGTACTTTGGCCCCGCAGCAGCACTGCGGAGCCCTCTCAGTAACCACGCGCAAAGGCGGATGTCTGGTTCCAGCCCCGACCTCATCTCTGCTGCCATGGAAGCAGATTGCAGAAGGAATCTGGAGAGCCAAGAAAGCAAAGCTGATCACTGGGAGTGCTGCAAAACAGATCCATATAATTCCTGTCTTCAGTGCAGGGAAGAGGACAGTGGTCAGGTACAGATGTCATCTGTTGAAACAGGAGTGAGCCATTCTCAGTCACCAACATCTGTTTCCCTATACGACAATGCACAGTTCATTGAGAAGATGGAGGAAGAGGACTTCAGCAACTCTAAGTCGGCGTCGGCTCTAGGCACTCCCCAGCACATGGCTTCTTCAGTGCTACCTTGCAAAGCAAGACCCCTTCAAAAGGTAAGGACAAAGCACAATGATTTGGAAAAAACCCCACAAAACTTGCTCCTTTTTTTTCCCCCCTCTCCACCGAAAGAAGGTGTGTAGCATAAGCTATTGTCTGGATATAGGATAGTAGCAAAGCCATGTTTCCCATGCACGTGGCAGTAGTGGCACAGTGGCACATGTACAACTCTTATCTGAAAGGAATCATGCCTACCTGAACTTTGCTTTGTGATCTGGACATATTTTTAAAGTCAGCTTTATTGACAAGTACTGTAGGCATGTTGGAGCATAGCGCTAATGATGATGGGCGACGGATACAGTGTTGGTAGGGCCTAGTTCTGTTACTTGTAATTTAGACAGTTTTTGTTTGAGCTGAAACTTTGTCTACTGAATTCTTGTTATTGAAACAGTCTTAATGTTTTCAAGCCTTTCCCAAAACAAAGGAAGGAGTAAATATATTCTTTTGGTGATGTTAAATTTCAAGTAACAGTTTTATTGAAAATCCGTAGTGCTGCTGTGCCTCGGAACAGAAATTCATCATTTGCCATGGTCCTGGGGATGTGACTTTTGCTGTGCCTGACAGAACTGTCCCCCTTGACTGAAAGGCATAGTTCTCATATATTTTGTGAAGATTTTGCAAGAATCAAAAAGATGTTTCAGGACAGTTGTACAGAAACACTTCTTCATTCCTCTTGCTTCCATTCAGATGGTGAGAGAAGTAGGAACCAGTCTGAGCAAGAAAACTGGGCCTGGGTGGAAAAGTGAATGAAAAGAGGATTGGTACCTGACCAAGAGTATGGTTTGGGTCCACAATGAAGGGAGGAGGACCTTGTATTACAAGGGGATGGGATGAGATAAAGGCTAAGTCTGAACAAGGGTTTGGCAAATTGGATAGGACAGTAGGAGGCTTTAAAAACCATGAGTGCAGGGGGTGGATTTGTATGGGGAAAGGAGAATAAAGGACTTCATGCTCACTGAGGTGGAGAAAGGAATAAAACTCAAATTTTCCTATTTGGTGAAACTCATCAGCTAAGGCTGTGTCACCCCCGCATCCTGCTCTGTGATGGGCTCTCGTAGAAGAGGGTTGAAGTTGTAAAGCCAAGAGTGCCAGATCAGCTGTAGATTTCAGTGTGATACTAATTACTTGATTTGCTTCTGTAAAAATCTGGAACATTATGTACTCAGTGCCTCCTGAAGTACTCCAGTGTATTTTAAAGCCAATCACTCCATATTCAGAAATGGCAGCACTAAGTCTGCCTGAAATAATCTCCTGGTAAAAAGATATCTGAGCCAGTTTTCATTGATATGCAGGTTATTTTCTTGTCTAGATTGTTGCAGCCTGTTGACAAAGGACTTTGTCCTGGAGGATCAAGGGGCAACTGTGTAGTTGAATGTTCTTTCACAAATGTTACACCATTCTTTGCTTTGTTTTCTGCCAGAGTGGTGATGACTCTTCAGAAGAAGAAGAGGGTGAAGTAGACAGTGAAGTGGAGTTTCCTCGTAGACAAAGGTAAAAGGTGAATTCACTCTAATCTCTCTTTGGTGGGACAAAGATCAGGAGATCATACCAGCTGCACACCAGCATTGAAACTGTGGAAGGTGCTGGCAAAAGAACAGAACTGCATTCAGTGCATCCTATCCACCCTCAGCTGATCCCTCCTGTTCACTCATTATTCTCAGATTCTGAGATGTTATCTCTAGCATACCTTCTCTGCTGCAGGCCATTTGTAGCACAACTTGATCACACTTGATAAGGTTACTCAGCCTATAAAAATAAGCTGCTGCATTTGTTTTACCAGAATCAGGCTTGTTGGATGTTGGAACCCTTTGTGGAGTTTTTCAGATGTTGTTTATTAACTGTTGCTGCAGTGTGGCAGACTCCAGCACCTTTGTAGCTGAGCTGAAATAGGATTGAAGAGCTAGGTGACAACATGGCTGATTGAATTTGGTGGTGTCACCTGTAAAATGAGACTTGAGGGGGCATTCCTACCTGAGCCTTTAGCAGGGTTTACAGTCCTGTGCTCAGGAAAGACATGGAGTTGGTGCCATAGCATTATGAAAGCAGCTGCTTGAAGTGCAGAAGTGATGCAGTGGGCAAATATGTTAAAGGTTGTTAGGAAAGGAGCAGAGAAGAAAATGAAACCTTGTCTGCTGTTGTATACATCCATGGCACCACTGCAGCTTGAATCCTAAATGCCACCTCCATTGCACCAGCTCAAAGACCATGGTAGAATTTGAAAAGGTGCTGTGAAGTGTGACAAGAATGATTAGAGATGGTTTCTGTAGACTAGGAGAAGAGAAATTTCTGTCTAACAGGAGGAGAAGCAATAGTAGAGGTGCATGAAATTCTGAGTTATGTGGAGAAAATAGACAAGGAATGATTCCTGACATTCATGTTAGGGACCCCTAGTGAAGCAAACAGGGGGTTTAAAATGAACAAAAGGAAGTGCTTTTTCCATCCAGAATATTTTCATATGTGGAATTCATTGTCAAGGTGTGCTGTGGAAATCAAAACATAAAAAAGTCATGTGTCAAATTTATGGAGTACAGATCCCTGAGTGGCTATTAAGCACTGTTACCTAGGTTTGATCTTCAGCTCAGAAGTCTGATTTGCTGAATGGTGCAACCAGGAAGATATGCCAGGAGAAAGCAGACTCTGTGTGCACACCCCGTTGTCATACTTTTCTCAGATAATTTCCTCTTGGATTGGAGACAGAACATTGGACTAGATGAGTTTTCTGACTTATACAGTTCTTGTGTGATTGTTGCTGCTTCTGTGATTTATTAACTCTGAAGACAAATTACCTCTCCTGAATTCAGTGGGGTGGCCTGTTGTGGGTCTTCTGGCATGTTCAGTTAACTGATACTTTGTACCGTTACTATTGAAGGCTGGAATGAGGTGATTCCTACACTCAAGCAACTGAGAGTTTAGTTTCTGAAGCGCACACACCTAAATTCTATCCCAGCTGTTGGGATCACTGCCAGGTGCAGTTGAATTAGCTTGAACCCTACAGTATAGTCTTTCTTGAGGAAAAAGGACTGTTAAAATATGTTCCAGGGCAGATCAGCTAATATGAACATGTAGCAGACAAGACCAAATAAGAACAGCTGAATTTAAAGATGCAGTTCTTGAACTAAATCATTCCAGAGATGGTAGATTTCCATAGCTCCAAGATGTGAAAGGCAGCCCAACACATTGCAGAGCTTTTGCTGCCAGCCTTGCAGATAAGTTATGACTCAGCTGGAGATGTATTCTTAGGGTGGGAAGAGGCTCTTGAAGAGTAAAGCCTTGAAAAAGGGATGGGACCTCTTCTGCTCAAAAACATTATTGGAAGAACTAAGCCCTTAGCCCAGTGTGGAGGAAGCAACCATCCGGTCTTGTGTGCACTGTGCCTGAGCAATATCTGATAGGGAGAACAGGATCGAGTGGCCTTGGCTGCCTGTTACATGAGCAATCCCTATTCTTGTGCTGAAGATGCCAACTAAAAATCAGGTGCACAACTGGGCTCTCCATTGCATGCTTTGGAAAGGAAGCTGAGAAGTTTACTGGGGGATCCTGTGTAAAGAGGTAGCAGCTACTCTGCATTCACTGCACTACTAATGTTGTGGGGGTGTTGATCATGATATATGTCTTGAAAGAAAGCTGCTTGGTACTCTTGCTACGTGTCAGAAAAAAGAGATGCTTATGTTTGAACTGTAATGCTGCGCTAGTTCGAAGCTCATTCTTACTCTGCAGGGAGAGCGTTAGCAGAAGTGTGACTGCTGACAAGCTCTAACTTTTCTAGCTGTCAGCAGGCTCCTGGGGACAGGTTCACCCAGGACTTAGTGGACACCAGGAGCAGAGTGTGTTGAAGTCGGTTGTAGTAGATGAGCTGAACACAGTACTGAGGGTATTGCTGTTCCTCTGCAATCAGAGGCACTGTGATACAAGATAAACTACTCTCCTGGTTTGCAGACCTCACCGCTGCATTAGTAGCTGCCAGTCCTACTCAACCTTCAGCTCGGAGAACTTCTCTGTGTCAGATGGAGAGGAGGGGAACACAAGTGATCATTCAAACAGCCCAGATGAGCTGGCCACCAAGCTGGAAGATGAGCTGGCTGAGAAGCTGGAGGACATGTTGTCTCAGACTCCAGAGATCCCTATTGAAATCTCCACCCAGTCTGACGGGCTTTCAGACAAAGAGTGTGCTGTGCGGAGAGTCAAGACTCAGATGTCTCTGGGCAAACTTTGTGCAGATGAACACAGCTGTGAGGTGAGTTGTAAGGTTAGTTATTTGCCCTTCTTTCTATTGAATAAAAAAAAAAAAAACCCAACCCTGTTACAGAAAAGAATCCAATGGCCAGAAAGTTGGATGACTGCCTAAGAAACGCTGTGGTAGATGTACTGCAGCAAAGCAACTGCTTAAATACACAGTCTTTCTCATACTTGGTCGGGTGAGTAGACAGGGAAAAGTAGCACAAACAAAGCTGAACATAATTTGCTGGTCAAGATGACTGTGATATTGGGAGGCCACCAGATTTGCAGTTGCATTAAGTGGGATAAAAAATAGCACATAAAGTAGATAATGAAATGGAATGTGTAGAAGCTGTCTGCCTCAAACTTACCCTTCAGCAGCCCTGATATCTTTCTGCCGTCCCCTCATTGCGGGGAGACAAGTGACAAGGGGCCATTGTGTTCTCTTGCTGTCTTCTGTGTGCTGCCAAACTCTTTGTCTCCACTGGTGGCAATCTTTGTCTGCTGTTACAGATTGGAGTGGTGTGGTTGATCTGTAGTATGGGAATGTTGTTGAAGTCTCCCCCTTTCCTTTTGCTTTGCAGAACCCAGCACAGTTTGGAGAATCAGACTGTGACTCTTCTGAAGGGGAGTGTTCTGATGCCACGGTCAGGACCAATAAGCCCTGCAGCTCTGCTACTTGGTAATACAGATCTCCCCCAAAGCTTCCTGATACTGGCATTTTGATTTCCCTGAGATTCCACTTCATTCCCCTTCATCACACTTTACAGGAAGAGAAGATGCTTCTCCTTCCCACCCCAGGAGTGATTTGCAATAACCCGAATCTCTGGAAAATGTCCAAATGAAATTAATTCTCTTTGAGCATTTCAATCAAGAATGGCAGGGATGTATTTTATTGAATAATCTAGTTACTGTAACATGGATATTTATTTTTTTGACATTTTAACACTTTTTACTGTAAAGAGTGGATTGTATTTATAGACACACAGACTTGTTGCAAAAAAAAAAAGTTCAGAAAGCAAGCACATTACAGAGAAACATCCTGGGAGTCCTGCCTGGACAGCTTTGTGTACAAACGGGGGGATTCTCTTGCTGCTTTCACAGGGGACCAGGCCTTGTGGCCCTGAAGATTGGAGAACAGATCAAGAAAACTAAACCACTCAGTCTTATCAAATGAGGAAGCATAAAAAGACCTTACTGTAGGGTAACCTGTGAACAAAGCAAATTCAGTATAACCAGCTGGGTCATTTTTAATCAGAAGGTGGACATGTTCCTGGAGAAAACTGGTACTGAGGTGCTAACATCCAGGGTCTTCTGAGTTAATACATCCCCAGGAATGTAATGGTGGGTTTTAAGGATTTTTAGTTTCTTTTTTTAATCAGCATTTTGTTGTGAGATCCTGCAAATGTATTCTAACCTCGTCCTCTCCAGAATTGGTATAAGAGCACTTCTTAACATCGTCCTTGCTTCACTCTGGCAGTGTTGATCTCCAGTTGAGCAGGAAAACCTCTTACAGATGCAGTGCACCATTTTCCAGTCTACTTCCTCCTCTTACCTCCTGTCTGTTTCAGTCAGTCAAAGAAATCAATCCAATCAGTGTTGGAAACGCAAGAACTTGCAAACCATGGAAAGCACATTCTGCAGAGCCTGAGCACTCTTCTGTGTGAGGGGAAACTGGAAACTGGAGATGCCTGTGGTGGACTTGGAGAAGCAGTCTTTCGCCTACAACAGCATCAATAACCCGCAGAGAGCTGTGTGTTGAGGGGGAAGACTGGGAATCACTGACCTAGAGAAGAGCATGAGCCCTGCTCTGTCTCCTTATTCACTGTATGTTTTTGAAAGCATTAACAGCTGCCTGCCCTTCATGTCAGGCTTTGTGCAAAACAGGTTGCACACGGGGTCTTGATGGTGGCTGTGGCACAGCTCTGTCTCGGGTGTACCCTGAGGCCTCTGTTTCTCCTTCAAGCTGAAACCCTGCAGGTGAAAGTGAGGATAGTACTGGTATGTGACAGGCCGAGGCATTGGCAGATGGAAAAATTTGTTTTCTGATAGAACTCATAGTGCCTTTCCTTCAAACACTACTCTTCTAAGTAAATATTTAAAGAGAACAAAAAACGATAGAGCACGTTCTGCCCCCCCCCCCCTTCTCCCTCTCTTAGTTGATGTCCCCCTGCAAGAGCTTTCACTCTGCCCTTCCTAGGGTGCTGGCTGGCTCTGCTGGGTGCTGCTCTGCAGACTGGCACACCAGCCTGAGATGAACGGCAGGAATGGACCATGGACAGGTACTTCTGTTGCTTTGTTTGTTTACATTTTATGTTAAAATATTGGTTTGAATTTAACTGTGGTAATTTATAGCCTCATGGCAAAATGAAGGAAAATGTCTTACTTATACAGAGAGCAGTATTGTATGAGTTAAATTATCCCATATTTTAAATTTTTTGTAGCTGGACTACACACAGATCTTAAGTTATGATGTTATTTTATTATTTATTATAATTTCTGTAGATCAGAAGGTTGGCTTCACCGCTAGCACAATTGTAAACTTTTTGTGTGATGTTACCTTCTCCCTGGTCACTGGGGGGGATGGGAGCAGAGCTGGTATCAGTGGCTGTCAGTAGTTGCTGCCTCTCATGATTTCCAAGGATGGTGGTGTTCTACTGGAGCAGAAAGCCTGTCAAGGCTGGTCTGAGAGGGATGGGTGCAGTCAGCCTTGTGGGCCCTGTGATATTCCTCATGGTCAATGCTGCAATTTGCTTGTGTTGCTGGTAGAGTTGTCAGCCTCTGAGCTGGTGGGGAATGGTGATCAGGGAGTGAGTGGCTTTTGAATTGATCACAAAGTGAGTAACTGTCACAAGATCCCTTGGCAAGAGCATCCCAAAGGACAAGTGGAGAGGAGGACAATTGCTCCAGGCAGTGAGTACAAGATCAGGAGTGGCCAGCAATGGATCCGCATCATGGATCACCCATGCAGGACCAAACAGATTGCTGGAGAGGAGAGGGAGCAACCATCTCACCCCTGCCTGCAGCAGTGATCCTCAGCTCTGGGTGGAGATAGAATGCAGAGAGGAGTGAAGCGCTTTTCTGGCTCGTTTCTTGTTTCCTCTTCCCAGCCCTCATTTCTCCTCCCAAATGTTCTGTGTCTCTTGGCCAGCATCAGGGGGAGGTGTCAGGGCCAGAGATGCCTTTGCTGTCATGGCATGAGAGGGGTTTTGGTGTGGAAGAGGTGATGCAGATGGTTCCTCAGGAGGCTGCAGGCTGGGCTGCAGGAATTTAGCAGTGGAGACCTGCATGCACGTATCGTATGCACAAAAAGGGTGAGACCAAACTATTGCATAAAGAGAGGCTGAGAACTGCCATCAAATGTCTCCCACAGCAGAGGATGCCTGGCCGTATGCTCCTGGAGACTCTGCCACTCAGATCTGGCAGGCTTCGAGTTCCCACAGGCAGGGCTGTTTGCTGCCTGCAGGTTGTGCAATGTCAACCCAGTCCACAACCCTGCGATGCCCGCTGCCTGGGGGCAGCACTAGTGTCCTAGGGCAGCCCTACAGCAGCAGCCCCAAAGCAGAGCTGCCTCTGGTGCAGGCCTGTTAGAGTCTCTGGGCAGGGACTTCTGTCTGTGGTAATTCAGATCCTAGCAAAAAGATCTCAGAGGGGTTTTAGTAGCTGTGTGCTCTGCTTAGAGCTCCTCTGCTCTGTGAGGAAGCTCCTCTGGGCTTGCAGAGAAGCGTAGAAGCTTTGAGGTGTGGGATTTGGGTACTGTTCTGGGCCAGCTGTCCCGGGTGTCTGCCGATTCCTCTCCATCCTTGCCCAGGGACACAATGGCCAGTTCTGCAGCCAGGAAAAGCAGAGCTGAACCCTTCAGCTTGTCTGCCACCACACTTAACCTCTAGTTTCTTTACACGCCCTGGGTTGTTGCACTGTTACGGTCCAGCATTGCTGCTCCTAACTGCTGACTACTATGCAGCATCCCTCTGGGACTGCCACTAGGGCTGACCCCTTCGCCTGTACCCATGGAGATGGAACCCCAGCACCAGCATCCCCCTGCACACACATCTCCGGCCCTCGGCCGTGTGCGGGCAGGGGTGGCTCAGGAGTCCCTCGCGTTCCTGGTTGCTGTGAGTTCTGCTGGGGATTGTATAGGCATTTTTCTTAGTGAAACCTGCCCAGAACTGCCTATAGGTGCAAGATCTTCACGCTGCTGTACAGGCACCTCTGCTGCGGTTCCTCACACTTTCTCTTCTAGCAGGTTATGGGGTTGAGAGGTGCAAGCTGTCCTGCTTCCTCCTCGGAGTAACACTGCATTTGCAGGACAGAAGTAAACTGTGGGTTCCCTTTTCAGCATCCTGACCACCTTGATCCAGTTCTCATGACTGCTGACAGCTCCTGAACACTAGCCTAGGTTTTCTCCCAGAGCTGACTGTAGCCTTCCCCACTGTCGTGTTAAGTAACCATTTCATCTTGGCCCTGTCCAGTAGTGTTCATCTCTCTCCTCCCTGCTCTGTGGATTCCTGATACAAACTTGATTTTTTTGTATTGAACAGTGTACAGTGATGGAAACAAGAATGACTATCAAAGCAAACAATGCATGGAATAAAAAGCCAGTGTACTTCAATGCTTCTCAGGCTGGTCTGGTGATCTGGGAATGGTTTCTCATGTACTTTGGGATAGTGTCGTGAAACCTTTTAATAACTAACACAATGTTAGTGAGCAGCTTGTTGTTACCTGTCTCTGAGCACAGCTGAACTGGAACTCCAGTAGTTCAAGGGCTCCAAGTACGGGGGCAGAGGCTTGGTCAGACACACATAGCCTCCCAGGCACCCAGGTGTCCCCAAGTGTTGACATTTGCACTTCTCAAATAAGTGATTTTCGCAGTGTGAGCTGGGGGATTGAATCTGCAACCATGACTTCTAATCCTGGGAACCTTGCTGTCCTACTCCGTTCCCAACGCTGCTGGTGGGGAAGGTGCTAAAATGGATGAAGCATTCACTCAGTTAGCTTCCCTCTGCCCCCTTCCCTGCCAGAAAGTTTACTTTATCCTTCAAGTAGAGGGCAAACTCACGTAAGGCAGGGCAAACTCATGGAAGGCAGAGCAAGGAGGTGCAAATACTAAAAACTCGGGAGCATAGTATCCTCCCTGTCAGGTACTGTTCTCCAGCAATGGGGACAGAGCCTACCTGCTAATTTTCTAGTTCTACATGAGCAAAAAGGGTCTTCTCAAGGACGTATTACTGCCAGCTGGGCACATCCATTCCTTCCCCCACTTCAGTCTTTGTGGGGAGTAGCAGCCACTGACAGACCTCAGAAGCAATCTCCCATGTTCTGACATAGGACTGATACATGTCATTGGGGGGCAGCTTATAGCTGGCCCCCAATCCTGAACAATTTTGCTGCATGGTGCACTTACATCTGAATGACAGAGGAAGAGCCTTCTACAACTGCGTAAGCTCTCCTACAGCAGGTGCAGTGACCCTGAAACTTCATTACTTTAAAATCTGATACTTGTACTACAGCATCTAACAGCATACAAGCACACAGTTCATCATTTTTTGGCCAAAAATGATAAATAAGTAGGAGCCTGGAGAGGGCAGTAGGGCCTGCCTAGAGCTGGAAAATGCTGCTGCTAGAGTGGTGTGAAATAGAGCTACTGGTGCAGCTCAACCCAGCCCTGTGTGCTGGGGCCTCCTAGGTGCCAAGGGAGGATGGGCAAAACCCATCCTGCCTTGCTCTCGGAGCCGGCAGCAGCTCTCTGCTGCCCCCTCAGTCACACACTCCAGACTAGCTGGGCTCACAACGCCGGATGTGAAGGGAAGTGCAGGAGCCCAGGGGAAGCCTGTGATGGGGGTGGTAGAGAGACCATAGGGACGGTGGTGCTTGGGCCCCCTGTTCCAGGGCAGGGGAGGACTAAGGGGTTCTGATCTGCCTTCCTCACAGGATGCTAATACTCCTGATTATTCCACGCCTTCCATTGCTTATACATTTGCAGTGGGCTGGCAACATCCGCTGGCATACTGGAGACACAGGCTGATTTCAAGGAAACAGGCAAACTGACTGAAGTGTTCACAAAGCCCCTGTATAGCACTCTCCGTGCAGATACATGCACAGTTAAACATTCATTAAAAGTAAGAACTCTACACCTCCTTAGACAAGAGGAATGATTAAAAACTGCAACGGTCCATGGTGGCACAGAGCATGCAGAATATAACCCACAGGAACAGAGACCTGCAGCTTTTGCAAGGCAGTCCCCCAACTTTTGGGGCATCTGAGCCATCACAAGCTCTTCTTGCCATTGAGTAACTGGGCATGTTTGTCTTCATCCAGCTTCAAGTGCTTCTTGCTGTATTTCTTGATGAGGGCCCCTGGTATCAGTGCTGCCACAGCCATCGCAAGCAGTTTGAGCAGCGTGTCCCAGGAGAAAATGGCATCCAAAGAGGTGATCTGTGAGAGAATGGCTCCCGTCTGCACACAGATGAAATTATATGGTGTAAGACCTGAAAGAATTGCAGAAGAAAACAAAAAGCCTGTTAGCATCCCCTCATGTAAAATTAAATATGCCCTTGCCCAAGTCCAGACACAGGGGGCTGTGTTTGTTATGGAAGGAACAGGGGGGCGATTCAAAACTTTGCTGCGCTGGTGATGCACACGTAGCTGCAAAATGCTCCGAGTATAAGGACAGCACAGAGGCAAAGGGTTAAATGAGGCAGAGACACAGGTACAACTCTGCCACTCCCCAGCTCAGCATACTGTGTGAGGCTTGGTGATGAGGCAAGGGGCAAGGTCAGGCTCCCCTCCCCAGACAGTCTCCCCTGGCCTTACCAATGAGAACGGAGAAGAAGAACTGGGACACAGGGATGTTTAAAATGGGAGCCGAGAGATTCAGAAACCAGTTTGGTGTCATGGGGAACAGCCTCAGGAACAACAAGAAGAAAAATAAGCAGCTCCTGTTCTCTTCTACCTGCCAAGACAAGTGTTCCAAATTATTTCTGCTCTTTGGGCAGAGTAACATCCTAATGTCCATGATACTGAAGTGAATTTAAGGTTTTTTTTTCTGCATGCTGCAACATAATATCAGTCCAGAACTGATGATATGTGGCAACTTTATGTATTGATGGTGAGCCATTCCCTTTCATGCAAGTGGTGAAAAGGGGATCTAACCTGAATGGCAGATCAGAAGTCAACAGCAGAACCACCTCTGGCTGTACAACACAGCACAGGATGCGTGGAGGCAGTCCTGGAGCACAGGGGCTTCTCAATCAATCTATTATCTTACTTTTGATTTTCCTTGACACCTGAGATTTTCCACACACCCCCTTTACAAACAGGCTTGCTCCCCAGGAGAGCAGCCTGCTCCAAGATTGTGTCAAAGGAGGCCCTTAACTGACCTGATGCATCTCCTCCATGCATACATTTATTTATCACCCAGGGGGCATTCTGGGCATCTGCAAGACCATGAGACTGTTCCTACCTTTCTTTGCAGCAGAGCCACTTTATCAGGAAAGTAGTAGACGACAAACTGCTTTCCAAACACGCCAGAGAGCAGGTAGCAGAAGGTCGCTCCCACAGAGGTTAGGGCTGAACACAGCACCAGCCCCGTCCAGGGCCCAAAGAGCGCTCCAGCCAGGACGTTCTGCCAGGACACAACACCGAGTGAGAGCCCGGGGACGCACGCACGCGTGTCCCCTCAGCCCGGCCGCCTTCAGCCTGGGCGGCTCGGGCTTCTCGAGAGCATCGGACGGACCCATCTCCGCCCGGCAGAGCCCTGACACGCCCAGCAAGGCGCCAGCCTTGCAGCTTGCCCCAGCGGGCAGCGCCTGCCCGGGACTGGGGGCAAAGGGCCGCTCTGAGGGGATCGTACCGGCTCCCGCCCCGCACCCCTCCGGCCCGGCCCCGCCGCCGCCCTCCCGCCGGGGCCCGCACCAGGAGGCTGGAGCCGGGGATGGCGAAGCTCTGCTTGTAGAGGTAGGCGCCGCAGAAGAGAGCCAGCGCCGCGCCCCGGTGCTGCCGCTCGTAGTCCCGCAGCGCCTCGGCCAGCTCCCGCAGCTCCTCCAGGTCCGACGGGAACCGCAACGACCTGCGAGGGTAGGGAAAGATCACGGGGAGACCCGGCCCGCCTCGGCCCCGCACCGCCCGCGCCCCGCGCCCGCACCCACCTGCGCTCCTGCCCCGCGCTCAGCCGGGCCGACAGCAGCCAGAGGGCGGCCGTGGCAGCCGCGAAGACGAGCGACAGCCCGACCAGCCGCCGCCACATCCCGCCAAGGGCCGCGCCGGAGCGCGGCGGGACGCGCAGGCGCGGGGCGGGGCCGGGAGGGCCATGGGGCGGGGCGGGCCTGGGGCGGGGCGAGGCGAGCCGGGCCTGGCCTGGGGAGGCTTTCGGCGCCTGGGGGTGCGGGCGGGGCCGGTTCCGCCGCCGAGCCGCGCTCCAAGAAAACACAGTACGCCATCGGTTTTTTGTCACTCCTACAGCCCGGTTTATAAACCTCTGCGTTGAGGAGAGGGCCCCGTCGCTCTGCCGCTGGGTCTCCGCAGAAGGTGCCGAGGAGCTTTCAGGTGAGGCCCTGTATGGCTGTGAAAACGTCCGCCACCTTCGGCTCTAACACGCAGGAGTAGCGCGGTCAGGGCTTAGCTTCAGCAAGGGACAGGCTTGAAGGTTTTTTTGGTGTTCTCCATCAGGATAAGGTCGTATCTGCACAGCTGTGGTCTGCATGGAAACAGTCAGTGCCGGCCAAAAGTGAACAACGGGCCTGTCTTGTGTCTTCCCCCAGTCAAGCTCCCAGCGTGTTGGAGGCTTATGTGAAGTAAGTCATGTTCCCAAGACAACAGAGAGTGTGACTTTAAGCCTTCCCAAGGTCAAGGATACCTTGAGCGCATTTTAATTCAGTTCTAGATAATCTTTTGTATTTCCTTTTGGGAAAAAACCACAAAAAGCAGAAAGCAAACAGGTATTGGCTGCAGAGCTCATGGCTCCCTTTAAGTTGGTCTGCACTTGTGTGTCCACCAAATGGGGTATCCTTCTGTTTCAGCTCTGTGTTCCTGCCAGCTCCCCGGTGTCAGCATTAGGGGTTGCACTGCCCCTCTGAGCTGGGACCAGGTGTTCATCTGGCTTTGACCTAGCCCACGTGAAACACAGGAAATACTTAGGCTTTCATCCAGGGCCACGTGAGCATTAGGCCTGCAACATGGAATAGGGCAAGACATCCCTCCCTGTGGTAGTGACTGGGGTTAAAATAGTCACAAAACTGTATGTACAGCCTGTAGCAGCCCCTCCTAGGGGAGAGTGTACGGCCTCTGATGAAATGTTAGAGCATTTGCATCTACCTTTTAGAAGACTGAATATGGATCTGAGGCTGGAAGTGACTGGAGCTGTAGGACAGGAGAAAGGGAGTGCTGGCAAAGAGGAGCTGTGGGACTTTGATTATTAGACACAGACAGCCTTTTCCTTGTTCTAATGCCAAGATAAGGGTAGCAGACCTTCACAAACTGCAAAGAAACAAGTTCTGCACCTCTGTCCTCTTTTTGCTTCATCCTACTCACTCTGTAGTATGCAATCCTTGTTTTTAGCTCAAATTTAAAGCATTGTAATGGCTTGATGTCCCTATCCTGTCCTTGCACACAAGGTCAACCTAAGAGATTTTATACTGGCTGAGCTCAGGCAGAGATCCTGTCCTCCGAAGGTGCCCTATAAACCAGAGAAGCTTAAGGGTAAGACCATGGAGCAGACAGAGGTTAAAGTGACTGAACTGTCTGCAAAAATCTCATCAGCAGATTATCTGGTAGGTACCTCGTGGGTAGTAGTTAGTGCTTTAAAATCATTGAATGATCAAGGTTGGAAAAGACCTTTAAGATCATTGAGTCCAAACATTAACCCTACTCTACCAAATCCACCACTAAGCCATATCCCCAAGCACCACATCTGTATGGCTTTTAAACACATCCAAGGATGGTGACTCAGCCGCCTCCCTGGGCAGCATGTGGGGCATAGCGGCCAGAAGCTTCCCAGTTACTCGAATTCTAGGAGTAAATTAATCTCCCTGCTTGACTGTATATAGAAATTGACTGGATATAAAATGTGTATTTGGGGCTGGACATCTGTAATTCCCTGAGAGTTGCATTTACCTTCAGCCCAGAGTTCGTGCCTGGGCAACTTCTCAAAGGTCGTTTTCATGACCAAAGTTTAAAATGTCAGACCATCAATTGCATGTTTTCAGTACAATAAGGTAAACTTTGTGTTCAAGTAGGTTCAGCCAGGGGATTTGTGTACATGCACTAGAAGCATAATTTATTCCCAAGACATGCATACAAGAATTACTAAATGTGAAATAAATCTAATTCTTCTGGACAAACTTGGCTAGGCCATGCATCTGGGAGATTCATTTACTTCTGTCCAGTTTGCAACAATAGAAGTAGTCTGTAAAACCTCTGCTTACCTTTCTGGATTTGTAAGTGACCGGAACCTCATCTGGAGAATCCGGAGTTTGAATTTTGGGCCAGTGACAGATCCTGTGGAAAATGTCAAGGAAATTCTTCCTACATTTTCAAAATCCTGGTCGAATCCAATTAGCAAAGTGATTTGGTTGTACTGCTGAAAAGCCACAGCTTCTCTAAAGATAAAGCAGACAAGATGTCACCAAGGGAATAGCACTGTTTTTCATCTATTCAGTATAATATTAGAAACAGTGCTGGGGGAGGAGGACTGAACTGATTAGTTTCTGAGTTACAGGAAATGGGCATGGATTCCTGTCTCCAGGTGTGAACCTGCTCAGCCACCTCTGCACTTAGCTCTTTGGGGTGGGAGTGGAGGCACAGAGGCCTGATGCCTCACAGTGATTCTGCTTTGAACCCGAGTAGACTAGACCCAAGCGATGTGTGTTGGCAGGGGGGTTGGACTCGCTGATCTCCAGAGGTTCCTTCCAACCTCTGCCATTCTATGATTCTGTGATATCTCTGTGTGTCTGTGCAGGCCTGAACACCGAGTCATCCACAGAGTCTGCAGAATATGTTGGTGTATGTATAAATCTGTTAGTAACGATGCTGTGTGGCTGAGGTAGCTCTACATATGGAAGACTGTACCTTGGGGTGTTTATGTCCCTAACTAAATTTCTGGTAGTTGACTTCTGGAAAACGCGGCAGAAGCATCTGTGAAACAATGCAGTGTTGAGCAGAATTAATGCAGAGCAATCCAGCTTCTCAGGATAGGAAAATAGCACAGGGTTAAAGACATGAAGCCTTGTAGGCTAGGGTTAGACCTTGGTCTTTTTTGACAGAATGGCCAGCTCCACTTTAAGATATGCATGAAGACTGCACCCATCTTGGTGCAAAAGCAGCAGGGCTGCTCTCAAGAATGCTGTTCTTTACGTAGCTGGTTGCATGGCCATAGTTTAAGGTTTCCCTTATGTAAGTGAAGAGTACAGATGTGACTGGAAGTGTATCCCAGTTGCAACACTTGGAAAAACTGGCCTTGTTTAGAAGTTTTAGGAGTCCTGAGAAACAGGACAAGTTCTAACCTGTCAGAGGTGTTCAGGATGTGTGTGCAAGTGTGCTACCTGGTGGGCTGCCACTCGCTAGGCAGAGCAGGAGGTCCTCTTCTGCAGACCCAGGGAGCTGTGTATATTGCTCCAGTGTGAGCAGATGTGGCTCAGAGAATATGCAGTTAGAGACACTTGGGAAAACTTGTTGAGCTGGACTTACTTGATTGAAGGGTGTTCATATCAATGCACATAAATCAACATAAACACCAGTCATTAATTTGCCACTCCAAGTGGCATGAATTGACTTGGGTGTTACATACTCAGGCCCAGATTCCTCCCAGCTATCTTGGGTGCCCAGAGCTGGAATGAAACGCTCTCTGGAAAGGGAAGGAAAGAGGAGGAGATGTGTTTTTCCTCCTGCTTTAGTGGAAGTCTAGGACAGCTGTGTTGCTGGCTGAGATTTTCCTCTTCAGTCATTCAGATGACTGAGAAGGGCCCAAACCAAGGGGCTGGGCTGTGTCAGCTGGTGTGCACAAGGGGAGTCTGTGGAAATTGCATAGAGCCAGGAAAGCCCTAAGGCATGTACACTAGCAAGTCTCAGCAGAGAAATTAGAGGAGAGTATCTTGCCTCCTCCCAGATCCAGCTGTACCAAGTGATTTGCTAACATTTACAGATCAGGTTGGTAAAACTTACGGATTAACTTTAGATTCTGCCTTCTTCCCAGTTTCATCAGCTAATACAATGCTCAAGGTGCCTCTTCTGGTATCTTTGTTCCATGTAATAATATCCACAAAGTAGTGATAAACTGGGGTGAGAGAGTGAGCACGGTTAGAGTCTGCACGCGCACTGTGCTTTCCAGCCTGGCTGTGTGCCTGTCCCGGAGCTGAGCTGCAGGTGGAAGATGGCTTTCTCCCATTAGCTTGCCTGACACAACCAGTTCAATTTATCTCTAAAAATCTCTTTCTCCTTCCTGCTTGCCTTCTCCCTTTGCAGAGATTTCTAGCAAATATTAAGAGATGTCTGGAAAGTACTACAGCAAGGGTTACACAAGTGGCATGCAAGATGGTCTCTCTGTACAGCTTTCAGCACCCTGCCTTTCACCAGTCATTTTCAGATTACCTTGTATTTCTTCTGTCTGCCTCTGAACCCCTTCATTTCTGTTCCCAGCATCTTTTATTTGTCTTCTCTGTCACAGAGCAGAATCGTCTGTTAGCTGTAAGTCACTGCATTCACGTGCTGACCATAATCCCTGCCTTGGTATGTCGGTGATCACGGGGGTGAGGAGAAACCTTGGTGAAACCTTTTTTGGTTTTGCTAATTCCCCCTTGCCTGGCCCCTTTTCTTGTGTTGGTCACTTTTGTCCAGGGTAGCTTTTCACCTCTTTGCCTCAGAGCATGTTTTTGACTCATCTTTCCTGCACACCTCTTACTTGCAGAAAAGAGTGATATGTTGTTTTGAAACACAGTTTAGGAACTACCCTTTTCTGTTCCATTTGCATGTTCTCAACAGATTTCCTCATACTGTAGGCAAGATGAGCCTGTTCATGCACATCTCCAGTGAGCAGCTGGCTTTCACAGCAGCAGCCAGGTTTGAAGGCAAGGAATGTAATGGCAAGACTGCCAAGTTCTATCCAGCAGCCACTGGCTTTTATTCTAAACTTCTGGCTATGATGCCAATAGCAACTAACCATCTCTGCTCACCTGCTGAAGGAGGCAATACACAAAGAAAAATCATCTTGGAAATCTTAGTCACTTACTGCAAAATGGCTCTTTGTCTGCTGTATCAAAAAACATACTCGTCACTGGATGGCTCTGTTGTGTTAAATACCTTTTCCATTCATGGGCATAATAACCTATAGATGACAGTTTGAAAGTGAAAGAGTTACTGCACAGGTATATAAGTGGCTAAATTGATGAAAATAACAAAGCAAGTGTTTAAGAAATAGTATATTGCATGCTCACTGCAAGGTAGTGCTGTGACACACACTCCCGTAATCTGTAGACTTATACCAGGACTTAATTTTGCTTGTGTAACTAAAGCCAGCTGAGTGTCTAAATATGCCTGGTTACTGTTCAGCACTTACTTTATGATTGATCTTTTCCTACATCTGGTATCTGTGGTTAAGAAGGATTTCATTTTGCAGTGCAGAATGAAAATCATTGCCTTAGCTTTTAAAGTTCATTTGTGGAAGTGTCAAGTTTTTTAGCATTGGCATTTCAGCAATGACAGCCTGAAGCTGGGCTGTCCGATCCAGGCTGGGATGCCTCTGTGGGTCAGTTACAAAAAAAAACAGAATACCCTTTGTTCACCCCTCTGCCATTTCCTTTAGAGTCAAGAGGGGTTTGTGGTGCTGAGAATTTCGTAGAAAAGATTCTGGTTTAGTGAGAACATCTCCTTATCCCTCAGACCCTGCAACTAAGGGACCTTAATTCATAGTTTCTGTGACTTCAGTGTCAAGATCTGAAGCCTTGTTTTGGCTTTTCTAGTTTTGGATCCTTTACATGTGGATTACATGTAGATCATAATGTGATGTGACTGTACAAAGAGCAGGGAAGTTTCTCAGGCCTCTCCTGCTTGCAGCAGAAGCTTGTACTTCTGCAGAAGTCAAGGAGCGACATCTCAAAACCTCAGTGGAACCAACTTAGATGCTTTGGCAAGCAGCGTGTTGTGTTAGTCCTTCAGCAAAACAACTGTCACACACCGAGTTACAGTTAGGATGGGCAGCTCTCAGATAAGTGTATTCAGGATGTATTTACATTGCCTGGATCCTTACCTACGATGGGACATGGCATAGGCCAAAAGGTTTCGCAGCTGGTGCATTTGCCATTCCTGTAATTTCTGTAGGAGTCACACGGGTAGGCAGTAAGATTGCAGCTCTGGTTCAGGGATGACATGAACAGGAAAACAGACCTCTGGTGGTCACATTTAAAATACTGCAATCCTTAATTGTACATGGGGAAGAAATATTTTGTTAGCAATCTTCATGCTTCAGGAGAACAGTATTAATGCCCTAGCAAAAACAGACACACCAGAGGACAGTCACTGACTGAACACAACAGATTGAACTGGGGAGCACTGGGCTGTGGCAGAACAGCAACTGGGCTCTAGCCTCTCTCACTTTCAGTGCATTCAGCTCTCCCTATGTCTACCTTACTTTTCTTCTTGCCTTTTTTGGTTTTAAAAACATATTTGTTCATATTGTTACTGCAGTTCTAGAGGATCTAGCTATGGGTCCTATCCCGTTGCAGGTGTTCTCCTTGGAGCTTAGGCCTGACAGTTGAATACATCAGGTTTTTTTTTGCACATGCTTTGCCATTTTGGTTTAAAAAACTCTTCAGAAATATATAACTCATAAAATGAGTCGTTGCATGAGCAGCAAAATGAGTGAAGCCTCATTTCCTAGGCATTTTTGTGTCAGGCTAGTTTCCTCTGTGGATTCTCTTGGGTCTGATAAGGGTTGAGTTCATATTACTGCTTTTCCTTCTGCAAGGTATCTTCTTCACCCAACTTTCACAAAACCAGTTCTGCTGGCAGTCTGGAAAGGAAGAAAGCTTTCTTGCATTCAAAACTAGGGCTCTACCTGCCAGACTGCACTTGGTCACTGCCAAGAAAGGCACACTGGATTTGGTATAATTGCCTACCCCACGTTCATCTTGAACCTGTTTTCTGAACAGGTTCTTGACATTGCTAGTCCTTGGGGTTTTGTGTATGTTCTAAGTAATTGATAGGAAAAAAATCCCACAGGTTTTCTAAAGACAATCACAAAATGAAGGCATAAATCTGCCTGATGACATTTTGCACGGAAAAGTACTCCCATTTGCATTTGTGACAGAGAGCAGAAGGATCACCCCTGACTCATTTGTCTGCCCAGTGCACATCAGCTAAACTCTTGTTACGTCAGTGTGCCACATCAGTGCTGGGAAGAGACTGCTTTCATGGCTTTCCCAGAATATGGCTTTCATGTATTTTCTAAGCTGTGAGGATGTTTCTCTGGCCTTCCCCTCTTTTTCTGGAAACATTTTGTCAGTGTTTGTGCAATGCAAGGCAGAATTTATTACCAGAAAATATTGTCATTGGGCAGCCAGGCTGGTCGGTCCCACCGTTGGGGTAGAAGTCTATGTGGCCTAGTGCTTCTGTGTAACCTAGTCCTGACAAAAGAAAATATATCAGGGGTGAGGAGAGGGAATATTCAGTCATAGAATGCAGAAGAAGAAAATATTAAAAAACTGAAAAAAAAAAAAGTCAGTTATTTATCTCTAAGATGCCTGCCTGCAAAGGAATATCAGTGTCATTCAGCTGTTTAGGCAGCAGGCCCAACGGTTGTGACCCAGCTGTGTCATTTTTAGCAACTGTATCAAATACCTAAAATAAGTCTGTGCGTGTGACAGTACAGAATTTGGCTTTTTGTGTCACTGTCTGTGGGAGAGGAAAGGGGATGTAGAACACTGGGTATTGCTGTGCTGCTGAAGTCCAAGTTATTGGAAGGTCTGGGAGAAGACGAGAGGCAGCAATGAGGTGGGAAAGTCAAGTGCTAGGGGTAAGATACTAGTGGAAGCAGAGTGGAGGGTTTGCATCACACTGCTGGCCTGGCTGGCAGCTTTCCTGGCTGGTGCAATGCACCAGCTGGGAAGGGAGAGGGCTGAGGGACATGCCAGATTTGCCTCAGAGGAAGGTTTAGCCCATGGGAGGTGAAGACTGGAAGCATCATTCAAGGAGCCAGGGGGATGGGGATAACTGATCTGGTGTGCACTGGGCTGTGTGAGTATCTTTTGAGATGCTGTGTGCTTGGCAGCAGCCTGACCCCGCAGTGCAGTGTCAGAGCGGAACTGTTCCGGCAGGTCTCTGCTGTGGTAGCAACAGGGCACTCCTGCACCGGTGCCTAAGTCCTTGCACTTCATGGGCCACGAGGCTACAGTTGCTATAAAACAGCAGCATGTTTGAAATGCAAATAAAACAGCAGCTCCTGAGTGAGTAATGATGACAGTGTGGGCGTCAGGACCACGGAGTCCTTTACAGCCTGAGTGAAGGAGGATGGGCAAAAGCACAAGGATCCCACAGTTCCTAGGCCTACCACAAGCCCAGCTTTCTTGTGCTCCCCATCAGTGTCTAGGTTTCCTGTAGTGGTGAAGAGGAGATACGTCACATACCATCTGTGTCCGAATGAATGACATCAACAAACTGTGCATCTGTAGGATCCAGCCTCTCACTGGGCGGCTTTCCTCTGTACAAGGGGCCTGCTGGGTCAAGGCCTGCAATGCAAACCCACAGGCGTGACATCACTACAGTAGTGTGCAGCTTGTTCTGCTCGTGGGGAACAGCTATCCTTGAAACAAAAGGACTGGCAGGAGGAAGGGCTTACCAGTGATTCTTCCAAGTGTGCCATCAAACATCTGTCCCACAAAGCCAGAGATGTGTGCTCCCAGACTCACTCCTATCATGTGCAGAGAATCAAGCGATGCTCCATCAACCTGAGATTTAGAAGTACTCGTGGTCACAGATTTTTAGGCATATGAAAGGCATAAAAAATAGCAGGAGGAGGAATATAAATGCATCTCCCTACTTTTCCCACCTTTTCCCTTGGTGTGTTCCCCTCTTTACATACGGTCCCACAGTACAACCAGCACTCATGTTTGAGGCCTGTATCTGAGAGAGCTCAGGTGAGATGAGGGATGAGAACAGTTCAGGCAGTGGTTGGCCTTTCCTGGGGCAGTGACTACAGGCGTAGACAGGAATGAGTATTTGTGGGTCCCGTGAGTGAACTCCAGTTGTCCACATGCAGTTCCTGTAAGTAGTCAGCAGACACAACGATCCTCAGGATCCAGTGTCATCACTGCCTGTGCCTCTGCAACAGCTTAGAGGAGCTGGGAGCTGTAGCTGATTCTTGTAAGCTGACTTAGAAAATGAAAATAGAGTTTTTAGGTACAGGACAACAATCTGTAGAGTTTTGTACCCAGAAATGTAGAGACTTAGAGTGTAAACTGAGTATTGCAACAAAATACCACCGTACCAAGTCCAGGGCTAGAATTTGGCACTGCAGTATAGCTGCACTTACAGAATTTAATGTGTTCCTTTTTAGGAGTTTCTTTTCCCAGACATCCTGCTGGATTTAAACACTTCTCTTGTGCCCTTTACATACTGACTGTTAATGACTATATCACAGGGTGAATGTTCAACTTACCAACATTTCATCGATAAGTTTCTTTAGAATCTCAGCAACTTTTTTGCAGTTTCTGGAAGCATTACTGTAGATGACAGTTGTTGCCCCCCGGTTCCAGTCCACAAGGATGACATTCATGTCTTCTGCAGAGAGCAGGAGATGTACTAAGTCAGTGATCCAGACTGGGGCAGAGCCAGTAAGTCGATATCCATGGATGATGAAGGTGGTTTTCTTGGTCACATCTAGATACTTGGAGGCTGTTGAATTCAGTTCCTCAGCACAGTTTAGGTTCTGTCTCGTGTAAAGAAGCAGCTTCACTTTCAGGTCTGTCCCTATCAAGGCGTTGCCGATGCCAAGAGCTGTGAATGCAGGGCATGTCTGCCTGGGATCTGAAAGGAGCACAGTGTGGTAATCCTGAGGTTAGCACCAATGCGTTTGCTTTGACCTTTTCTATCTGCCAGACCTGCACAGGCACAGAAACATATGTTGTGAGCTGCTTGAGCAGGGGCTGCTCCTTTCCTCTCCATCATGTTTATGACAAGTTACCCTGAAACTTAGGTTTTCTTGCCATGTTGGAATAAAGACAGCAAGTGTACCTTCTCAGAGCAGCGTGAAACGGCACAGTCCTGCTTCTGCTAGCAGTGGGTAGGTGCCATAAACTCCCCCAAAATCCCACTATTGTAAGGAAGGTGTTAGAGACTGACAGCTGTTGCTGTATTAGTTTGAGAGCACACCCAGATGGACAGGTTCTAGGGCAGAGAGATATCCTCGTGGTTTGTTTGTAACTCCAGTCAGGAGCTGACAAGCTGCAGAGGATCTTGCTGTTGTGAGGGGCAGCTCAATGCTTCATTTGTATTTGCAGATGCAGCCTGCTATTTCAGACTGCAAAATGGGACACCCTTTGACCGCATGAGATATGTTACTGATACTGCTTTATACACAGCTGAAGAGTAACTGAATTTTATGTAAGTGCTGTTTTATGGGACAGTCTCTGCCATTTGAAAGTCTGTCTTTGTTCCTTTCTTTTCCAGCAGAACACCATCTGAGCCTTCATAGTCCAATACAGTGTCTGACAGGGCACTGGCAGGGAGTGGAATAACTGTCTACAGACAGACATTGCATATGAAGACTCTCCCAGGTTTTGTAGCTTCTTCCTGGTTTACAATTCTTTTCCCCAAATCCCCTTAATCTTTTTGAAGAACCTTGTGGGAGAGAGTGTCTCTCTCATGTATATGCCTTGGGCTGCAATAGTTGTTCAGGCTGCAGTTGCAAGAGAAATTTTCCTGATCTCTGTTGCTTAAAAGGCTGTGCAGTAGGTAGAAGGGTTTAGAAAACCTGCAGCTGTAAGCTAATTGTGCTCTAGCAAGTCTCCAATACTCTGTGAATTTTAAATTCTAAAGGATCAAACTCTCAGTTTCTATGAGGAACTTTTCCAGTTTCTACTCATTTTTTAATCAGTAGCATGAGAATGATATAAATGCCATTTGTCTAGCACATAAAATAATCTGCTCAGTTGCCATAGTTCTGATAATTACTTTGTAAAAGCCCCGGGAGTTCCAGAATTATAAGTTAGTAGGTTAAAAGGATGTTGCTGTTAAGTCCAACTGGACATTTTAAATTGCTACCATAAATTCAGAAGTAAATGTTAACATTTGAAATCCAGGGAGTCCTTCCTGTGTAAAGCCTCTGGTAAAACACGTGTAGCAGAATGGGAGCATTGGAGAATGTGCCCTCAGCCAGGCCCAGGGAACAGCAGCTGAAATCGGTGCCCTTTGAATTGAGGGTGTTCTGCCTTTAATGCTTCCATCAGGGCTTCCAGGGGCAGTGTGGCTCTGGGCCCTGCTTGCACAAATAAAGGTGACCTGGGTGGCTTCCTGCTGCCCAGCTTGCTCTCACCTCATTCTTACAGTGCCAAGGTGCTCCAGAGAGTTCCCCTATGACACTGCTCATATAAGGATTTCAAAGTAACTAACAAAGAAAAATTGTCATTTTTTTGCTGATAGGCACCAGCATACACAGAGATACTCAACGACTGTCCTCTAGGTGCTACTGCAACATAAAAAATGCAATTATATTTATTTCTTCCTAATAACTAGAAATTGGTTTAGTTATTGTATAGTAGTATTATGTAGTATTGTTAATAATCTTTACCACCGCTGAAGCTGTAGTAATACAGGCAGAAATGCCAGGCAGAAATTACTTCTATATAAGTGCGAGATTGCACTGATTAATTTCTTTCTAGATCTCCTGCGTGGCACTGAGGCTTTCCCAGAGGAGCACTGTGTTTGTTACCAGAGCAGCCCATACCTCCTGCTAAAGAGCTTTTGAAGAGCTAATACCTAACACAGGAACTGTTTAAAAGCCTTTGTTATATCTGCACCAAGTCTGTTAAATTTGTTCTATTCTGATTAACAAAATCAGATCAGTGCTAATAGTGGGGGGAAAACCTGCCAGCTTGGTGCATATCCCAGACTCATCCAGTGTGTGTTACAAAAGCTGACATATGAGGACAGCCATTTATCCTGGCTCTGCTCTTTGTTCTGGTAGGCACAGTGAATCCTTTCCCAAATGGCTGGAAGTGTCTTTGGAACTCCAACATGAATTCTCTGATGGGGCAAGAGGCTTACTGAGATTAATTCTGCAAGTAAATAAGTGAGGTAGATGCTTATACTCTGTCACTGTATTTAACCTGTGCCCAACAGACCACTTCCCTCCAGGAAAGGTGAATAAATGTGGCAATTAACGCAGTGTTCCATTAACTCACTTCCAGCCCTGTCATGGCCATTATTAGCTTGCTTAACAGCCTCATGCAGTTCACTTTGCTCTCTCTGCTCCATTTTCTGATATGTAAAATAGGATGGCAAGCACCAGTTCCCTGGGCGAGGTGCTCTGACATCTCCACAGGGCACACACCAATCTGTGAAACTGATGTTCCTATGTGGGAGCTGGACATCTTTTGTCTGGAGCTTGAGATCAGCCTCTGAGGTGCTACTGCAGGAGAAGAAGCACCTGCAGAACAACTTGGTTCTGAAGTTATATGTATACTCTGAAGTTATGTACTCCCAGTCTGGGAGTGTTGCAGCCATAAGAATGGTCACAGGCAGACCCTGTGGTATTTACTGCAGTCAGTGCTACTTAAGGCCTTCATTCCCCGGGTGTTTCTCATTCATTTCTTGGAGGTGATGTTTGGAGGCTTTTTCTTCCTTCTGTCCTGGATGTTCATCCTATGGACTGATGGAGTTTGCAATAGTGGCATTTTGGGGCTGTGATCTTGAGGCTGTCTCTGTGAATATCATAGAATTGTCAGGGTTGGAAGGGACCTTAAAGGTCATCCAGTTCCAACCCCCCTGCCATGGGCAGGGACATCTCCCACTAGAGCAGGTTGCTCAGAGCCCCATCCAGCCTGGGCTTAAAAACTTCCAAGGATGGGGCTTCCACCACCTCTCTGGGCAACCTGTTCCAGTGTCTCACCACCCTCACGGTGAAGAAATTCTTCCTAATGTCTAAACTGAATCAACCTTTCTCTAGTTTTAATCCATTCCCTCCAGTCCTATCACTGCCTGACAGCCTAAAAAGTCCCTCCCCAGCTTTCTTGTAGTCCCCTTCAGATACTGGAAGGACACAGTAAGGTGACCCCGGAGACTTCTTTTTTCTAGGCTGAACAACCCCAGCTGTTTCTATATACTAGCAGCTGAATTTAACTCTGACAGTCTGTCCTCTTGCAAAGTGAAATTCCAACAGATTTTTCACTTTGGTGGGTCAGTGGTCACTTGGTTAGATTTGTAGTTGTCCTAGCTGTGGTCCTTAGGAGACTGTATGGCCACACAGAGCCTGTGAAGGGGGCTGCTCACCCTGCCCACACCTTGTGTGGACCTCAGAGAAGCCTGCTGCTGCTTCTGCATCTGCCTGCCGTTTCACTGACCCTGAAAACACTGTCACCTTGTCTGGGCTTTCTACAGGTGTGTTTCAACAGACTGGTCTTATGCATCAGTGGTGAGTTTTCAGCTCTAAGCACACTTCACCACCACACAGCAAATCTCAGTAGCATTAGTGGAGCTTTCTGTCCCTTTTCCACAGAGGGAGCGTGCCCTTTACATCCTAAATTGGTGGTCCGTATCTCAATGGGTCTCCTTGGTACCTTTTCAAACGATCCTTTTTCACCTCTTATGACATTTCCTACAGCATATTTAACAAACTAAGCAAAATGTGTCTCCAAGATTACCCCAGAGAGCCTGATGAAATACAAGTTAGTATACTGTTGTAGTTTTTTTTTTTCCAATCCTGTTTGTTTTCCCTACAAAGCAGAGAGCTGGAACTTGACTTGCTCCCATGTGTATGCTAACACAAGGCAGTACATTTGTTTATTGTTACACAGGTTGATTCTTGATAGGGTTGTGAGGATATCAAATGAAGCTTATTGTTTGTAAATGGTAATTCATCCTCTGCGTCTGTCATATAAGACACTGCTGAAAAGAAATCATTCTTCTCTGAAGATTTCCAATGACATTTTCAGTGTCAGTGGATAATACTTATATATGAGAAATGTTTGTGAAGTGAGGAAAAGATAATAAAAATGACTTCTGGTTTTACATTTGGAACTCTTTAGAGCTGACAGTGTTCATGTAACCAGTATGATTTGCTTTGCGAAAATAAATAATGCTAGTGAAAAGCCCCGTGCAGTAACTGTAATGCAGAGGGTAGATATATTCGTGTTCGCATAGCACAGAAAGCATCTTACATTTTACAAAAACACTCAAAACAAATGCTTGATTTCTTACCTGTTTTCACCCCATAGAAAAGGTAGATGAACACAACACACAGCCTCAGCATATGGACTTCCACATGGAACTTCTCCACATAAAATATTTTAAGGATCCCACAGTTTCTTTGGCATGTGTCTCCTGTCTCTGGCAACAGTTTGCTCTCTTCCTTTCTGCCAGTAACAGTAGGTGTGGTGAAAGGAGGAAGTTACCAGCCAAGAAATGAAGACCAGTCTTTAGTTATACAACTAAAGCTGCTTCTTAAAAAGGTGGGGCACCTTCTATTCTATCAGGTTTACTTATTTTAAATATAGTTTGCCCTGGGGAATTACTAATCAGACATAAATGGTTTGGTATCATGCTGTAAGCAGCAATTTAACTAAACGTGTTGAAACTAAGGAAGTTACTGCATGTCTGTTTGTCTTTTGCAAAGAATGTCAAATAGCAGCAAAGATCGTGGGTGTCACTGCAAGTCTGATAAGCATCTGGGCAGGGCCAGCACTTGGTTTCACAGGGCCCTGTGTTGGTAGCATTCATGTCATTCCCTACTCTTCCACATCCCTCTGGCTCTCCCGAGCACCATGCCCCAGCATCCCTTCTACAAGACCCTGTCAGCTCAAGCAGGAGGCAGATGCAGAGCACTGTGTTGTAACACAGGAAGGGTACCATTTTTGTCAGTCTGGGTCTCCGCTGGGCTGCCAAGCAACTGCTGTCTTGGATGACACTTGTACTTCTGGCATCCCCACCACATTTTCTTGCAGACCTGCTGGAGCCTCATGAATCCAGCTCTAATTCAAGTAAGAAGGGCTTTTTATTTTCTCCCTGATGGACAGAAGTAGATGGAAGATGCAAAGACAACTGTCAGAGGCAGGAAAGGAAGTCTGAAATTGTACCTGGAAGATCTAGTGGCAAAATTGCAAAGATGAGGTTGGTGGGGAGTTTGTTAAAGGGGTGAGAGACAGGAGAAGAGAGAGCAGGGATGACTGCTGGACAGAGGCTGTGTGGTAGCTTTGCCTAATGTTTTCTTAGTAAATTCTTCTAACCCAGGCTAGGTAAAGGGAACATAGGGAGGATCAGAAACACCTCACTAAGCACAGACTCGGTGTTTTCCCCCCTGGTGGTGATCCAGTGAGGAGCTGAACTGTTACCGTTCCCAGCTGCAGAGCTGGTTTTTTGGTCCATGCTGGTCATATGAAGCATTTTGACTTTACTAATTCTTGGGTTAATCCTTAGCTCCGCCTGCTGGCTGCCTGCAGCTCCTTCTTGTTCAGACAAGTGTAGGCATGGATTACACCTCAGAGGTGTGCACCCAGCAACCCATGGGGTATTTTCACAAGCACCTTGAGCTCTTCATCCTCATACAGCTCAGCAATCACAGTCTCAGAGGACATGTGTCATGCCATGATTCTATTTGGTAATCACACAGGCAAAAGTTGGGTTTTGTTATTTTGAAGAGGATAAACATTGAGAAAAGACACCAAAAAACTTCTGTGGAGTCTGGAAGCTGCAGGAAGTGCTGCTTCTGATACACTGGCAAAACAAAATCATTTGAAACATTGTTTTCTTTCCAGTTCCTTTCTCACCTCTACCAGTAATCCTAAACTCTTGTCAAAATATTTTCTCCTTAGCGTGTTCTGCCAATGGTGCGAAGGAATTGGTCCAACAGTGAGACAAGCAAGATGAACAGAAGGCTTTTACCTATAGAAAAAGACAATTTGAGAATCGGAGATAAAATGAGATAAAGAAATTAAGAGGGCTTTGCCTTTCTTCTAAGCACCAAAGAGAGGTAAGAATCTATTGCCTGAAGCTAAGCCCCCCTTGTTTCTTTTCACCATTGCTTTCCTCAGATTTCCATTTCTCATCTGAGATAGCTCATCCAAATGGCTATCAGTTCGGTAGGTGGTACACCAGGATAGGCAGGCTCTTCCAGGTGACAGAGCACTGGAACAGACTGTCCAGAAAGCTTGTGGAGTCTCCTTCTCTGGAGATATTAAAAATTTATCTGGGTGTGATCCTGTGTAACTTGCTCTGGGTCATCCTGCTTTAGCGGGGTTGGGGCGGGGAGGTTGGACGAGATGATCTCCAGAAGTCCCTTCCAACTCTCACCATGCTGGGATTCTGTGATTCCTTCTAATTCTCAACCATCCCTCAAAAGACAATGATTTTGAATAACCACAATTTTAGCATAAATTAGACTGACTGTTTACAGTACACCTATTGGCAAACACACCTGGGATGTCAGCACTGCAAATGTCGTCCACCACTACCGTCAAATTCTGAGATAAGAAATTCAAAGAACCACCACTGTTTACAGATTACTTCCAGCTCTTGAATCCTCTTGACCAGTCTTTCATGCCTGCCCCACTCAACTTTCCTCAGCCACACACTAGTTAAAGATGGTAACAACTGACACGGCTGTTTGCTTTTTGCATGCTGACCTCTAACTACAGAATGCACAGAAATACTTTTCAGGACATAAGCCTTCAGAGTCAGATGTGATCCCATTGTGAGCTCTGCAATCAGTAACAACTTGAGACAGTAAAAACTACTTCTTTTATCACATCTAGAAAAGATTTAAGATCAGAATTGGCACCAACGTAAGTACAATTTAACAGAAGATATGAAATAATTTTACATAAGAGAAACGTTCTGATACTAGTTCTGAGCTGTCAGCCATTGTTATTTCACACCCATTATAGAAACATTTTAAACTCTGGTCACTACGAGTAGAACAATTGTTTGAATCTGAGCCTTCTTCAAAAATGTTGTTTCCTCCTTCAAGAAGCATATGACAGCAATAGTCAGCTGAAAAATATTTCTGATATTTCATTAATGCATCTAATGCATTAAATCTCACTGATTCACTAGTTTCCTGTGGGTGGAACGTTTTCGTGGAGATACTGGAGAGCCAAATCTGTCCACTTCATTTCTTGCTCTTTCACAGACTCTGTTGTGCCTCCATTGTCTTGCTCTGGCTCAGGAAGTTCATTCTGAGAAGAAAACAGAGGTACAATGCATTCTACACAAAATACGCTTCCTGAAAGGAGCAGGTTACTAAGACTTCATATAGATAAATACAAAAATCCACAAACGAGACCAGAGGGTGCATCTGAACAATATATATTGTACATACTGATCCATTTAAAAATATTACTAAGCCCAGTTATGAACAATATTCTTTTCACATGAATATGGTGTTTAATACGAAAGGTAAATTGGTTTTCCAGGACCCTGGGGCCTTGCTATACACTCAGACTGCACATGCAGTGAAGAAGGAGAAGAATATATAGCAAATGCAAAGTAAGTAAATAATAATGCGATGCAATTATTCCATAGCTTGTTTGCAATGTGTTTCTTCTGCTGTTGCCAGGAATACAGATACTGCATTTATTATAGCTGTTATTAAGACAACTGGCAGGTGAGAAATCCTTCGTCTTTCTCCATGCTGAACTCAGCTGTGGCTGTGCTGCATCAACAGTAGAAGTCAGAAACCCCTGCCAGGTGCAACACAGAGCTGCTCACCACACAGTACAGAAGAATTATCATTTAACTGAGATTTCATTTTCCTTCCTTATATTAGGTGTTCTCTGTGTTGCTGGATTGGTGCAGTCACACAGAGTGTGTGTTATTCTGCCAGATAACATTTGGACAAGAATTCTGAGTTCTAGATCTCTGGAAATCCCAGCACGAGATAAATAAAGTTTTTCAGGTTTGAAAACAGCATATGATTTGAGCCTATTTGAGTTCATATGCATTTCTCAAGTGAGGACTGGATCAGATGCTCAGGACAGGCTCAAATACCACTTTACAGCCATTCTCTTTGTTCCTTTACAATGTCACTGAGTAAGTCTCCTCTTTTCCTTATGTGATCAGAGCCAATCCCATCCCTGGGGATCTTTATATCCACAGCCAGGCCTTTCTTTCTATTGTTAATTGGTGAGGCTCCCTGCTCTGAGGCTGTGATCTGTATGTGACTGTAAGTAGCTCAAGAGATGGCTATAAGGAAAGAAATAGTAATGTTTGGACAGAGGGTAAAGGCAAATGTCAGCAATGAACTATATAGCATTCTGCCTGCCTGAGAAAGGTTATCTCACGCACAGGGTGGTTTGGGCTTGTGTCTCTGAGAATCACAGTTCTGCAACATCATTCCCTCTAACCCAAATTTTGGCAGGAAAACTTGTGTGCTGGATTTTGGAGGTGTGTAGCTGCTCCTTGCCCTCTCTGAAAAGACAGTGGTGTAAGGGCTAAAGCTTGAGCCATGTCACTGGCAATTTGCAAATGTCTCTGTCCTAAAAGAAACGAGCAGCCTATCAGTCCCCAGGATCTTAGTACAACTGCTTTGTCAGTACTGATCAGGGTAAGGGTTGTGTGTACCAGAGAGAAAAAGGAAAGGGAAAATCCTCAGATACCTCTCTGCTCCCTGGTAGTTTTAAAATGGCTAAAGAAAGGCATCAGTGTGGGAGATCTGAAGCTTCAACTCTGGGCTTTGGGGGATCTGAGGTAGCTTCTCCCCAGCTGCACTTCTCTGGCCTCACAGCTGTACGCTGGAGGAAAAGATAACTGCCATGTCTTGGGGGCAGCACTACAAGGAAGAGTCCTGCTGCTGATGCCAGTTCGTCACTACTATCCTTGAACTGGCAACAGCAACGCTGTATCTGGAAAAGACTGATTAGGAACATGTTTGAAAAATTTTCAGCTTCTTCTGATGGAATTTCAGAAAGTGGAAATAAAACATAACTAAGACTGGAACCATCAGTATGAGACTGATCCTCTCTGTTTTACAAACCAATGGGGAAACCACTTCAAACACTAGTAACATGAAGGGGAAGCACAGAGAAAAGATAATGCTGTTTCTCCCTGTTGCCAAACTCAGAACTGTGTGAGGGGGAGGTCACTCCAGTTCTAAGAAGATTAGGTAACTGGTCAGGGGAAGGGGGAGAGAAACATCTACATCCTCACATGCACACAGGAATGACTGGCATATGGTACAAGGAAAGAGTGAGGCAGATCCATCCTGGGAACCTGTTGTACAAATTGCCTGCGCCACAAATAATACTCTCTGGGCTGTTTCTTGGAAGGGGCTGTGATAAACACACCAGTCTCAGATTGATAAGTAATGATTCACCTACCAGAGGGATAGCCACGTCCTCGTACGGCAATTTATCTTCTCTCCAAGCATCATCGATCAAATCCAGGATTCTGCCGTCACGTTGCACTTCACTGTCCATGGTTGTAGCAGGCGAGTACAGCTAAACCTGTGACACAGAGCAGATACTCTTTCTAATATCCGCATCCCCTGCCAAGTAGCTGGCGTTTGGACTATGGGCTTGCTCCAGCTTTGATCCAATTTCTATTACACTTTTATGGAAAACCTTGATTTTCCTAATCCACTCAAAAAGGGGTTATAACCACAGGAGTACTACTTCATCTGAAAAGAACACTGTCAAACTGAATTGCAGATTGATACACATCAGAGATGGATATATAAAGCAAGGCAGTTATTATTAATTATGGAGATTTACATGTCTTTATAGCTGTTGCCCTTTAGAAGTCTCTTTTGAGTGAGCTTGAGCAAGAGCTCCCCCGTCCCATCTAACTTGGCTCCTTGTCTGCTGCCTGCTCGCTTTCAGTCCCTGATCAGTGCCGTAATTTGCCTGCATCTTCACGAGCCTGGGAAAGAGCTGCCACAAAGGATTTAATGGCACATGAAGGATTTAATGACACACAAAACGGTACCAAAACCTGAAGTCCAGGAAACTGGGGAAAGGGGAAAATTAAGACCTGTCTTCCACCTCCAGCTACCGTCATCATTCCAGGGGTACCTTGTCGTTAGTACTCCTCCCACCTTGAAATGGCACCTCAGAACCTGCCCCCGTTGTGACTCCCGCGGGACAAGCAGCCAGCAGCAAGCGACTCGATGGCGCCAGGCTTGGCGACTACCGAGAGTTCTCTGAAACCAAACCGGCGTGGGGCTCTGGGAGCGTGCAGGAGCCGCGCGGCTCCAGAGCTGCTCTCACACAGACCTCGCCCTTCCCTCCAGGGCCGCGGAGCGTTCCCGACGGGCCGTGGGCGGGGACGGGCCGAACGGCATCCTGGCCCCAACCGGGGTGATGCGGCCCCTGCCGCTCCCGGCGTCCCTCCTGGCTAGGGCAGCCCCGGAGCTGTCCCGGTAGCCCCCAGCCGGCTGGCGCGGCCCGCTACCCTCCCCGCTGCCCGCGGCCTACCCTGCCCATCTCCGGGACACCGCCTCGGCTCCGCAGGGCGCAGGCGCAGTCCCCGCGCAGGCGCAGCGCTCGCCCGCCGCCGGGGCTAAGGCTTCGCTCTGCCGTTAGGTTGGCAACGGGGAGGGGGCTTGGGGGGAGGAGGGAGGGACGGGCCGGCCGGTGGCGAAGTTGTTTGCGGAGAGGGGAGACGAGGCGAGGCAAACCCAACCCGGCCCGGCCCGGCCCGGCCCGGCCCGGCCCACTGCTGGCTGCCGGCCAGCTGGGTACCGACCGTCGGCCCCAGCCGCGGGGTCTGACCCGCAGTGGGCGAGCGGGGCCGGTCGGCGCAGGGAGCCCGGAGCGCGTACCCGGGGGGAGGTGTCCAGGGTTTCTTCCCCAGGAGCGGCTGGAAGGGCCCCGGCAGCGGCTCGGCCTGCCGGCCAAAGCTCTCCCGTTCCAGAGCCGCGTGTGCGCGCCTCGTACGCGGCCGTGCAGCGTCGAGGCTCCCGCTGGGGAGGAATCGAGAGGCAGGAGGGTGAGGGCGGTTCTGGCGAGTCCGGGCGGCTTTACGGTGAGCACGGCTGAGGGGACGCTGTCCCGGGTCGCTTCTTTCCTCGGCGAAGCCCCATCCGGTTCAGGGCGGATCCTGCCGGGCTCGGAGCGGCGGGAGGCGGCACTGGCAGCGGCTGGCGGCTCGGCACCTCTCGCTGTCGGCAGCTCGGCTGCAGCGGGGGTCGCCCCTTGCTGCGCGCTGCGAGCTTGCTGCCAGCAACGCTTTAACACTGCGCCCTGCTGAGCTTTTTCAGTGCGAAATGATCCCTGCCTTTTCTCGCGGGCAGTGTTCTGAACTCTTCCTGTGTATTGTCACATTGTCTCCACTCGACTCCACTGCTACGATTTTTTCTAGAGTTGGGATGCTAAACCTTATTAATTTTCAAATGTTTTATTCCTCTTTTTTTTTTTTTTTAAAGCTCTTGCTTCAACTGTAGTTAACGGTCTTCTCTTGTGGTATCTGTGTGAGTCTTTACTTAGTTGCCTGTAACTTGCACACTGTGATTTGCAAGCTTGAGAGGTCAAAATAACTCTGATGTAGCATAAAACTGGTTAGGGATGTCTGATTTTAAGGCTCTCCCCCCAAACCTGGGTAAACTGGCAAGGATGCAAAGCTGGCAGACTCGGGCATCCTACCTTGAGGGCCCTGCTTAAAGCCTAAGAGAAGCAAGGTAGATGCTGTCTGCTTCCTCATGGCACTAGAGCTTTCAGTTTGAACTGATCCCAGCCTCTCACAGCAGGAGCTGCTGATAAAGGGCCTGGATTGCTCTCCGCATTTTCTTTGTGAGTTTTAGCCCGCATTCTCGATGGTGGACAATGAAATCTCCCTGCTACCCGCAGGAGATTGGTTCTGTGTAGGTGTGATTACAGTGAAACAAGAGATGCCAGTGTCGGCTGTTTCCACCTGGAAAACTCTCTTGGAGAGCTGTCAGCAGCTTTAGGGATCTGCTCATCTGCTCTCCTCAGCAGCTCTGCCATCAGCAGTACGACGAAGGTGTTCTGCATACTGACTGAGTTTTGTTAAGCACAGACAGGACCAAAGAGAGACAGAACACTGTATCAGAATAGGGTGTGTGGTAGGATATGCATTTTTTTTGTATGTGTGTGGTTTAAAATACAGGGACAAGCTTTAATCTCTGGGTGGTGTTTTAACATGCTGTAGGAGCCAGATAGAAGCTCTGATGGAAGTGAAAGAGAGCAAAGCTGAGTCCGTGTTTCTGCAAGTCTGTTTAGATGACCTGCCCACCCTTTTGCTGATTGCTTATTTATGCCTTATTAATCCTGGAGGAAGCTGGTTGTGAGGATCTGTCTCTAAATACTTATGGAAGTGCATAGATGTTTTGGAAACAGCAGATTGTGTGAATACTTCCACAGAGTGAAACTGAAGGATAGTTTTGTGTCCTCTGGATGAGTTAAACCATTTTTCTCCAGAGAGCCACTGTTTTATGGAGAACCCACTGAAATAAATTCTAGCTTTCTGGGTGTGGTTCCGTGGGAACATTTTTTTTGTTTGTTTATTCCCCATTTTTGCCTTTATTGTAAACATTTGTTGCTTCACAAATATGTGTAACTTCTGTGTGTATGTACATACACGTGTGTTTGTGACTTCAAGGATGTAATTTTTTTAACTGCTGCTGTAAACCTGTGCAACTTATTTTCATAGCTTAAGGCACCAGAGAAGTTTTTAAAGAGTGAGTGCTGTTTTAAAAGAAATTTCTCACCACCGTACAAACCAGTGATGTGTTCTGGATGTGATCGTAAACTGTGTGGTCTTTTTAACCGTGGCTGTAATGGAGACCTGGGAGAGATCTGATTTATGGATAGATTCTTACTGCTACTGGCTGCAGGCTGCTTGTGGTTTTTCTCTGAAGTGACAGATGTCCTTGTCAGAGATGGATCTTGGTCTGGCCCATTTGAAAATCTCAAGAGTGTGGATGGTCCTCTGCAGTTTGGTGCACCCAGGAGATATGCCACTCTGTGTGTTCAGTTTGCCCATTTGCTGAAGTGAAGGTTCTCTTTCACTGCTACTTTGAGTTATTCCATTTATGAAATCACACGATTATATCACCACAATTTGATGGTGTTGAGTGGTTGCATTGGGTCCTTTTTTTCTTTTTTTGTTGTATGTTCATGAAGGTGACCATTGTTTTCCTCACCTGTAATTGTATGCTAATTGTAATATTTTTTAACTTCTTTCCTCTGTGAACTTCTGCTTCTGTTTCACTTGGATGGAGAAGTAGCTTTGTTCATATGTTCCCATGACTGACCGCTGCTTTTGTGTACTTCCCTAGCTGCTAAAACCACCAGGAGCTCTGGTGATGGAGGCTTTGCTGGAAGGTATGCAGAGAAAAGGGCAGGACAGGTACGTATGCAACCATATACACCAGTCATTCAAAATCATTTGAGTATTAACCTTTCCCCTTATTCAGAATCAAATCGTCTGGTACCATCTGGTGTCAGATATTATAGCGTTGTTAGAAATTTAGCTTTATGTTTTCCTGAAAACAGTACCTCTTTTTGTTGTTGTTTTTGTTGTAACCCTTCTTACCATCTAACATCAGGAGCAGTAGTAATTAAAGGTATGAATATTATTTTTTGTAACAGCCTTGCAAGGCTCATGAGACATGACTGTTATCTGGTTTTTATTGAAAACATCTGATTATTTCCTGCTCAAGTTGAAACTGCAGAGTCCCATTCATCTCCGAAGAATCCTTAAGGCTGTCTTAGATGAAAGTATCTAGACTTTTGTATCCCCAAGCGAGATTGTAGTGCCAATAATGGAGAAAAATGTTTTATGTGTTAAACAATTGAAGCAGAAGTCACCAATGCTGTTTACACAGTAATTTTTGAGAATGTGACTCAAGTTTACCGATACCTTCTCTTCTACAGAGAACTGCTTGCAGAAATCAAGTTTAGACTTGGCTTTGTTAGCAGATGCTGCAACAGAAATGCTCTTCCTCTCTATAATAGCTGCTGACTTTTGGTTAACTTGCAGGACAGGGTCAACTTCAAATTTAACTGACTTTGACTCTTTTAAGAAGTATTTCTTTCCCTATAGAAAAGCTGCCAAGCTGTGAAGTGTGCATATGCCCTGGGGAAACGGGGAAATTTCAGTCCCTTAACCTATTGATTTCCATTTCTTTTCAGTGCTTCCTGTTTGACAGTCAAATTAAAGGGGTACAGATCATCATGGAGTTCACCGCCCTCTAGGGCTGTATCTTGCAAGCCTTAATATTGTCCCTGGCTTAGCAGCTTGTGAAGTTTTGGAGGAGTTAGTTGAATTGGCCTCAGTAATTACTGCACCAAATTAGAAACTGCAGCGTCGCTAGGGAGCATGCTCTCCCGGGTGGGTTGGGAATGTTTTATTCTTCATTATCGTGTTGTCATCCAACCCCCGCTACCTAGTGGGTTTGTCTATATTTGTGATAAACTTCTGTTTTCAAGGGCTAATAGCCTGGCTGTAAGATTTCTCTTGTGACTGAAACATGGTATAAAATGCCTCTACCTGGAGAGCAATTAAGACAACTACAAAGTATGGGTAAAACATGCTTTGGTTTACTTATTGCACAGTACTGAGACAAAGGGATAAATGTTTATGGGTTCTTGTAATAGTTCTCTGTATGGAGGACAAAGCCCGCTGTATTTAATGTGTGCAGGTCATTCGTCCTCCCTGGGATCTCACAAGTATTCTTTGTTGGTCACTGCCAAAGGTAGATCTCTGCCCAGTGATGTGAACATTCCACTTGAGATCCTGCTTTAGAGAACGGGCTGAGTTTGTATAGTTCAGTCTATTCCTCTGCAAACTAATTTGCACAGTGTGCAGAGTTGGTCTCCTGGTGCAGGTCAGTTTGTTCTTATGGCTTTGTTGGTATGGGACACTGGACCTGTGTTGGGTGGTGTCAGCTTTGTAACTTCAAACTCTTTCCCTTACAGTGGTGGGTTCTTGACTTCCTGCGAGGCTGAGCTGCAGGAGCTGATGAAGCAGATCGACATTATGGTGGCTCATAAGAAATCTGAATGGGAAGGACAGACCCAGGCTTTGGAAGCTTGCCTGAATGCTCGAGAGCAGGAACTTTCCTCTGTCAGGGGTGCTCTGCAGGAAAAAAATAAGGAGGTACCTCAGTTTCATACTGTTTTCTGATGGGTGACAACCTGTGTGTTTTACACATTACAATACATCATAAAGACTGAACCTGAATTTGTGAGTTTCACTTTGCATGGACATGTGTTTCGGCTATTGTTTTATCAGTTTTGGTCTATTGTTATTTGGGTTTGTTTGTTTGAGTTTTGTGTGGTTTTTAAAATATTTAAATGCCAAGCCAAAACAAGGGGTTAACCTTAGCAAATAGTTGTGCCAACTGAAACAGGAGCCTGTCTCATAGTTGGAAATTGGTAATAAAACTTACAAAGGAGCCTGTTGAACAAGGTGTCCGATTTATGATTTGATCATAATCAAGTGATCAACTCCCTAAGGGTTGGTGGAAGTCCACAGATTGAACTGTCAGAGTTTCTAGAGAGAACCCAGGGACACTGACTGGCTACAGCAGTAATCCACAGCCCAGCAACCTGCAGTCATTGGTAGAAAAAGCTTTGATAGTATAAACTACAACAAGAAAGTGCTGGGAGATTCTCCAAGGGCTATTTTATGCAGCTCAAGTTTTGTAGCCCTTAATTAAAGGTCTGCTGGAAGCACAAAATTCTCTGTATCAGTGGAGGAGAACTAGTAAATGAAGTTTTTGCATAGGATGTGGACTGTAAACTTTCTCTTGTGCAAATGAATTGAGGTATCTTTTCTTGGATGAGCCGAAACCAGCAGGAGTCTGAGTGGCTGTATCTTAGATCGAGCCACATTGACATTTTCTGAAAGTGTTTAAAATTCATCCTTACATTTACCGCTTCAGTGTCCTATCTTTCAGCAGACTCCTCACTACAAATTGTGTTTTGTCAGCTCTCTGGTGAAGCTGTTTTGACTTCTTGGGTCGAGAGCCAGCTGATAACTGCACAAGCAGCTGGGTTTTTTGGGTGCCTGTAGAGCTATACTACATCCTCAAAATTACACAAGTACTGCTGCAGCTATTGGTTATCTGGTGTGGAATCTAGTAAACTAGAGAGATAGACAGGTTGTAGCATCAGTGGGTTAAGAACTCTGTAATTTCTTGTTAACATGGTCAGGTGCTTCTACTGGTCCACATGGCAAGTTTTGGAATTAATGTCTTTGTTACAGGCTATTAAATCTGGAGTCATGCCACAGGGTTTTCTTTTGCAAGAACGGTGATTTTTATCATACAGGTTATCAATGGTATTATCAATTGTTTTTCTGCAGACACTTTTCAAATATTTCTTACAACTAAAACCATTGATTTAAAACCAGAAATATAAACAATGGTTAAAGTCACTACTGGAGTATTTTTATGCTTTTGATTTACTCATACGAATTTTCTTTGATTTCTTTTAATTCATTGGCTTGCTGTACTTTAGACCTGTAGTTAGAAAAGTGGCCACTCTGGGTTGTGGATGGGAAAAAGATGGGGGGGGAAGACAAAAATGAGTCACAGGAGGAGTTGCATCAATATAAGGAGAGTCTTTCCCATAAGTTTCAAAGTCCTTTCTTTGTCTCTTTCATTTCTTCACATTATTTGGAATCTCTGCTTCACCTGAGTGTAGTAAAATAATGACATGACCATCTTTCCTTTTAGTAGCTAGCTTGAAATCATAATGCGTGTTTATGAAGAATTTGATGAAAATGTCCTATAGAAATAGCCTTTTGACACAAGCCCAAACTGTCAGCTTCATCCCCCAGAATGAAAGCCAGAAACTGGCTCAGAACAAGCAATCAGAACAGAAATCTTTGGTAGGCTGAGCTCAGAACTGTTTAGGTGTACACTTAATCTGATTCATAATGAGTGACCCCATTGAAATGTGCAGTTGTTAACAGAATTAGAATCTTTTAGTAGTCATTTACCACTGCTACCATAATGTATACTTGTGAAATGAAAACTAATTCTAGTACATACTAATAATGTCCACTTCTATAGTTTTATTCTTTGCTTTTTAACTCTTTGTTCAGGTTGGTGTGTTGCATCGCCAGGTAGAGGACATGCAAAAAGCCAATCAGGACATGGCTAGAGACTATGAACAACAGCTGAAGAAATTTCAAGAGGAGGTGAGCTGTAAAAAGAGAAGACTGGATTTTAGCTCCCAGTTGATACACAATCTGATAGGTGAAATACTTTGCGTCATTGCTTTTGTTCAAGTGCCACGGTTTTAAAACATCCCCTTCTTTCCATGTTCTTACAAAAAAAAAAAAAAAAAGCATTGAGTGTAGACAAAGTAATATTTTTATGCTTCATGAGGCCTGTGTTTTGCACTTTGGAGGACCTTAGTGATGAACAGGAGAGTGTTGGAGGAGAAATATGTAATAGATATATTGTTACAGTTTTCATGTGTTAGATATCTGCAGAAGTTTACTGCAAAAATGTCCTGTGTTCACCCATCCTAGTCACCATAGTGCTTATGCTGGAGTTGCCATGGGTACAGGCAGCAGCAGTTTACTCTTTCAGTATTTCATGAAATTAAAAAAGGGTGGTGATGTGACTGGCCTGGATTGTGTGAGAGATCAAGAAGTAAGAATGGTATGGAGTCTCTCTTTGCCTCCATCGACTCTGATTTTGTTGGTAAGGATTTTGTTCTCTCAAGGTGTGTTAGACTTAATACTCTTAATAAAAAAATATACTTAGAAAATATGTTTTGAATAATTTCAGAGCTTTTATCTCAAAAAGCTTCTTATTCACCACAAGGTAGTACATGTGGAATGCCCTGCAGGTGGTAGAGCAACATTCTGTGTTTATGCTTTAACTCTTTTGCCCGTCTCCACGTGCTTGTCAATAGCCGTGGGTTAAATGGCATGAACAGCTAGTAGAGCAGTGACCTCTTTTCTCTGGAGGATTTGACCTAGTTCAGACTCACTGTAAGCTAGAAGTTAAATTAATTTAGTAGTCTCTGCTTTGAAGACAGAAGACATCTGTCCTCATTTATAACACTTCACTATTCAGTATGACTAACAGTCTTCATTCACTAGAAGTTCCCACTGGAATTGTGGCTAAGCTGCAAAGCAAAGCTGAGGTGCATTGGCAGATCAGCCTGAATTGCTAAGGCTAAAATACAGTGTGTGTGTTGTGGCTAAAATTGCAGTGTATCAGTATGTTACCCACGCAGTATTAATGTAGATGGCATAAAGCTCCAGTACTCCTCAGTCTTCTATTCTCAGTACTGTTTGGGGAAATTCTTTCTGTCTTGGTTTACCACTGTTGCCAGTAAAATTACAGGTACGGTGTCTAACTCACTGAGACTGTTGAAAGAATAAACCTGTACTTGCCATCTTCTGACATGTTTGTCAAAAAATGTTCATATAATAACTCTGAGCCTGTCTGTCCGTTCCCACTGAACATGCCTAAGTACTTTTCTGACTCTGGGTTCTGGAGAACCTTGTGTGACCAGTGCATGAGGTCTTGATTCAGACATTTCCTTTCTTGTTGCAGTCCTTCTTTACATCGGTCCTTTCTCCATCAATAAAATAGGAATGATGACTTCTCAAATTCATGTGGCTGCTTGGAAACTTTGTATTTAATTGTTGATTGGGGGCAACTCATCAGATAAAGAATTCCATGCAAGCTGCAAGTGATTATTTGCACAGAGGGTCATTTAAATGTTAGGTGTTTTTTTCCTCATTCCTGCTTCTGATACGACTTTAGCATTCTAGCAGTAGGCGTAGGAGTGATATTTTTCTGTTGGCATTCTCCACTCATTGTGAAATACATAGTGTATCTAAGCAGAAAATGACAGATGAAGTAGTGTTGATATTCTGTATAATGGCAATTCTCAAATTGTCCTTCTCCCACTAAGCGGAAGAGTTCCAGTTCCCACCTGAGCTTCACAAGTGTATTTTAATCACATAAGGAATTGTTCCTCTGTGTAGAACTATCACCCACCGCCTGTGTGGTGTGATGTGTCCCTCCACATGAGGACATCAGCCATAGGTGCTGCCAGCTAGGACTGTGCCTGGGTGCTGCCTGGAGGGAGAGGTGTGCCATGGCCTTGCTGCATTAGCAGCTACATGTAAATCTCCATCTTAGCAATATTATTCATGTTTTAATAGTGGTAAGACAGAGGTCTAATTAGAACTGCTGATGTCAAGACTTCAGGGGCACCTTGCTACTCCTATACAGCTCAGCATACTTTGCAATCCTGTTGATGTAATAGGCTCATTATACAAATAGAAATCTTCGCTTGCAAGCTGTGTGGCCTGGATTAGGGGAATTGTTTGGGTGAAACCATTCTGTGTGCCTCCTTTCAAAGTGCTGTTTAATTCTTGCCTTGAGGCCTTAAACAAAGTTCTCTCTTTCACTGTATTCCTTGCAGTTGTCCAGGCTGAGGAGGAGCTATGAGAAGCTGCAGAAGAAACAACTAAGAGAAGCTAGAGGAGAAGGTAACAAGAGACAAGGGGAGGACCAGTTTGAAATAAACCGACTGACCAGGAAGCTGGAGGTATGTAGTGAAAAAACAAGTGGTAACCAGAGTTGGTATGTATTAACTGACTTTCTGGGCTTCACTGGTGACTGAATAGTCAACTAGGAAGTGAACTAACTATGAATGCTGCTTAAAAAGCACTCCCCATCTACTCTTCAGGTGTAGCTCTTCTCAACTGCTTGTGTAATAAAGGCAGTTTCCTGCACTGAGGCCTCTCACTGGACAGGATAAACTATGCTGCTTTTCTTATTCTTAGACTCAATAAAAGGAAGAAGGTGCTGGAAGAGTAACTAAATTTTGTGAATGGAATAAATTCCAGTGTGGTGAGGTTGTCATCTCCCTTCTTTGAGGAGGAGGGAGCTACAGTCAAATTTCTTCTCAGCTCTGTCTCATCTTTTAATCTTTCTGCTATGCTGAGCTCAACTGCACTCAATTTTCTTCTCCTGTACCCTGAAGATGTGGCTAACAAACACATCTGACTGATGTAGCGTCCAATTTCTGGAGCCGAGATCAGTGTTAAAATTGTGTCGGTCGTACTTGTCATCTTAGTGATTTCAATAGCAGCATGTTTGGGGAGCTAAAGCCAGTCTAAATTGTTAAAGCTCTGACAGCAAATCTATGAAACCAGCCATGAATCTGTTAGCACTTAGCATTTGTAAACAGCAGTAATTGACACTGACGTTTTAACTCGGGAGGGAGAGAAATGCAGCAGGCGCAGTATGTGAGGGGTTTTGTACTGCTGAGTTGGTGCATCAAATGACTGGCTAATGGTTTCCCTGCTGTGGGGAAAGGTGCACGAGGATATGGTGGAGAGACAAAGCAAACATGGATATGAACTAGAAGGGGGCCTTCTTGTCAACTGCATGGACGTTCTGTTCCAAGCCACCCCTGCTGTCCTTGCAGGAGTTTCGTCAAAAATCACTTGACTGGGAGAAGCAGCGCTTGCTTTACCAGCAGCAGGTGGCATCACTGGAAGCACAGAGGAAAGCTTTGGCTGAGCAGTCTGAACTCATTCAGGTACAATTAATATGTGCTGAAAGTTTTTGTTTTGTTTGTAGCAGCAGGTGGGAAGGGAGGGAGGGGAGAAGAGGGAGAGACTAATGAAATCTCTCAGGCTTGAATCCAGTTTAGATTGCCATTGAAATGACTTTTAATGTCCCGGTGGAATACGGTTTACTTGTGTGAATGCTGTGTGGAAAAAAGATGTGGAGTCTGTCAGTAGAGGTTAGACAAACCTTGTGCAGCTCTCCCTGTTACCCCTTCAATTAGTATAGAAGATAGCAGGATGAAGCTTTCCCTTGGAGGCAGAGACCACAGCATATGACACTTTAAAATGGCTGTTACATCGTGCAGTCTGGTTCAAAGCTGTGTACCTGCCAGCAGCTAAATAAGTACCTTGTGGGTCCAGCTCAGAGGATGATGTTGAAAAACAGTCTTCCCTTACAATACATACTTCTGCAAAGTACTGAAGTAACAGCAGTTTTCAGTCTGTGTCCTGCTTCCCCCCCCCCCCTTTTTTTTTTTCAAAGTCTCTTAAAGACAAGAAGTAGTAGGGCTGCTGTTCCCGAAAAGCCAGTCATTCAGCGAGCTACTGGTGCTGCAGCAGAGCAAGATGAATTGACCTAGAGCACAGCTGTGAAGTCACACTGGCACAATCACAGCAGACACTGATAAGAAGCTCTTGCTGGGGACTTTACACTTAATGGGCTCCTGAGTTGCTCTTGAGTGGAAGCTCCTGCGAGGAGGAAGTTTGTGATGACAGGATTGAAGCTGGCTCTGACAGGGGCTTTGTGAGAGGCTGACACTAGTAGATCTACAAATGCAGAGAGAGTCGCTGAGCAGAAGGTCTTGCTGCTCTGCTGTCTTTCTATCATTGATAGCTCAATTGTCTGAGAACAGATGTGTCCTTGGAGTGCAGGCTGGTATTCTGGGGCACGGAGGAATTCTTACTGGGCAGCAGAAAAACAAGAATTTGGGTAGATTTTTCCTAAGTGGTGTAGATGACTTGGGTGCATAGGTGCTGTCAACAGACCACCCGAATCCTCAATTTCATTGGAAAACGACGCATCAAGGTGCTAAATTTTTGCCTTGGATGTTTCTATGCATTTTGTACACTTGATGATTTTTCAAGGTCAAGCTGAGGTCTGTGTCCATGGAGTACTTCCCCCTACTCAAAGAATGAAAAGGCAGTAATCCAAATTATACTAGTCTTCCAAATACACAGTTCCTGTAGTTTTCTCTGTTACGAGGCATTATGTGTCAGGCAATAAATCATGGCATGAGGTGATTCTGAAGCTGGCAGGAATTGCCTCTCTTAGAAACCGGGAGTGAAAGACTACTCAAATATTTTGTTTCAGCCCTTAAAAATTATAAGATCCTATACAAAAAGGCAATATATGAAGTGAATATTCTTAGAAACTTATATGAGGGCTGGCTTGTTAAATTTCACCAGCTAATTATGTGGAAAGAGATGCTATGAAATAAAGAATTATGCCTATAAATAGTAGAGCATTGTTTGTTAGTCATATGTTCCTTATAACTTTTTTTGTCTGCCGTTAGAACAATGAAATGTTCAAAGTGAGCATTCTCACAAGCTGTTACAACCAGACACTTCATGAAGCAAACCGTAATTGACTGTTACACCAGGTTTGGGTTTTGGCCTGTCTGGTGGTTGTGGGGGTTTTTTTTGTTTTGTTGTTTTTTTATTATGCACCAAGATCTGCGTTCTATCCTAGTGTGGAGTTAATGATCGGGTAATCTCTAGCTTGTGTATGGTATTTACAAACTTTATTACATGCTACCATTTCTCCTGGTCTAGCCTTTGGTGAATGAGCAAAAAATAGGATGCAGCTTTGTTCTTATCACTCAAGTTATCCAAGTATGAGCTTTGAGGTCCTCTGTTCCCAGATTCCCCTTGAACTGCCCTTGGAATCAGAGAGTCCCTATGGTTTTGATTTTGTTGGTTTTGTTTGTTTGGTTTTTTTTTACTCTGCCTTCAGAAGTTTTACCCATCGTGTGTGTAACCCAGGAACAACACTTTACCTAGTTCACTGAAAGGTAGAGTTGTTTACTTTGAGAATGTGGCTTGTTACACAAAGAAATCAGTAGTTGTTCTGAATGTAGTTTTGATTCACTGTGTTCTCTATAATTTAGCTTTAATGCAAACCAATTGCTTTTAGCAGACTCATCTTGCCAGTCGGAAGCAGGTTCTGGAGTCGGTGGAGCTGGCCAGTCAATCAGAAATCCAGCACTTAACCAGTAAGCTGGAGAGGGCCAGTGATGCTATCTGTGCCAATGAGTTGGAGATGGAGAGACTTAACATGACAGTGGATGACCTGACTGAAAGCAATCGGATGATTCTAGAAGATCAGCAAAGAATTCAAGAAGAATTAAGGCAATCCAAGAAAATGTTAGAGGTCAGTGGAGGAACTTTTAGGAAAGTGAATATAAAGCAGTGTTTGTGGGAAGCAGCAGAAAGGCTCTTCATCCCAGAGCTCCTCTCTCTTTCTAGAGCCTTTTTAAAGCTCCTGATGGACCTCAAAGCTGTCTTTGTACCCATGGGGTGCTCAGCAGTATTTCCAAGGGTTCCTTAAAAAATCTGATCAGCATCTCATTGCATATAGCAAAGTGGTTCGGTTTATCCTGTAACAGCCATTCCTCCTCTGTCCCATGCAGGTGCTACAGGATGAGAAGATGGAACTTAGAGCCACCTTGCAGTCTCAAGAAGATTTCATTGACAGCTCCAAGCTGCACCAGGAACAGTTACAGAAAGAGCTGGATAGGGTGACTGAAACTCTTCAAACAAAAGAACTCCTCATCAGGTAACATCTATGCCTTGCTTGTACCTATGCTCTTAAATCCAGATCTGTATTCCAGGCTCTCCCACTGAGGATGGTAGAAGCGGTTTCATACAGCTGGATCTGTATTGGTTGATATCTAGAATGGTGCACTGCAGTTTCTCACAAGTCCTGTGCTTCCTTGCAGTATTGCGTTGCTTTTGAAATCAACTAAGTGAAGCATGTGGAAGGACTTGTCTTTCTTCTCAGCTAGGTTTCTGGAAGCATCACAAGGCTTTTGAGATTTATATTTTTTTTTAATTTTTATTTTCCCCAGGCATTTTCAACCAAGTGCTGGAGACCCTTCAGGATTTGCTAATGTGCTTATTAACATAGGTGAAAGTTTTCTCACGAGTTTAATGATGTCAGATTAGTGTCTTGGTAAGATAACTACATGTGTGACAAAATCATCTTGGCCTTCCCCTTCTTCACAGGCAATGTGCAAAAACTATAGGGTCCTGATGGCCATGTCAAAAGGTTTTGGTGTATGTTACCTAACAGCCACACTGTTCCTTGCAAGCTGGATGTCTGCTCATGACAGGGAGACTGTCTGGATCAAGGAAGCCAACATTAAAGTAGGATGTGGTCTTTTATAATCAGCCCAAACTCAAACAAGGGGCTGTTGTCCAGCTTGTGTGTTTACTTATTCTCAGTACACACTGGTGTCACCTCCTGTGAGATTTTACATATTTTCCAGAGAATTCCAGGAAAATGGTGATTATGTTCCCTGTATTAGTGAACTCAGAAATGATGGTTCTGTGCTGAAAATAATGTTCACGTTTCTTCTTAGGGCCTTGGAGGAACGCTTACAAGAGAAACAATTGTCTTCTCCGGGGCTGGAGCTGGAGCATATACTCCTGCAGCTGGATGTTGCCCAGAAGAAGGAACGGCACTTACAGTCAGAGGTGACTCATCTTGAGAACAGGTACCCGACTGCTTGCTTCCCCTGGATAGGCAAGGAAACTTGGGTAATAATATAATACCTAATACACTGTATTCATCAAGGTAACCGGTCCCACTGATTTCTGTAAGCTTATTTTAAATATCAAAGGGCTAAAGAAATCAAATGCTATTCAGTTTGCAATTTAATAGTGAGACTGTTTTGCTAATTGATTGGCTGCTTTGCACTGCACACGGTGGGTGTTTTCAGTGTTTTGGCTTTCTTAGACTTAGCACCTTCATTTGTAATAGGCTAAGGAGTCTTTGTTAGTCACCTAGTAAGAACTAGATATAGACCTTCCTGTGAAATAAGTATTAAAACCAAGTCTTCCTCTCTGAGTTTGTGGTTCTCAGACTAATGCTTGCTTGGGAAGTTTGTAATCTTAGTGTGGTAAAAAAAACAAACAAGAAACAGCTATTATCTGTTAGATCAGCTTCCTGATCTCTTTTGAAATTATTTTGGTAAACAAAACCAAAGGACTGGTGAGGAACTTCTAGGTTAAGAGCCCGGTTTCTATTATGACAGACATAGGGGACTGCTTGGAAGATCAGAGTTTCTCTGACCGTATTGTCCTCCTCCTTGGGGTGTTCTAATCTGTAGTTTTACATTTGGCACCCAGCCTGGTGTCTTCAAATGCAAGGTGTGTACAGCTGAGTGAAGAGCTGGATGAGAATATCAAAGAGCTGCAGTCAATGGAAGAAAACAGTGCTAAATCCAAGGCGGAAATGAAAAAGGTAATGTTGCTTTCTTCCTGGAGAGTGGGAAATGCACTTGTGGAGACAGCCATTCCTGTGTGTGTCATGTGCCTCAGCAGTGCACAGGTAGCAAAGCTCCGAATGGGACCAAAGGCCAGGAGCACTGCGGAGGCAGCAATACGCAGAAGGGTGAGGAGCAGATCTGATGAAGGAGGAGTTGAGAGGATGGGTTTGCAGGTTTCTGTGCACGGCTGTGTGGCGCACTTTGAGCACCTCTTAGCCCCATATCATGCAGTACTTCTCTACAGTGCACAGATAGTTGAATTAGTGCTGGAGGGGCAAATATACGAAGAAATTAAGGCCTGGAATTCTGAATTTAAGCCCAATAGAGGTTCTCAAAAAGACAAGAGGGAGGGAATGGATTTGGCTCTAGTATGTCATATCACACTTGAGACAGGGCTTCAAATGTGCCCTAGTCCTTATGTGAATAAGGAAGTTTTTTTCAACTTGATACCTACATGTGAACTCGGGCTAGAAGAAATAGAGTGGCTTGTCTGCCACGAGAACCTCACTGTAATGCTCTGTGCACCCAAGGCAGGCAAGCCCTCTAAAAGGCTTGACTTTTAATAATGGTCTAAATCAGTCAGTGTGAGATCTTTCACTGGAGCCTGGTTAGAGTAGAAATGTTATTGGACTTGAGTGAAAAACCTCACTTCTGTAAAAATTTTTCATCCTTTATTGTGAATGTACAGAGGTGCTGATCTTGCCAAAGATGCGTGGTTGGTTACACATTTAAACAGCCACACAATAAATGAATCTTCTATGAGCTGCTGGGGAGGAAAGAGAGATTTATTATGGTTGTTTCTATTTTATATACTTGGGAGGCATTGAGGTGACATGGAGATAAATCACCATATGTATAGTATTTACATGGCTAGGCAGAGATCATCTGGTTCAATTTTATTAAATGCTTGTAATTCTCAGAAAAATCCTGGAGGTTTGGGTGGTTAATATTTCTGGCTAATGAAATGGAATACTATGGAAGAAATTAAGCTATGTAGTCATTCTGTTATGTCACTGAATAAAATATACAGTGTGCCTACCAGAATATTGTATGCGGTGCAGATCTGCCATCTCAAAAAGGATTGAATAAAACAAGATAGGGTATGGAAAAAGATCACTGAAAGGATGGAGTGTTTTTTATACAAGGAACAGCTGAATGGGCTTACCAAACTGGAAGAGAGATAAATGAGATTGAACATACTAAAAATAAAATCATGCCTGTCATGTGGAAAGTAAATAGGGAATGATTATTCTCTCATAATACAGGGACTAGTGGTCATCAGATGGAGTTATGAAAACAAAGAGGTATATTTTTACCCTGTGCACAGCTAGCTTGTGGAAGTTTGCCATAGGTAGCTTTACTTGCCACAAGCTAATATCAATTCAAAAAGCTGAGGACAAATTAATGGAAGAAAAGTCTGGCTAGAGCTATTTAAAGACAGTGTCTCTGCCTCAGGAAGGTGGAGTGACAAACTGCAAAGTGTTGTGAAAGTGTTACCGTGCTTGCCCAGTGATGGTAAACCTTTGGGTATCTGTTGTTGGCCACAGAGATAGTATGGTGAGCTAAAGAGATGGTCATTTGATCAATTATGGGTCTTCCCAAGTACTCTCCAGCAGTAATGTGTCCAGTTGTCAGTTTGTGGCGTGGAAAAGGATTGCAATGAGGTGGTTTTCAATCAAGAAGGGCAAGCATGCACAGAGGCCTTGTTACATAGAGCTTCTTTGTTTTCCAGCACTTAGATTTCACATTACCATGTAAAATACTTTTGCTTTTTTTGCTGAAACATCTTTTAAAAGCTTGTGGGTGGTGTGTACATATCTTCCTCCAGCTGAAAGAGCAGCTCTCTCAAGCTGAACAAATTCACATCAGTGAGCTAGAGGGGATGAAAAGGGAGATCTCCAGGTTGACACAAGAGTTACACCAGCGGGACATCACAATTGCGTCTGCAAGTGGCTCCACATCAGACCTAGAACAACGGCTGAGAACAGAGATTGAAAGAGCAGAGAGGAAAGCCGTGGAGCACAGGGTAAAAAAGACAGAAGACTCTTATGCTGTCTCTTTAAGGGATCTGAAGGCTTGGAATACGTCCTAGTTTTTAACTATGTTAATAGTTTTCTCTCGGCAACCTTTGACCGAAGACTTTGAGACCTTCTGATGAAATCTTGTCATTTATGGTGTTCACTGAAACTGTGTTCCTCCTCCTTGTCAAACCAGTAACTGACAATCCCATAGAATTCTTTAAGCTCAGTTGTGCTAACTGGGCCTGAATGATAACATCTTTGCAAACTAAAGTAAATGACTTTGCATGGTTATTGGTGTGGTCTTCTCTATGGGGTCTCTGCAGAACTAACAGCCCAAAACTTGCTTTGTGCTTGAATTGAGGGTAGAAAATGCCTGTAGGGTGTCGTGGGCTTCTGTTGAGTTCCTTTTTCTGAGCTTATTGTTTGCCTTTGTCTCCTGAGGTAATTCTGGTCCAGCTGGAAACCTTGAGGCTGGAAAACCGTCATCTCTCAGAGATGCTGGAAAAAATGGAGTGCGGTGTGCTTGAGGTATGCATTAGGGACCAGAGGTGGCAAGGGGCTCGTGTTGGGTGTCCACTGCCTGGGAATAGTCTTTGCCCAGGCCTCTCAAAATGCTTCATTCAGTGAACTTGAAACCCAAGCCAAAGGGGCTATTTGTGAGGAAATAAGACACAAACAATGGGCATGTTGTTCAGCCACACAATAGCGAAGAGAACTTCAGAAGCAGAACAATCTTCTCAGGCTCATGTGTTTTAGCACATTTGTTACATTTTGGTTTTATGCCAGTTCACCTTGGATCTCGGATTCTAAATTTGTGATGTCCTTTGGGCATGCCTCAGAGCTCTAACTGCTGTGGTCCTTGCAGTTCCTGGGATGAGAGCATGTTCCCCTCCTGGTAAGGAGCCATTCAGCAGGGCTGGGCCTGGGAATATGGGCTCTTTGCCTTGGGGCAGTGTGCCAGTAAGGGGCACTGTGCTGGGCTCCTGCTGATGTGGCACTTTTGAGGTTAGGTGAGACCACTTTGTCTAGAGGGTGAAGGAGAGCCTGCATGAAAGAGGTGTAGTCTTGGCAGGAATAATACCTTGAAGGTGGCTCGTTTTAGTGCCTTGTGAAGGAAGAAATGTCTCGTTTGCGAGTTCTGTCTTGCATAAACCAGAATGGATGCCTCATGGGGGGCAAGGACTAGATTCAAACAGCTGAAAACCTAATAGAATATATCATCAGAGCTTTTATCCTGCCAGATCTGTGGGAATGAAATACTCAGCTCTTAATATTAGTTTAGGGTGATTGTCAAATTTGCCAGCTTCTTGGGAAAGTCTTGAACAGAAGCTTGTGGCTGATAAGATTGAGAAAAAGCTTTCTGGAGGGCTTTCTGAGACTGAAATGACCTAAGATCCATTACTTTCTGCTTCAAGTACCTGGTGAGCTTTTTGCCTGCCTTACCAAAAAAGAAGAAAGAAAGAAAAAAAAAAAAAAAACCATGGAAATCTTACCCACCTAGCCTAGTAAGGAGGAAGTTGTTCAGAGTTTCAGAAAGAAAGAAAAAAAAAAATTCACTTTTCCCGGTGAAGGTTTCTGAAGGGCTGTGCATCTTCCCAGGTGGGGAGGCGTGTGCACAGCCTTTCATAGTTAGTACCATAGGCCTTTGCTAAATTGAGGAGGGGATCTAGAAGTGTTCTTGTGAACAGCTTTGCCGATAGATCGCATGGAAGGCAGTTTCTCACTGAGAGTGGCTATTTCTCATCAACAGCTAAGACACAGGGGTATGTGTTTCTTCTCAACCTGTTGCAAGTACCTGACAGAGCCTGCATCTTTGATACCTGGAGAGTTGATCAGATGAGACAGTTATAGGGGTTCCACCTGAGTGTTCCCATCTTTGGCTTGGAGTCTTGTATCTTAGCTAGGTGAGGGAATCCTAGAGTATGCAGCTGGAAGAGAACTCAGGGTTGTGTAGTCCTTCTCATTATCCCAGGGTCAGAGGCAGATACATCTGAACTATTCTTGGTCTGTATTTTCCTGTTTTCAAAAGCATCCAGTAGTGATAGAGACTTCCTTTCCTAGGCAGATCAGCACAGCTTGTCTGGATGCAGACACAAGGCATAGATAAATGATTTGCTCTTAAGAAAGCCTTCAACATTTTGTCACTCAAAATTGAGATTAGAGGGTATGTCTGAAGGACTTGCTGGCCTTTGGTCTGCATTTGACTGTGGTGTCTTGCAAATCAGAAGTTTTGACTTCAGCCCTTCTCTATCTATTAGGGAAAAGATTTCACCTTAAGAGCATTCAGTGAAGACTATGCTGTCGAAATAAATAAATTAAAATCCGAGAACCAGCAGTTACGGAAGGATCTAGCAGAGGCCAGAGCAAAACTGGAAGTCACTCAGCAGGTCTGCCAGGATGAACACAAGGGCACTGCTCAGCAGATGCAAGATGAAGAGCCTGTGGCCAGGGATGTGCAATACAGGTAAGTGTTGCATGACCCCAAGGATGCTGCTGCTTTTTTTATGAAGGAGAACAGAAGGCATGGGGATGTGTGGCTTTTTAATGATGTGCTTTATGTAAAGTATCTATCTCCAGCACATAGTATGTATGGGAGAACACAAAGACTGTTTTGGAATCTACCCTTATGCTTTAAGTAGTGCAATAGTTTTTAGTCCCAGCTGGTTTGCATTTGACTGTCTTTTGACTGCCTTTGCCTTTTTCTTTGATTGAGAAGCAGTACTGTGCTCTTCTTGGTGAAGGGATTAGATTTGGCCCAGGGGTCTGCACTCCTTTCTTTCTGCAGTACAAGAATGTGCAGACTGTGGGTTTTGGTATCTACAACAGCAGAAGAGTGAATTCCCTAGAGACTGGATGTGCATTTGAAAGTCCTATGGAAGCAAGAGCCAGTTTGGTTTGCCAGGGTTATTAGTAACCTGTATGTTAATCTCTGCACAAGGCTTTGCTAAAGTTCAGCTGTTAAGAGGCAAACTGTCAAACAGTTGTGTTCAAACCTGCCTTCCAGGACAACTCGGGAAGCACAGCACAAGCATGACGAACAAGCAGAGAAAATACATCACAAGCCTGACAGGACTGTTCAGCATGATCAAGGGGAGCCCCAGAGATGGGGGACTGCTGAAGTAGGAACTGTGACCCCTGAGACAGGTGAGCTACCCACTCAGACCTGCGAGAAGAACTGCATGGAGTCACTTGCTTCAGCCACGTTCCTGGGAACAGATTCTTTGCTCCACGTACTGGATGGAAATGAAAATTTTGCAGATGCAGCATCTAAGCAGTCCGTCTCAAATCATCAGAGAGAATCTCTGCTTGTGGTAAGCAGTTGTATAGAAGGTCATTGCTATTCAACAACTGAGGGTATAACTGTGTTCTCATCTGGCAGGAGGAGCCAGATTTTTGCGTGTGTGGTCTGGCTGCATGGTGGGTATGATTCTGAAAGCACACATCAAATGTGAAACAGAGAAGAAAAAACACCACTGAATGGTTAATACTTGGACAGTGGAAGCCATGTGGATATTCTTCAGAACTCACTGGGGAAAGGCTTCGTGTTTGGTGTAGTTGCTAAGCTAATTCCAGAAGCTCATGGTTCTCTCTACACTGGTGCTTGCATCAGCATGTACCATGACCTGCTCGTGTCACTTCAAAATTCTGCTTCAGTTTTTGGCTTGCATCTGTGATAGAGGCTTACAGTGAATGCAGAGTGCTGAGTATTGTAGCATACAGTTTCTGAGTGAAACTTAAAGCTGGTACTGCACATCTATGTTCGCTGAAATACAGAGGGTGAGTTTGACCCCTCTGAACTGAAGTGCAATAGTCAACACACTAAATGTAAAAGCCACTTACACTAGCTGATAGGAAAGCCTGAAATTGCTGCTGCATGGCACAAGGGGAGGCTGTTATTTTGGCCCAGTCTCTGATCATGCTTTTTTAGTATGGAACAATGTTGGCACCTTCTCTGTCCTTTTACCTCAGCTCGGTTGCTGGAGTACTTGCCCAAGATACAGGAAACTTGGACTCAATTGCTTCTTCCTTGGGGTTTAAGGCCATATATTCCAGTACCCGCTGTGATAACCAGGCTGAAGACTGACTTGAGCAGGGAGGAGAATGGAAGAGGGACACTTAGAGCAGTTGTCATAGTCTGGGTCAGACAGGGCTGTAGTAGTTCAGGGAGAGGAGAATCCAAGTACTGGTCCTTGCTCCAGACGTGTTGCTCCTAGCAGTTCCTGGAGTATTTTCTCCTCTGGTTGTGTGTCATTAGCAGTGACAACAGCTATTTTTATTTAGTAGGGAGTTCAGAGAAGAGTCTCTAAGGCTGATGCGCAGATAAGCGGAACCTTGTCAGGTTTGTAGATCTTGACGAGGTTTACTGCCAAGAATAGGTATTGATTGTTTCAAAACTCAAGTAGCTTGTGGGCATGTCCAGAAAACATATTGGGACCTTAGGGAACTGTACTATTCTAAATGGAAACTTCTCAGTTTGCAGGATTGGAACTGAAGTGTGAACAGTTCCACTTCAGGGTCTGAGAAGCTCCAGGGTTTGATGTTTAGGAGAGAATGAGCTGCATTTTGTGCTGAGAAGTAGGAATAAGGTTTGTAAGGAAATGCAAATATTTCTCCTGGTGTTGACTAGGACTCCCTGCTCATGGTCAGGCTCCAGTGTTGTTAAATCTCTTCCTTTATGAGAGGAGAATTCTCATCAGTAGGCAGTAGTAGGGTGGGAGAGATTTGCTTGTTATCTGCAGCCTTTTTGGTTTTTTTTCTGCTTCCCTTTTTTCCTGGGTATTGATAAAAGACCAGGAAACCATGAGACTCCAGGATTTGGAAGTATCCAGTTACATTCTCTTGCAAGACACTCAGGCAAGTTTTCAATACTGGAAACCAGCCCCTTAGTAACTTTATTCGCCTGCCAGACCATGAGCAAGAACCTTCTCTTCATCAACTTGTAAATTAAGCCTAGTTTACCATGTTATTTTTGTAAGTAAAGAACTTGTGGGTGTGTGATGCAAGTAGCAGAAATAGTTCTTGACTGTAAGGAATCTGAGGTAGTTTATTGACCATGGCTAGCTGTTCAGTGAGCTGTGGTGGGAGTTTGGTCTGTAATTCCCCTGTGGGATTGTACCGGGAACCCATTATTTCAGGGAAGGAGAGGAAGTATGTAAAAGGAAAAAGAGATGTCCGAGTGCTGGTCCAATCCAGCTGTTTTTTCCCTTCCCTGGGACCTGTATTCTGAGATGATTCTGTCCACTGAGATGTTTATGAAGACAAGGAGCAGATTCAGACCATAAGTGTGAGGCTGCATTAATACACCCAGGACAAAACCCCTGGTACTTTCTAGCAGTGTTGTCTGGAGTTATGCTGTGGTTGCACATGCCACATCATTCCTCTCATTGTTTGTAGTGGAGGTGCTGGTAATTGAAGTGAAACTCCAGTTCTCTTAAGTAAACAGTCAGTTCCTCTTGATTCCTCTTGATACCTCTGGGGTCAGGGTTCCATCTGTGAAGTACAACAGTTATGTAGGCACATGGAGAGCTTATTTCTGTGCAGCTTTATCCCCACCAGCACCCTGGACGTGGGAACTACTGGAATGGAAAAAGTTATGTGTGCTGAGATACTGATTGACACAAAAAATGACACAAGAGCTCTTCAGAAGTATACTTAGTTGTGTGGTTTGCGGATCAGTAGTGTTTCTGGAAGAAACTTGTAATGAAAGAATGCCTGATATCTCTTTGTTTCCCTTCAGTGCCTCCTGCCTACAGCTTCAGTTGGATCAATAGCTGCAAGATACCTGGAAGAGGAAGAACTGAGGTCCCAGCGCATCATGGAGCGCATAAATGCTCACACAGAGGAACTGAAAAGAGAGAGTGAAAAGATAGTGAGACAATTTGGACACCTGGAGTAATGTTTCTTACTGAATTTGAATGCTGGTTTACTTAACGTGGTTCCAAACTGTGACTGGGGAGGTAAAAACTAATTACCTTTGAAGTTTGAGTGAGAGGCTTTATCTCCCACTTTGAGCTGAATCAGCAGGATGGATGTTGAGGAAAGGAGAGCCTTCTCAACGTGTTTGATCTGATGGAGGATATTGCACCACAAACACTTTAGTCAGCTTGCTGTAGGTTGGAAAGTCGCATCAGAGGAATGTGTTTGTGCATTCACAAAGACATTAGAAGCAAACCATTTGCTAATTTTAATGTAAAGTATTTTAAGTATATTTTATACATGTAAAAGCATTGAAATAAAACAGAATTAAAACCCACCTCTTGTTCCTGTGAATATATAAAGTAAATTTCTTGTGCTTTATCTTACCTTCTCATCAGGAGTTTTGATCAACATCTTTTCCATCCTCTCTGTCCCAGAGTAGCAATGTTCTTCAAGGAACAAGGAATATAATTCCTTTAGACTACTTGTATTTTCTCCAGTCAATTTCCTATTACTGGAATTTCTTAGTATTTACTGGTTCTTGCAACTTCTGCCCTTTACTATTTGTATAGTATCTGGTATCTTTTCTTGCCTTGCATGTTGCTTGAAGTAGTGCAGAATAGCTGAGGAATGAATGGCTGAATTCTAATTGTGGTCACAGTTCTTAGAAAAGAAAGGAGAGTAGGAACTGAAAATAAAATGGAATGGGAAGAGAGCCCCCAAAGAAGTGAGATTCATCTGTATGGCAGATGTATTTGCAGCTGCTCTGTAAGCTGGTGTCAGCCTGTTTTGAATGTAGGCAGCTTGGACACTCTCCAGTCAAGTTGAACTGCTGCATTAAAATACATATGTGACCTCTTCTGAGGAATGTGTTCAGTCCTTCCTCAAGGAAAGTAAGTTATTAATGAGTGAACAGAACCTGTTTCCTATGGCCTCCCCTTTTTTCCAGTGGCACTCTGCAGTTCTGTGGCTGAGCCTTCACAAGCTTTGTACATGCAAGCCTAGGGCCAAAGACATCCCTTGTCCAAGTCTGTAAGTTTCCTGTTCCTTTCCATCAGCTTCATCTCATCTTAGAGCAGCTTAATGCTTTCAAGAAACAGGAATTCAAAAGCAACATCTGCATGCAAACGCCAACCATCAGATAAGGCAGATGAGTTCAGCAAAGGCGATAGCTGCCTGGAGACTGCAGCCTCTTCATCACACCATAAAATGGGACTGCATTTGGTCAAGCAATTCCACATTCCTGAATTCAGAGGTGTTTGAATCAAAAAAATCCATTAATTTTAGATTTATTCTGGAGTTCCTTAGACAAGGATAAAAACCTTCAAATCCATTCTGGATTCTCATAGTACGGTCTCTGTAATGAGGTGTCGAACTGCCCGCAGCCGGGGATAAACCGTGGTCGTGCTTGTGCACATGGGCAGCACTGGCCTTGGTTCCTGTTTGCAGCTGGCTGCAGATAAGCATTTTTGGAACATCCGCCTGTCCAGATCGCAAGTAAGGACTTGTTGGCCATGAGACATTTTCACAGAAGCTGAACAGCAAAAGAGGATAACTGTTGCTTCCTCCTCACAGATGACCCTATAGACCCACTGTGGGGTGTGCCAGAACTCTTGGGGTTTCTCATGTCCTTCATTGGTGACAGCAATACCACTCTTTAAATGATACCTTACAAACTGTTATGTTTCCTGAAGATTTGTTAAGTTACTGAGTATTGCATCATGCACTAAGTGTTTTGAGAAGTTCAGAAGACATTTTGGGTCATTGGTGATGTTTACTTCTGTATCCCTTTCCTTTAGAGATACCTGTCAGTTCATATCGGCAGAAGTGGAGAAACCAAAGATGATCCATTAGTATTTATCAATTTCTAATACATGTAATAAGCAGCTTCATTCAGGGCATAGGCTGTAAAAATTGTATCTAAAATGATCTAAAGAGTAAAATTTGCAACAGGAACTGCTGAATGGTTTCTGTGTGCTGGTGTACGTGCTCTGTCTTTCCCACCTTCTCTCTTTGCAGATATACAGTGCCACAGACTCGTGTGCCTGCTGTTTCTGGAGTTGCTTTGCATGGAGCACAGGAGAGAAAGGTGGAGGTTGAGCAAAGCAGTGTAATGAGTTGAACAATTTCCTGCTCTCACTGCATTGCTTGTTTTTAAGCACGTGCCTCTCACAGCCAGCATAGAAATAGCAGAGCATCTGACTGTGTGCTGTTTTCATTCCACGGATGAGGAAGCTAGCAAGTGAATAGATTAAAGTGCAAGGATACACTTGCCAGAGATAAAGTCTTGTTCTACATATATGTAATTTATTTTCTCTGAGACAAGTTGTTTGCAAAATGAATTGATCTGAATTCATGGTGCCAAGTAATTACACCTCTTGGTGGTGCAGGAATTACAAAAGCTTCAGTCCTAAGGCCTGCCAAGGGAGAACTCTGACTGAAATGGGAGAGCTGGTGGTCCCGAGATAACAGAGAAGTTTGTTCCAGAGATGTTCTCCTGGTGTTAGAGTCTTGGCTGCACTGAAGAATGTGCATTTTTTATTGGAGGGGGAGAAAAATACTTGTTTATCCTGGAGGGAGATGTCACAGCAAGTACAGACTTCTGAGGTGCTTTTATCTGGGGCTGCAGGGTTTCTTCAAGCATTCTTCTCTGCCTTTGCAGTGTCAAACATCCGTGGGAATAATCACCTAGCCCTAGAAGCTTTACAATTAATGAAGCTGGAGAGGTTTTTTTTTTTCTTTGAACTCATGCCTTCAATAGCACTGAAGAATTTCTTACCTGTTTGCAGGGCTGAGACAGATACTTGTTTTCTGTTTGAAATGTGGAAATTTATTTGCAGTACCTCTATTTGTAGCAGCCTAGCATCGCAAAAGGAGGAAGCTGGTGCAGGCTCTGTCTATAGTGTGCTACAGATGTTTTTCTGTGGGTGTGACAGTGTTTAGGGTTGCTTTTACTTTGAGGGATTAAATGAGTCTGTCTGTGCCTGTGGACATGTGTATAATTGCAAGTGCTTGGGCTTTGCTGGGTTGCACAGGGGGAGGTGGGAATACTCCCTGAGATCTTGCTAGGCAGGGGGTAACTGTCATCTCTAGTCCTTTGTGATATTACACACACACACTCACCCCTTGCTATCTTGGGACAGAAATAGAACAGTTAGAGAGACCTTTGGAGTCTTTCAGACAAGGAGCAGAGACCACATTCAAACTGGTGTTGCCCTGTGGAGAGACTTTACCATGGCTGCCCATGAGCTGTGTCTGCCTGTATGTGTGTAAGTGAACATCAAGTGTTTGGTTGCATGAAGGGTTTACGTAGTTTGGTATCCTTGACTTTGTTATGTGGAAAAAATAGTTTTCATTAGTTCCTAAGCTCTCTGGGATGCCTCCTTACCCGCCCATTGTAAGAAGTGACATATTTGACTGTATCAGCTTGACCTGTAAAATGAAAGCTACTGAGGTGTGTTCTCCTTGATATGAAAAATGGGATCTGAGGAGAAAAAAAAAAAAAAAAGCATTTTGCTAGGCACTGAAATAAACCAGGGCTTCCTGTGCTTACAGACAAGGCGTGCTCTTGATACAGCCTTCAAGGTCCTAGGCAATCAAAAAATCCCCGAGTCTTTCTTGCATCTGCGTCTGTGCTCTTGAGCATGTGTTGCTGCCCAGGGAGTGGATGCCTGCTGGGCTACAAGCCTTGTTAGTGTTCCTGTAGGGAGGAGCTGCTGCTCCCAGTTTTTGAGGGCAGAGACATTTTGCTGTTTGGGAGAGGATGTAAAACCTACTTTTATGTCATACATGAAGCCTCCTTTTCTCCAAATACAGAGAGGTCCCAAAGTATTGCTGTACTCCTGGCATCCTAGAGTAAGCTTTGTTAGCTTAACACGGTGTGTTTGTACTTGCAACTTGTGTTTGCAGTAGCCTGCATCCTCACTGAGAGCTCTTCTGTTCCAGGTACGCTGTGCACTCAGCTTGTTTAAAATGAGGACTCAAACCTTGTTTGTGTAGAGGAAGCAGCACTGGAGGCAGAGAGCCTGCTGCAGATGTGCAGCTGTTCACTATTGCGTGTAACTTCTGCCACCCATTGCTGAGGAGGAGGGTAATGTAGAAGTAACCCACATATTTTGTGTGTAAAATACAGTAGCTTTGTGAAGAATAATTCATATCCTTTGGCCAGTGAAATAGAATGCAAAAACATAACAGGTTTATTTTCAATTCAAGTTCAAATATTGTATCTCTTGGATCATGGTAACACTTGCGGACACCTGAATCTTTTATGAAAATGTGCTTGATCTTATGTTGTGTATTTGTGTTGAGATCCACTAGAAGACCACCTTTGCCTTGTGCATGTAGGGATTTTCCAAGACTAGAGCACCAAACGGTTTTTTCCGTGATAACAGTATCACCCAGCCCGCTATTCCACATAATCCCTTCAGTTTTTCAGTTGTAGTATTGCATAGACAAGTTGGAGTAAGGAGTGATTTTTGAGGATTTTATTCTCCATCTTACTGTAGTTTTAGTTATGGAAACACCTATATATTTGAGATATGATTACAGTGTTAATATGGCAGAAAAAGTGTTTACAATTCAGATGCTCTAATATAAAAAGGTAAAAATGATTTTGTTTATTGTATTTAAGAGTCAGTGTAAAAAGCAATTTCGCAGTATCCTTAAATTTGTAAGACAATCAAGTGCACAACAAAACTTCACGTTGTATCTTTTCCCAACACTTCTCTCTCCTGGGATGTATTTTGCAACTTGACTAAAGATAAACAGAAACTCAGTTTAAATATCCTGAAGTTCCTCATGTCCAATATCGCTGCTCAAAACTAGGGTGAACTTCCTTCATCCTGCCCCATAACTATGTGGATTCTTTTTGGAGTAGCCACTGTAAGACTTTTCTTATGGTCCATAACTTGGAAACCAGCAATCACCGCTGGCACAGAATGACCAGTCAGTTGTTTTCCCAGAACATTTGTCTGGACAGTATACTGAACCATAGGTGAGGGTTTTGTTTAATTTCTTCCACTGCTGCTTCCTTATTAACAAGATTTTCTGTTTCTTTGAACTTCTTTGAGCCCGTTGTCTCGCAAAAGCCTGCAAGTATTGTCCTGCATTCATTGAAAGAACAGATGTGACTGAATGAGCCATCTCCCAAAGCTTTTATTGGTTTTTGGCATGTTGGAAAGGTTGGTTCATGAAAGTGAGTGGAAGAACAAGTAGCCATGTTACTGGGTCTCAACTTCATATTTCAGGACGTGAGAGTAAAAGCTGTGGTTAGCATTTTCGTGCACCATCACAAACACCTCTCTGCATCCTGAAGTGTTGCAGGTTCCCTCCCAGTAGCCTCTGTTCTCGGTGAGGGGGTAGGTGTTCTCAGCTTGAACTAGCACCTTTGCTATGCCATGCATTTTGAGTTTAAACTGAATGTTGCGATTCGCCGGTAGCAAACCAGAGAGTGGCTCCACGATTTCATAGTCTTCCACCCACTTGCTGTAACTCTGAGGGAAAGCTGGCCACTTCACTTCAGTGTTCAAGCAATTGATGAGGTAGTTGAAGATGTAGTCGTAATTGCCAGGATCTGACTTCTTCTTGGCATAGATTTTCAGAACAAAGTTCCCTGCGTGGGGGAGATGGATCTTCAACTCAATTTGGTTCCCACGATGGATTTGCATGATGTGCCGCCTTCTCATATCCTCTGTCAGGCTGCTGTTATCAGAGTGCAGTGAGGCTAAGACACTTATGTCTTTGCCCAGGGTGAAGGTGACAGAACACCGCCCGTCATTGGTGTGGATGATGGGGTCGGGGTGTGATGGCCTCAGGAACCCTTGCCGCTCCGTGAACCAGCTTGGTCCAACAGGCTGATGCAGGTCCTTTGGGAAACAGGTGGCCTTGTCCACAGACTCGCACTCTACAACATATTCTAACACACAGTTGTACACACCTTCTGCGTCTTTGTTGGGCTTGGCAAAGATCTGCAGCTTTTGACTCCCCGTCTTCTGTGGGTAGATATCCAGCTTCATTCCATGTTTTTTCAAAGTCATTAGACCATGTTCATCTGTTCCCCTCAGCTTAAATGTAAATAATGTGGCAGAACGGCACTCCACTGATACAGAAGCTTTCCCATTTACTGTGAAATACAAAAGAAAAGAAACCTCATGGGAGTTTTGGTACATTTTTTGCACGTACACCCTGTTCTGGGAAGACTAATCTGTCCCACTAAATTGCTGCTTCTCTAATAGTAAAATAAAGAGCTGCAATTGACAGGTCATAGCTTGTCAGCTGTCTGCTTAGACCAGTGTCCCTCAAAAAGAATGAAGTGAACAGTGGCCTTTGTTTTGGAGATGTGCATTTATGCTATTTTAATATACATTGAAATGGAGCTGCAGTCCTATAGCATATGAAAGCCTGTGTGAAATGCATCTGAAAGTGCCATCAGCCCATGTGCTCGAGAAGGGCTTAATTAGATGTGATTAGACCCAATTGCTCATCCAGTGGCTGTTCCAAGAAGCTTTAGAGAAAAGTGCAGGAACTCTCCAGTATGTAGGTATGAGATAATCTACTCCCCATGAACCTGTTCCCAAACAGCTTGAAGACAACATTAAGTCCTAAAATGTTGTTGCCTTTAAGTTTCAACTCTGTGTTCTTAGCATTCACAAATTATCTAGTTTAGTTCCTGAAACTCTTTTAAAATCTGAGGAAGGTGACCTTAAATGTGGGCCTTGTAGTTCAGTGGTGTTACCTGAATAGTTTTATGTTAGAAGAGCTGCTGGACTTAATCAGGGTGCTCAGTATTGCATAAAGAAGTGCCTGTTTATGCATTGTTCAGTAATTCAAACTTTTGGAACATCATAAAGGGTTTTAATCTCACTTTCCAGCCAGAGTTGCTAATATATAATAGTAATACTTCTAATTTTGCAGCACTGATGCTGGCTGATAGAGTAACTCATCATCAGCTCCTGACCAAGGTCTTCTTTTAGACCCTGGGGTTACTAAGATTTTTCACAGCTTGAACAAGAAAAAGAGAAGAGGGGGAAAAAATGTAGAAAAAGAAAGGAAGAGAAAAAAAAAAAAGGAGGAGGGGAAAAAAGAGGATGAGGAGGAAAAAAAAAAAGAGGAGAAGATGACCCTCCTCTACCCCAGGAGCTTTGAGTGCACTCTGCTTGCCAGAACCAAGCTGGAAATGTAATTCACTACACGCACGACGGTGTGTGGCAGATGCGGGGCTGTGTAAGGAAAGGTGCTTCCCCTTGCAGGGTGTTACCTGTGTGGATGATAGATGTCTCGGGGTGTGCAGTCAGCAGGCCCAACATGTAAAAATTACTGTTGTGCAGCGTGTTGTTCTCAAACTCCTTCAGCGTCAGCGTTGGTTTAAGAAGCTGCCAGTTACTGTTGTCTGGGAAGTGATTGTTAATGAACAGAGCCGGGTGAGTCAGAAAATAAAACTCATTGTACCTGGAAGAAGGAGGAAGAGATTAAAGGAAAATGAGTAATTATAAGTAGTTAATTTTTCTTCTGCACAGTAGTGATGGTCTTAGCAGAAGGAAGTCAGAGTGTTTGGGGCTTTTAAGAAACTGAGATCATGGAGTTTGAAATTTTCCAGGCAGGGAAGGAATCTGAGCTTAGGTCTTGCATTTCCAGGGCACATGCTGAGCTTTTGGATAGAACCAGGGTATTTGCACTACCCCCTGCCAACATGGGCTCCTAATGGAAGAGGGAGGCACTGCTTGTTGTTTGAAAGCGTGGAGGTATCCTCTCTCAGGCAGCTGAAAGCTATGAATCTAGTGCTATGTGGTATTGCAGAAACTGAAGATACAATAAGCAAAACAAGTTGGCTTTTAGCGGTTACACAGCTTATTGCTCAGAGCCACTGCCTTTGTACAGGAATGTACTCCATCCCTTGTACAGGAGACCCAGATACCTTGCTCAGGGCTTTGGATCTTGCTGTGAACCCAAAATTGGTCACTGTTTGGTGTGCCAAACCCATCAGCTTTCCTTCTGCCTTTACAGTAAGTTTATGTATTTACATAGAGGATGGTTCTTTACCTGAAGGTGAACTTGGTGAAAGAATCATCAACAGCGCCGCTTCCCCAGGTGCTATCGAGTAGATGCCACCTTCCGTCAAGGTAGACAGAGTTCCAGGCATGGTCAGAGTCTCCCGTAAAGGTCTGCCCCATCTTGTACCCATACCCCTTGGAGTATCCAAATAGCTTCATGCACTGGATACCTGCAATACTAAAAGGAAACCGTAAGATGTAGCAGGGCACTTCTGTTGTAGACCTGCCAGTGTACTTTTGGGGGAGGACAAAAGGAAAAGCAAAGTCTGCAGAACTTAAATCCTGTAGTCAAGTGGACCAGCTCCATCACCTCTTCAGGTGCCTCCTTGCAGTTGAGCACCAGAGGAGTTACGGGGTTTCACTGTCTAAGTGTGCAAGCTTGCTTCTCTTTGAAAACTCCAACTTCGGACCCTGGTGAGAGACTATTGTGATAAATGCACTTTTTAACTCTTTGGAAAGTTTCCTGTTAGCTGGGACCTGGTATTTTTCTTGATGGGGAATCTGGGCACTTTGCACATCTTTTCTCTAACTGCCTTCCCATGTGAGCCTGTCAGCACATCCAGAGACAGGCAAGTTCTCCCCTGTGACTCCTGTCATCATGTAGAAGCTGTATTTGTCTGGGCTGTGCTGGTGAATATCTTCATATGGGGTGAGCATGCAAGAGAAACCTGAGGTAATGATGCCCAGGCTGTTGGCTAGGGGCCATTTTTTCTTCTAGCCTCTGCATAGGAACTTGGAGAGAGTGTCCCAGTGGAGGAAAGGGCTTTACTCTTCCAGTTTTTGCATATTCCAGCTCTTTTTGTCTGATGCACCATCAGTTCAGTGTTGTTAGAGGATGACAAAGATGAAGTGTGAATTGCTCTCTGTCATGTTACTCAGTGGGATCCCTTTGTTGCCGTCCACTATTAGCCCATGCCATTATAAATTAAAAGGGCATTTGTTGATGCTTGGGTTCTCTCTGTGACAGTAGGCCTGGGGTTTGACACCAGCTAAGGTATCTTAGACCTCACAGGACTGTGGATGCTGATGTAGTTTCTTTAAACAGTGAGCTTATGCTTGCCCCGGGTACAAATGATTAAATAGTCTGTTTTAAAAAAAAAAACCAAGAACCCCCCCCCCCCCCCATGTTGATGTGTAAATAAGATTTAAATAAGCACTGTGTTAATAAGATCACCGCTGTTGATAGCAATGGATTCTAACTTCAGCATCTTATTTCAGCATTAATCTAAAATTGCATCACTTAGAGGATTGTCTTTTGTGTAGGATGGTATTGGCATTTTTCTTCTTCACTGACAAGCACGTTAAATGGAACAACTACCTTAAGTAATAAACTGTGCATACTTTGGGAGCAAGATTGTCTGCATAATGTGGGTTTAACTCAGAAGAAAAGTGGTATTTATGGAGAAGATGATTATAATGGTTGTTAAGAAGTCAAGGTCTGGTAACAGATACTGAATGGTACTTGGCAGTGCAGTAGTGCTTATAGGGAGGGGTGCTTTTTTCAGAGATGATGCTGGTTTAAAGGGAAGAGGGTCACTTCAGCTTCTCATACAGATGTACTAAACTCAAAGCTGCACGTCTTTGTGTTACCTAGTTATTTGTAAATTGAATTCTTACATTCTTTCTCCAGTTCTTTAAGAAAGAGTATCAAAGATAGAATTGCAACTGCAATGGGCTGAGAGTTCACATTGGGTAGCCTGCAGAGAGAAGTCAAAGAAACAGAGAGGAGAAATGTGGTGTGGGACCCCAATCACATGGTGAAGATGGCCTGCAAAGAGGAGGAAGGAGGACGGAAGCCTGCTCTCGTTTAGCATGGGCTGTTATACAGCAATAGTGAGTGCTGCCTGTCACATGAGGTATTCAGAATGAACATGGCAAGCCTGAAAGGAATGCCATTGAGAAACCTGGTGTCACAGGTGGTCTGTAAAGTCTTTGCCAGCCCGCAGTCGCCTGTGAGCCAATTTCTAATGTGGAGCTGGGCACTAAATCTGGAGCAACTCCACTGACAAGACTGGTGAGAGCTTGGATTTACATGATGTAACTGAGACTAGGAGTTGGCCCGGGAACTTTAAGGAAGATTTGATCCTAGGAGTTTCAAAGGGGCCTAACAGGACCCAAGTACCAAATTCCCACTAATTTCATGGGGATTGGTGTCTAATCCTTCTAGGCTTCTCTAGATATTCTTGTTAGCTGGGATATTCAGAGAACATTAAGGGACAAGTTCTGCCCTTCTTTCTCTCTGTGCTGTCACTTGAAGTGAATGTTAGAAAAGCAACAAGAGGAGTTTGTGCTTGGATGTGTTCAAAGTTAATTTAAACAGTGGTCTCTCTAATAATGGACAGGCTAAAACATCCTCTAAAAGAGAAGTCTTGTACTGGTGAAAAGAGTCATAGTGCCTCTGTTCTTGTGTGACTTTATACAGATAAAGCAGGTAGAGAGAAGATTGAGAAGATCTCCAGAAATGCTTGAAGTGGCAGTGTGATGGTAGAAAATGACGTAAATACAAGGTGGACTGGAAGAACTGAATTAAGAAATAGTTGGCAACATATACTTAGTGCATCAAGGAGGTTAAAAGCCAAGTTGCTTTTCTGCTGCAAAAAGAGTAGGAAACAATCTGGATCTTGCTACAGATGTCACTGGCATTCAATGGCACCTTCTTCCCTTTGATTTCAGGTTGACTTTGATGATTTCATCTAAAAAAGAAGCAAATCTGGCTTCTCCAGAGGGAGACAGAATGGTTTATACTTGTGGTAGGTAGGTGTACGCTCCTGTGCGTGAATCGAAGGAAAGCTACAGACTGTAGAAAACAGGAAAAGCAAGAGGAGGTGAAACCTGGATTCTTTGCAGACCAGTTTTGCATAAGGAGCAGCCGGGTGGTCAGATCCACTGTAGGGAGTGCAGTCAGCTTTCCTCACAAAGGTGGTGCTGAAACATCTTGTTCATTTTGGTTAATCAAGTTTCTCCCTAAGTCCAGACTACTAGGTTTTGTCCTAAACTGAATTCATGAGTTTACACTCCCCGACTCACTCGGCCATGCTACCTCCTTGAGTTTTGTTGTCAGCTGAGAAGCCAATTCTTGAGAAACACTACAATGTTTTTCAGAAGCCTGTGTTTACTTTCATCGCTATTATGCTTGACGTTTAGAAACTGATGTTTTGTGGCCAGCTTCCCACTATCTGTGCCCACCTTTCCTCTGTGACAGGAGTCTCAGATAATGGGAAGAAGTCTGGCTGCCAGGGCTGTGGTCAGAGGTGACACTGTTGTGTCTGCAACAGGAACTCTTCTCTCTGCTGGCAGTGGGACAAGTAGGACTCAATCAGTGTCAGCCACTGACTTCAGCAGGACCTCTAGGGGGGACTCCTGGTGTCTGGCAAGTTGGGTTGTTTGTTAAACTTGCCTTACAGGAGCTAGGAAAAAAAGGCACGATAAAAGACCTTTTTTCCCAAAAACTTGTCTCTGAAAAGCCTGTATATAAGATGACTGCTCTTTGCCTCTTGTCTTTATGGTTAGACTCAGCGTAAGACTTGGACAGTGCACAAGAAGGGATGAGGAGATCCCCTTGCAAGAAAGGGGCATTGTCTTTAGTTATAGTTTTTCAGGAAAGGAGATAAACATTTAGCTAATATTTGATAAAAGTAATAGGCTGGGTGACTGGGAGGTTTCCTGAATCACCAAATGAATAATCAGCCTGGAACTGAGGAATTAAGAGTAAGTCAAAAGAGCCTTTAAACAGTAAAACATATCCTCGAAAAGATTAATGATTTTAATGAACTAAAGATACACTTTTTAATGAACAGGTGCAAATTTCCCCCACTTCTAACTGCTAATAACTGTTACATAAGATGCAGTTGTAAATTCATACTTCATCATCCTGTTTCTTTATTTTACTCTTTAGAAAGCAAGATCCAGTATTGCAGGATATGGTATTGCTTGGAAGTGTTTACCACTTTAACATCTGGCACAGTATTTCTATTTTTTTTTTAATCTGTTCTTTTCCCTGTGGATTTGTTTGTTTCATGGTGAAAACCTTCCCAAATCTTCTGGGGTGTGGAAAGCCAACTGTTACTTATGCATGACAATTAACAACTGGTCTTTCAATTTTTCCAAAGCTATCTTGCAAATGGAAGCTGCTGTGCTGACAAGGTGCTCTGTGGGAGAGCCACCTGGCAAGCCCATGCTCTTAGGAAAGTACACCATTGCCTTCTGGCATTGGGAAGCCCTTTTCAAGCTTAAGCTTGTGAGTTGTTAGCCCCAGTTTTATGCTTTTGGTCAACCCTTCTATGTAAGACTGGTCCCAAACTTGCCAGGCACCTTTGTTGCCTTCACTACTCCTTTAAGCCAGAGTATTGCCCAAGAGGTGGGATGCTGCTCCTTGCTTTGGTGCTTGAGGGTTGCCTTGCACAACGGCCATCTCCTTTCCTTGCTGGGTTGGAGGAACGTGAGGGAGAAGGGATTTGTGCTGCATTCATCTGCAAGGTTCCTGTGCTCCCCGCCAAGGAAGAGGCTGCCTCTTCTACGCAATGGCTTTGGGATTGTAAAGTCCTGCTTTGCAGGGGAAATCCCATTTGTTTATGCAATTAATCCCCAGTTAAGTTGATGGGATTTTGTAAGCAGGAGATTGGATTTAGCCAACGTAGCTATGAAATGGGAATTGCAGTATTGGCCTCAATGGTGAAGCACCTTGAGACTGATTGCAGAAAATGGTGAGGTAATTGTGAGGCTGTACCCTCTCGCCTCCACTGCAGGGACATCTCCAGAAGGTTTTGGGAAAGCTCCTTCTGGTACCGTGCCTCCCTCTTGCATGGGAGCCTGTTGGAGACAGGACTTAAACAAGACTCCTTCTTGTTTAAGTCTTGCCATGCTTTTAACCTTCACATACAGATACTCAAAGGAAAAACCTAGCTGCTTCTAACCAAATTAGCTCTGTGTTTTCATCTGACATTATGTTAATGCAATGCGAAGCTCAGCAGATGGCACAAAGTAAATTATGCTGGGGAGGGGGGGGTGGAGGGGGTGGAGGAGGAAGCAAAATTGACCTTTCTAGGACTTGCTGGTTTTCCACAGCATGGTTTGAAAGCTAAAGTTCCACATCCTGCTTAAAGTCACATCAGTCAATGCAAAGGCAGACAGAATAGGCACAGAGATGACAATGAATGTTAACTCTCCTTGGCACTGAATGTTTCTGAACTTAATTTACCTGCACATTTGTTCAAAGAGCCCAGCGTATCCCTCACAAATGCTCTTCCCGGTCTGAAGCACATCTATGGGTTTGCATGACAGCTGGCTTTTGTTATGGTAGCCCACTACGTCGTATTCTGCGGGAAGGAACACAGACAAAAGTTCATCCAAAAGCCTGAGGCAATGGGATCGATGGGCAGCAGGAGCAACGCTTGGACTGCTTTTCATCAACGTGAGCGTGAGCAAAGAGAAACGAGCCGTGGTGCGTGCTGCACAAGGATGGCGTGGACAATGATGGGGGGAAAGCATCAAGGTCTCTCTCTCTTCACTGTTTGTTCTAAGCCTGGGCTGGGGTTCAGCAGTTGAATCCAAATGGGAGGAAAACTGCTTTTTTAGAAAAAATGGCCCTCACCAGGGGATGCCCTTGGGGGGTGGGGAGGCACAATTTACAATCTCAAAAGCTCCTGCCTGGTAAAAACCAGAACACTCTGCATTTGATGGAGTCAGGCTTGTGTTACTGTCAAAGGAAACCATTGGGCTTTTTGCACTCTTTACATGCAATTTGTATTATAAATACCAGCAAAGTAGCTTGTTGGGAAATACCTGAAATGATTTGTTGCAAGCGAATCACATTAATACCTGAAAGTGCAGGAAATCTTAATTTGCTTGAATGAATGTAGAAAAGCTGCACAGCAAGGTTCCTTCAGACAGAGCTTGAGGAACTGGTCTGAGAAGGTTAATTCAATACTGACCAACCTTGGTCGTGTCCATAACCTCTTTCTTAAAATATGAACATATTTTTCTGACAAAGCTCTAAGGAATGCTGCATCAGCTGATTCATCCTCCCTTCAATGCTATGGAAGAAGAAAAAAGGCTGGCAACACGCTGGATTTGTGCTTTGATGAAATGCTGCAAGTGTCTTTTATCCAAGAGGCTCAGCTGACGCTTGCCTTGGGGTTGGCTCGTGGGGCTGGAGGGAAAGGCTGGCCTTCTCCACCTGGGCTGCCCACTGGGCCACCAGCAAAGCTGCAGAGCACGTTGAGGGGTATGGAGAGCTAGCTGGCTGCACGTGGCTCTGTATTTATGCTAGAAACGATAGCTTCAGTGATTTATTTCAGTGCTACTGCTGCATGGAGGTAGCTGTCCATTAGCGACAGGGAGTTGAACTGGGTGAGAGAGGGACCCAGGGAGCAGTGCTCTCACTTAAACTCCTTCCTTGTTTGGATCTTACATCAGTGCTTTTCCAGGATTGTTGTGTTTTGTGAGCTATTTTGCATTCCTAGCACTGTGCTTATTTCCCATGCATGGAAATAGGGGTCAGTCCCTGCAGGAAGGAAGGAGGGCCGGGGCCAAGATGGTATAAAAATGTTGTGAGGACATCACAGCGTATCTGTCAGAGACATCCAGTGAATGCCTGTAAGGTAAATGGACAACCTCAAACCAGACCAGCTGGCCCAAGCAGGACCTGGCCCAGGCAGTGGCAACTAGGAAGGAGTTAACAGTGCAAAGATTGAATGATCAGTGGCCTATGGCAGCGATCGGTCAAATGCTTGGTTTTGGCAACTGCAGTGAAATCAGCAGTCTGCATATTTAAGAGTAAAGCTGCTTGGGATTGACCTAACTGTGCTAACTGTGCGGTTGCTGGCAAAGCTCTGCTGATCTCAGTGTGCTTGAGATTAGACCAGTGCTTCCCAAAATTGTTAGGTGTCCTGTTCAGCCGGTGAACTGCACCACACCAGAGCCCACTGGGACACTAAGAGGTGGGGGAGAGAAAAGCTGTACTGCTTCCACCTACCCCAAGAGTTAACAGGAGAGAGACATTTTTGCATATGCTCTGTAAAACACAAGCAGGTTGCTCATCCAGTTCCCCCACCACCACCAAGAAGCATGGGGTGGCAAAAGGCCTTTTGTCCCTCCTAATGTGCCAGACTGGAGAGGCTACAGATACTGCCTCATTCTCCTTCCTTGCCCTCTTCCCATCTCTTGTTGCCTGGGTTGGGGTTGGGTGGGGAGGGGCGGGGAAAGCCCTTGCGAGAGTTGAAGGGGTGCACGTACAGGCAGGAGCGGCAACCCCCAGGTGCCAGCCTGGTTTCTGAAAGCCACCTCTTGGATGTGCTGTGCTGACACGTTCGATGGCTGTGTCAGCAGGGTGAACGCAGTTAGGTACCAGCTAGAAACTAGAGCAGGGGGCACATCCACGGACCATGGGCAAAGCTGGCAGCAAAACAGCCAAGACACTGGCAGAGGCAGGAGAACACCTCATCTGGGACAGGCTGCGCTCAGGACCGGGCTGCCCAGGCTGCTCCTGGCAAGGGCTGGTCTGCTGCCCAAAGAGGGAGCAACAGAGGAGTTGCAGAAGCAGCTGTGATGACACCAAGCTAGGCAAGGCAGCTTGATGGTTCCTGGTGGTACCTATGCTATGTTGAGGCCCTCCTGGGACAAAGGCACCAGCATGCAGAGTGTACTGGGAGGGTTTGTGGGGATTTAGGACACGTGTTGGAGATAAAACTTCTGGTGTCGTTGGATAGCTCTGCACACAACAACCAGGCCTCTGAGTTTCATGCTCCAGCTGCTTAAATGATAGGGGCTTGTATGGTTATAAATACCTGACCTTCAAATAAATCAGGTAGAAGTTACAGATTCATCATGAGAAAAGAAATCATTTACGCACAAACCTTGCAGGGCCTGGCAGTGCTAGGGGAAGGGACTGTTGAAACTGAGATGGTGAGAGAACCTCAGAGTACATTTCTGGATAAATGCATCCAGAAAGCCTTCCTCTCTCTCACCACGTGAAACTAACCCACAAGATATACAGTAAACTTCAATGGCAGCGTAATGGGGGTGACAGCAACAGGCTTATCTTCTCAGTCGAAGGTTTCAACCTACCTATGTGATGGCATATCCATATCCATATGGCACGGACTTTTTCCAGATCGGTCCGGGCTTGTTTCAGCAGGGCTTTAACAAGTTCCTCTACGCTGTTCGTGACATTTACCTGTTTGTGAGGAGGAACCAATGCAAGATTGTGGTGAAGAAATTGCGATAGGACATCTCCTTTCCTCCTTTCTCCCTTGTTCTTCTAGAGCTAGTGAGACTCCACCTACCAGGAGACTGCTCTAACTCGAGCTTCATTAAAAGTAGCAATACAAAGATGTAGTACCATGTTTCAAGCACGTTTTGGGGGGTTTTTTTTGTGTCACAGTTTCTTTCCTAGAGTAGGATCTCTGTTGCTGATGTTTGCAGGGAAATGGTTTTTCACTTGTTTGGGAGATTTGAGACACTTGCTCGAACAGCTCAGACTAAGCTGGTTTTAGTGCTGGTAGCTAGGTTTCAAGAAGGGGAACTGGGAGGAGGACAGAGGCAAAGCAAGACTTACTTTTAATGCGTAGGCATCCAGCTTCTCAAATTGCTGCAGATCTACTGGCATGGATTTCAAAGAGGATTTGTCCCATGGATATGCTGGGAAAAAACAAGTTGTCATTGTCTCACGGAGGGAGGGGGGTATTTTTCCTGGCTGTACGCTCGAACAAGGGGACACTGCAGAGCTGCTGCCCAAGCCATGGAGGCATCCATCAGCGGGTGCTTAGGGAGCAGAGTACAGAAGGTCCCTGCCAGCTGCACAGAAAGCAGGAGCCATCCTGTCTAGTCTGGTATAATTTGGGCAATGCTGGAGCAGAAGGTGCCCCTGCATCTTTGGCACTGTATATGCTAGCATAGAAAATCCCGGATGCTATATGAAGCTGCATGAGATAACACAGAAGTATCAGGGAAAATCTGTACTCCAGAAGCCCTGGAGGCAACATGACTTTAAAAAAAAAAAGCAAAACACAAAAAAGCTGGATTTCTCCAGTAGTTTTGCTGAAAGCAATGACTGTTTCGCATGGTCAAGGGCCACAATTCTGCACAAACTCAAGTGTGAGAAATGTAACATGGGTAGCAGTTGGACTGAAACTGGTGTGCCTAGCCCTCTGCCTGCATCTTTGTAGGCTCTAGGTTCCTGCTTGCTACACGGTGTGAACGAAGGGTTAATAACTTGCCCTAGTTAATAAGATAACATTTTTTTAAGTCTCCCAATGAGCTGACACTGTTCCCTCTCATCAGTGAGCCACCCGAGTGATGCAGCTATAGCACGGTGCACAGACGTATCGTGTGGACATCTGCCCTGGACTGCCGTCTGCTCAGCCCTCCCTTTTCTTCTGAGTTGGTGAGAGGAGAATTGAGCTCTACAGCAATCTCTCCACCTGTCATGTGCTGTCAAAGCCATTCAGGACTAAAGAGATTCTTTTAGCTGTCTCTGTAGGATTGCTATTTCTCTGGAAAAAAAAAAGATTTAAAAGAGATCATGAAGTGAAAACTTTGTTGTGTGACTCCTGAGTGCTGGGAGAAGTAAATGAATGGTGCCGTAGAGCTTCTGTTTGCCTTGAGAGAGTTGACAAGAAGTGAACTGCCTTGGGCTTTATGTAGGGGCACAGAGGCTTTGTTTGGTTGCATAGTTTAATTTGTGACCCTTGCTAAGCAAGCGAGATGCCCCTCTGCTGCCTGCTCAGTGAGTGCTGGTGGGAGCGGGACACACAAGAGGCTCTGAGAGCATCCTATCCTAGCTGAGAAGCCCCAGTGCTTCTGAAAGCTGTATTCATCACCTGCTCCCACTCTGTCTCCCCAAAACTGGGCTCTGATCCCTTTGCTGCCAGCCTCAGCCCACTGGGGAGGTGGTCAGAAGGTCTATTTCTGACTTGCAGAAGTGTTTTGTTAATGTGAGCCCTGCTGTTCCTGGAAACCTCTGCCCCAGGGAGGGGTCACGGGGCATCCTGTGCCCCAGTGATGTGCAGCCTGCCAGGTGGGCCCTGTGCCTGTAGGCACAAAGCATCTGCTTCTTGAACAGCCTTGTTTGTTTATCTGGCTTTTCTCTGTTAAGGACTATTAGGTTGACCTAAAGAGAGATAAAGCAGATTTACGCGTTTAAAGGTTTCCACTCTCTACAGCTCTGAAAATCACTTTTTGCCTTTTGGGAATGGGATGTGTTTTTAAAATTGCTTATCAGTTTTGTCTTTGCCTGGTTCTAGCTGCAAAGGCTCCCTGCAGATGCAGGATCTTCAGTAGCTCCGTGCAGGTAGGAAGTGTACATTGTGCCCGTTTGCAGGGCAGCCTTCCTCGGGTGTGGGGCTCCAGGCAAGTCTCAGGCATGTGTGACATTCCCATAGCCATCCTCATCTGCCACTCCAGTGAACAGGGCCTTGGGAAGCTGAACACTACTCGTGGTAATAGAAATTAAATCCCTTGCCCGTGCACTTCAGTCCAGGCATGCAGCAGGGCAAGCCCTGTTTCTAGGACTGGATGGGCTTCCTATCCAGGGCTGCCCTGTGTTGTGCCCTGCTGTGCCACTGGCATGGGGCAGGGGGACAGCTGATAGTTACCGTGCAGATCTTTGCTTCCTGGTGGCCGTGGGGCTTCGGTTCCCTGGAAACCTAGCGAAGTGGAGAAGGGAGCGTGGGGTGAGCAGTTGTTGGCACGAGAAAAAAGACAAACAGTAAGTGAGTCTGATGAGCAGAACTGGGTGGAAAAAGCTGAAATTGAGGGCTTTCTTTGCCCATTTCCTTGCATTTGGACACTTAAGTCAACACCCTTTGGAGCGTGGGTGCCTAGGGGAAAGGGATGAAGCAAAGCTGCCTGGACCGAAGTGCGCTCTGTGTCCCCTCCCCAATGTCCTGCAGCTTTGCAGAGGCCACATTCCCCAGCAGTCAGGCATCTCCTGTTCTAGCCTGAAGGCTGCAGACATCCAACCCCTGCCCACCATGTGGGCAAACTCCCCCAGGCATGGAAGAAGGGAGGGCTGAGCTCCAAAGCTGTTAGATAACCCTGCAGAGAGGTCTGCAGCATCTGGAGGATTTCTGAGGGATGCTGCAACCTCCAAACTGTCACCACCTGCCTTATCTCAGGGGTGGAGGAAGAGGAGATACCTGTTGCCCCAGGAGCAGAAGGATTTTGCTCCTCAAGCCTCATGCACAGGCAGAATCCAGCAGCATCTGCCAGGCAGGGAGAGAGAGCAGAGGGCTTGGCATCTTCTCAAAAGTGTTGAGTCCCCATGGGAAGAAGGGAGCCTGTCTCCTCCCAGGAGCAACATCCTGGTGGAGAGCTAGCTTGGAGACACGAGCCAAGGTAGAGCAGAGTCTCACCTTTGTTGTCCTGACCTCTCAGACTGGGCAGCCTCCGGGGACCTGCAACAACCCCAGCATAGTTAGTGCAATCACCACAACCCCTACCCTAGCTCAGGCAGTGCAGCATCTCCACAAGCTCCTGGGTTTCTTGCCCTCTCTACTTCCGCAAAGGGAAGGATGCATCACCTTTGCCCTCCCACCCTGACCCTCTCTGCCAGGGTTTAAGGCCCAGGCTGTACCTTTTCCAAAGGAGAGTTTCTTGAAGAGTTGTGGAGGGCTATCCTTGGGATGAATCTCCACCGTCACTTGAGTACCTGCAATAAATGATTACAAACTCCCTAAGAAAGAGAAAACTAACCAGGCAGCAGAGGAAAAGGAGAGAACTGCCTTCCAAGGCACTGCTGAAGCTACAACTATTAACTTAATGTCCTGGGAGGGGTGTTGACAGAGAGCATCTGTTATTTGACTAATGGCTGGCCCAGCCTCTAAACCTTGACACTTTAGCAAGCGAAGCGACAGCTCTGGCTGTTGTGAAGGTATCAGAGCACTTGGGCTTCCAGGCAAAACAGAGGACCCTTAAGATAAACTGTAGAGTCAGAAAGCCTGTGGTCACCTCCAGTGCGATTTGTAATTCTCGAAAAATAAACGACAGGTCGTTATAGCCTAACCCATGATAAAGCAGATCATAAATAAAGCAGAGGTCCTCAGGGAGGGTTATGTGTCAGCTTAAAAAACCAGGTTTATCACCATATTAAACAGCTCTTGATGGAGATATGGTAAGCAGCGAATCAATTTCTTTCATTGATTTTTTTTCTTGGAATCAAACAGAAAAAGGCTCAGAGCTATGACAATGGTTTGACTTGTGTTATTAAAATTTTTGGTAAAGGCCATTGCCTGTAAGAGGTAGCATCCTGTCAGAGCCAGCTGCAGACCATGTGTGCTGTGGGACTTCAGCTCTGCATGCCATGATGCTCCAGGACAACCTTGTGTGGAAACCTGGGGGTCTTGTTGCTAAAGTTTCATAGAGAGATGTACAAGGAAAAAAGTTAGGGAGTGTTTTATAAGCATTACCTGAACTTTTTGAAAGAGACTGCATTTTTAATTTTTTTCTGTTCTTTTTTTTTTTTTTTTTTTTAGGTATTTCAGAAGATTTTGCAACCACCATGGTTCCTTGGAGGACATCAGCATGCTCATGGGCTCCCCAATTCAGATCAGACAGAGGTTACTTTGGAGACTGAAGGTCAAGATGTCAATGCACCTTGGGGCTGTCATCCAATCGCACAGTTTTATTGAGAGTCTCATGACATTTGGAGTTTTCCTTGAAAGCCAGCTCTTGGAACCAGATAATTAGGTAGGAATCAGCACTTCATCAAATAAGAAGTTTTTCTGCAGAATTTAACTTCAAAAAAGTTTTTTATCTTCTGTGATTATGCAAAAAAGTTCAATGTCCTTTAAAACCCCAAAGCATAAGGCAAGAAAAACTGTAGAAAAGCCCTTTTAAATCCTAGAGCTTGACCCCAATTCTGGGTTGGTTGCAGAAATCAGGGTGTCAAGAGCAGAGATGGCTGTTGTATTTTGTCACTTAATTTGAAGGTAGAATGAAGTTGTTTCTCAAAGGGATCACTTTGTGCAAACAGTGTGATTTCCTCAAGATTTTTATATTTTCAGGGGTCTTTTTTTATTTCTCAAGATTATTTTCAGATTTGGGTTTTTGTGGATTTCCTTGCCAATTTCCACTTTCTCAGTTGTTCCCCAGAAATCAAAATTTTTTGTTTTCAAGAAAAGAAATAATACCTTCTTCCAGTAAGCTTAAAAGGCAGTTTTAACAAATGAAAAAATGTAATTCCACAGACATTTTTCAAAGTGCTATATCAATTGCTTTCAAAACTAATGGTATGAAATGATTACTGATGTTTTTATGATGTTTTTTACTATTCCTAATCAAGATATCAATACAGAAACACTTTCTCTTGTTCTCTGTGTCCAGACAAGCCCTTGGCCGGGGAGTGCTTTGGGGTGCAGCTCACACAGCACTGCTTCTGCTCGAGTGCAGGGGTGGCTCCTTGCAACAATTTACTCTATGAAAGGACTTCTGCAACCAGCTGTCTTAAGCTAAACTTCTGCCAGTATTATTTCTTCCAGCCCATGCACCCTTCCATCAGTGCTGGAATATCTGACATTGGCAGGAGTGTGTTCTTACCATGCTTTCTGATTTAAGGCTATGCTATGTCCTGGTGGTCAGGGAGATGGTGGGAACCCAGGTGCTCCAGGACCCATCTCCATGTATCCACACTGAAAGACCCAATCCTTCTCCAGGGTCCTCTGGGATTTTTAGTTCTTTATGCTCAAAATCATAAAACTGTCAGGGTGGGGTTTTTTCACTCTTCTGGGGAACTCTGTGGTTATTTTACTAGAAAAAAAGCTTAAGCAGGAACTCACCAAAGGCCTGCTCTGAAAAGCCAATATTTCTTGGCTTGCCACTTACCTTCATTAGTGTAGGAAGTAACAGCTTGTGTCTGCTCGCAGGGCTCCTTGGTGACTTGCTGGCCTGGTGGCACAAAGGAAAACATCTCAGTGCCTGGAGCCGAGGCAGATTAAATCTGCTCAGCAGTGAAGTAACAACACAAGAGCCCCAACCCCATCCTCCAGCTTCGAAGCCCAATTGGTCGTGGTCAAGAGGCACCTGATCCCACTCCAAGGGATGCTCCAGCCTAAGGTTTGGCTGGAGAGGGCACTGCTGCTCAAGATGGGTGGTGGGGTGTTAGAGTGCTTGGACCAGTGGGTGTATGTTTGGAGAGGTAGGTGGGAGGGGAGGGCAGTGCAGGGATTTTGGAGGTAATACAGTCCCTGAGCGCACGTGTTGGCATGGTTGTCAGCATCTCGTCCTCATCTTAGTCTCTCCTGTCTGAGCTCTGGCAGCCTCTGACCATCTCCGTGATGCTGGCTGGCCCTGGGGTCTTTGGGGCAGAGGAAGGTGTGGGGAGTACCTCACGTACCCAGGGATGGTGCAGTTGCAGGCAGTATAAATCCGCTCCCCTGGGCTGCGCTGACAGTCAGCAAATGCCAGGGGACACTGAGCCCGAGCTCCCACGCAGCTTTGGATGCTCGAGCCTTGCCAGAGGCAGGGTGGATGTTGGCCAGGACACCAAGGCGTTCCCTCGCTCTTTTCCAAAGTGTCATGGGATCGCTGTCCTGCCAGACACCAGAGACCAGTGCAAGGAACCTGGTTTTCACAGCTCACCCTGAAGGCCAGATACCATTCGCACCTCGTGGCCTGACAAGGATCAGGCCGTGAATAATGGGATTTTGTGGGCGGCATGGGGCCACAGCCTGCTTGCCTCAGTGGGCTTGGGGTGAGGCTTATGTAATACAGTTTGTAAATAGTGCAGTAACACCAGCTGCTCGGTGGGGTGAGAGGTTTCATCAAGATGCTAATACGGCTGATTAAAGCGGAATTTATTAACCCCTGCGGTGCTAGAGGATTGAAAGCTCTGCCTGCTCTTCTGACACCTGGATTCTTTAGTAATCCTCACAGGGATTTAAACTGTGCCTGAGGTAGAGCCGCAAGGCAAGGTTTCCCATATATACATACTCCTGCCATTAGTTCAGAGTGGTAAATGATCAATACCATCCCCTCACTCATAATGGAAGTTCTGGCTTGTGCTCTGCAGGTCTGGTTGCAGACCCTCTTGGGTGTGATGGAGGAGTGAGAAAATGTTAAATGTTTATCTGCTTCCTGAAGGCTGTTGTTCTGTGGTGTCTGAGACCATCAGATTTGTAAAGAAATAACAAACCCCAAAGCTGTATCTTGCCATGAAATATTGCTTGCTCACACTCTGAGCACCATCCAGCCACCACTGATTTCAGAGGGGCTTGGACCAGGTCTCCTATTGAGCACTGTACTGGGCATGGTGGTGGCGTTTGTGTGCTGCTATTGCTTTGCCTGTGGAATCAATGCTCCTGTTTGGTGTAACTAGAAGCCACTGTTCAGTACCATGAGGACTGCCTGTTGTCTTGCTTTACCTTTGCCCCCTGCCTTTCTTTACAAGACACAGTAGGCTTAGGAAAGCAAGTCAAATGGTCTGGTTCCCTTTCCTGGAAGCTGCTCTGTCCTGTTGCATGACAATCCTGCCCTGGCTGCATGAAGCCAAAGGTAACCTCTTCAGATGGCCCCTCTGAACTGTTTCAGGGCAAAGGGGTGAGGAACTGTCAAGGGAACATTCAAGACTAGCAGCCACATTGTTCCTGGATAGATCCCACCTGCCTTCTACTCAGCAATCTCTGATCAGGGGAGGTGGCAAAAGGACTGGTGGATAGATGGGTTGAAACCCCAAAGGTTTATTGTGCACCCCAGACCCTGCTTAAGCTGTGTGAGTGCTGGGGAAGCCTCTGTAAGCTCTATCTGCAACCTGAGCAATTTGAGGCACTAAATTTCCCCAGCCATCAGCTGGCTGTGAAACACCAGGGCTCCATGCGCTTTGACCAAGCTCCACAGCAGCTTGCAGAATTCCCTGCAGACGGCTGTTTGTGGGCTCTGCAGTGCCACCCATGTGCATGCTGGCCACCGGGCAGAGAGCATTGGAGGGGATGCTTCCCATGGCACATGGCCTGAAGCCTTCCACCTGGCTCCACTGAAGCCCCCCAAAGCACTGGAAAGGGATGGGTTGTTTCGAGCCTGCTAATGCTTGAAAGGCACAGCTGGGTGCTAAAAACTTGCAAATGGGTTTTGTGTGCTGTGTTTATCAGTAGAGTAAGATGACATACCATTAAGGTCTCTCCCCTGAGGTGGCTGTGATCTGCTGTTTTCATTTTCTTCATCCTGCAAATCTGTAAAATAAAATGTGAGATTGGCAGGCTGTCCTCTTGGATTGAGGCTCTGCCACTGCCTGAAGGACAAGCACCCCAAAACCTTATTCCAGATGAACCCCAGTGTCATTGGGATCCACCTTCCCTGTCTCATTTGCAGTGTTTGTTGCTGGAGTATGAAATACCAGAAGGAAGAAAGTGCTGTAGTTCAGGACTAAGTTGCTTTGATAGGGCTTGCTTATATTTGGGTAGGTGCTGGATGCCGTGTTAGATGAAGCGTGAACACAAGTTCTGTGTTAGCTTTGCCTGTCCTTATTAGCCTGGAGCTGTTTGTCTGAAAAATCTAGGTTCTCCCCAAGGTTTTAGAGCAGGAATACACCTTTTTTTTTTTCCTTTATACTTCTGCAGGAAGGGTCCCCTTACAGTTGCAGAGCACAGGCTTAGCTTTTTAGATGATCCTCTGAAGGATAGGGGCTGGGCCAGGAAGACTGTCCCAAACTGTAGCTATAAATGGCTCAGGGCAGTCATCCTTGGAGGCAAAGCCTAGACACACTTCAAACAAAACACTTTTGCCCCTGTATGCTGTTGCAGTAGGCGCTGGTCTGGGGTCTGTGCTGAAGCTGCCGAGCTCTTGCTCCGGTCCCTTGGACAGCTGAGAGCGCCTGTGGAGGCATCTCAGGATCACTGCGGGACAGAGCAAGGTGCAGATGTTGTCCTGGGATTAGCATGTGTGTGCATGTCACCTCCTGCTGCCCCCCGGGTAGCATGCACCCGAGCCAGGCACCCAGCAGCATGCGGCGGGCAGCCCAGCGCAGGGAGGGCTCTCCCGCACCGGCAGCACCAGGGAAGGCACGACGGGTTTCTGCCGGAAAAAACCCAAAAGTTTGAAGCTCGACTTTCTGCAGCATGTCAGCAAAGCGAAAAAGCGGAGAAAGCGAGGGAGGAAAGCCCAAAGGCAGCTCCAGAGCTGCGGCTTCCCTTCCCCGTCTGCCGGGTCGCTGGTGCTGCAGCCGCAGTCCCCGCAGGCTCTGCGTGCGGGACGTTACCTGCGCTCCGGCTGCCTTCGCTCGCCCCTTTCCGCCTGCCCGCCGCCTCCTCGGGGTGGACAATGAGCAGCAAATTGATCGTTACTGCGCTGGGATCTGCCTTAAAGTCCATGGTACCCATCAGAGCATGAGCAGGACGCCGGTCCGCCCGCGGAGCTGCTGCTGCTGCGGCTGCCGCTGCCCTGCCCGTCCTCTGCCCCGGGAAAGCGCAGCGCGTTCCCCCCGAGGCCGCGGCACCGGCGGGTCGGTCCCGCCGGCTGCACCATGAGCGCTCTGCCAAAGCCGACCCTAATGAAGAGGTTACAAGGCACCTTTGAAAGGAAATCGCAGGAGGGATCCGTTTCCTAAAGCAGAGGAAGGAGCTGCGGCTCGGCCGGGGAGGGGAGGGGTGCGAAGGGGGGTCTGGTTTCAGAGCGCGCCCCCGGCTCCCCCTCCGCCTGCCCTTTTCGGCTTTAAGCACTTGTCTGCACTCAAATCCCCCAGCAGCACTGTTTGCTGGGGGGGATTCGCTTCCCGGCGCTGGCAGCAATCCTTAAAAGGCTTTCTCTTTTGATCCTCTCCCCCGGCAGAAACTTAAAGGATGCTTAGGAGTATAAATAATAACAATAACTGCAGTAGGAGGAGGGGAGCGGAGGGCAGCAGCTGCGGCGGGGAGAAAGGGGCCAGAAACGGCCCAGGAGCGACCATTTAAAGCAGTGGGGAGGCTTCGGCTTTGCAGGGCTGCCCGGTGTGCAGAATGGCAGCGGCGAAGGGCATTGCAGGGTGCAAGCCGGGCTGTGCCAAAGGAGCCGAGAAAATCAACCTCCCTCTGCCCCCATCAGCCTGCGAGCTCAGCTCGCTGGGGCAGCAGGAGATGGCTAATCAGAAAGGAAAGCTGTGCGAATCCCTGGCTTTCTAGAAACTCTCCGAGCCTACAAAACGGGGGATAAGAAGGGTTACAGTGTGGGTTAGCAACTGGGCTCAGCTGGTCCCTGCAGCTCGGAGCAGGGGCTGGCAGCGAGACACTTTCTAATTTTACCGCTGGCCCTCATCCCCCCTGCACTGCCAGCCCTGGCCGGCCCGGCCGCGCTCCCGGGGGAACGGTAGCACCTGTGGGCTACCGACTCTCCGGCAGCGTCGGGAAGGGCTGCGGGGGTGCGGGAGGCCCCAGGTGGCAGAGGGGGGCTTCGGGAGCTTGAAACGGGCAAGGTGCCTTTATGTGGGTGTTGCGGGTGCTTTTGGGGAGGGAGCGTGAGAGCACTGGGTTCTTCTGGCTGTGGGCTGGGGAAATTGTCCTGGATCTGCAGGCTGCTACTACTGCCCGGTGTTAGGTTACTTATGTTCCGAGACACGGGTTTTCCCCATGGATCTGTATATAAATCCTGTTCCCTCCCAATCTTCTGCCCCTTTTCTGTTCATGAGTCCTTTCCAAAGCACAGACAGACGATATGCTGCTCTGCTTGCTTTCAAATCCAGCCCTAAGCAGCTCCTCTGTATATCCAGAAATAGCATACATGATTGCAGGGATCCTTGCTCCATCCAACCTTTGCATGGTCCCGCACCCTCCGTGACCCCCTGGATGGTGCCCACAGCATCTCTGCCAAGAGGGGAGCATCAGGGATAGGATGTTGCACATAACCTCCAGTAATGCAGTGAGAGTCCTGGGCCAGGGATGGTTAATGTTGTTGGGGTCCAGGTTGTGGCTTTGCTCTTTAGTTCATGCATAGGAGTGGTTTTAGGTTCAGCTCTGGCTGTAAGGAGCTAGCTGGAGGTGGTTAAACCTGATGAAGAGGAGGCAGGGAGGGACAGATGCATGCTGAGACGCACTGGGCTCTGCCAGACAGATTTTCCAAGCCATCTGGGGCTTGCCCGTCTCCAGTTCAGGTCCCTGAGATTTATGGCTGGACTGACTTTCTAATCACAGTTTCGCCATCTGCCTGTTGGCCTTTAGCACCCTGGTCTCACCTGTCACCGAGCCCTGCTGCAGGAACCACACGGAAAGGAGCACCCTTTCCTCCCCACTGCCCCAGCTGCTCGCCTGAGGTGCAGCCCTTGTTCCTGCAGGTCCCTTCTCCCTCGTCTTCCTGAGTGGGACAGTTTGATCTCCTGAACTATTCATTGGCATGGCTGAATCCTAATTCTGGTGTTACCCAGGTCCTGCACCAATGCATCTTTGCACCAACCCACTTCATTCTTCTGCTGCGTCCCATCAAAAGTGATTTTCCTGGACATCTTAGCCTTGCTCCTCCAGCAAAACAGCTCGCTCCTCCACCAGGTCTGCTCTTAACCTCACTCCTCTCTGGCTCCAGAAAGGTGATGGCTCAGTCACAATAGATAAAAGTCTGGCTGGTAAAGGAAGGTTAAACACATTAAAGCCTAAATGTGTTTCCAGCACAATGAAAGCATCTGCGGGAAGTTTTGTCTTTCCTAGAAATTATTATTATCAGGGAGAAGGTAATGAGTTTTGGAGGGATCATTTCATTTCTTCTTTTTTTTTTTTCCTCCCAACAAAAGGCTACCTTGAGAGGGGAAAAAGGAAGGTTTCTGATCATGTTTTTATGACAGTAAGATGAGCATGAAGGCAAAGGCTTTGCTTGAGGTGGGTGCTGGTACCTCCTCCTGCAGCAGCAAGCCCTCCTTGTTTGAGAGGTTTATATGGCCATGTGATTCCTCATGCATAGGAAGTCTGTCATTGGCGTAAGATAAGGTCATGACCAGCAACGTTTGTATGCCAGGATATTTTTGAAGCTAAAGAAAATTTACATTTTGAGGAGGGAAAGGAGAAAGCCTTTTTATTGCTGTGTTGATTTTAAAATAAAGGCATCTCTTTGAATTTGCTGCAGGATTTAAAATGTTCACCTGAGTCCCAGGGAGATGAATTAATGGCCGCAGAACAAGAGAAGCTATCAGAGTGGCATGATTACATGTATTTACCACATGGCTGTCATTTCTCTAGGGGTGATCTGGGGAAGAGAGAGACTGTACAAATGTAGAGCAAGAATTAGGTTATTTGAATCCCATTGGGCAGAAAGGAAAATTGCAGGCTGCAGGAAAGCATTTTAACTCTTCTGCAGGTGTTTTGCCTTTGCTATGGTCCATAAAGGCTCCAGCAGAAGGTGTGGTGGGGAGATGCCCTGACTCTACTGCACCAAAGGGTGGCTGCCAGACACCTCAGTCCTGCTAGGGCCATGCCTGAGGGTGCCCAAATGCTTTTCCAAGACCATAGCAGATGCCTGCACCTGGAAAATGTGCTAGGGCTGCCCTTCTCTTCAGTGCAGAGACACGAGGCATGCTGTCCTGACCTGCTCTAGCTGTGCACCCTGCAGGAGATGGCTTACACCCCCCTGGTATGGGATCTTCTCCACTGTCTGGAGAGGAAGCCTGAGCATGTAACTCCAGTGGAGGCAATGCTAATGTCTTCTAAAGATGAATCCCAGCCTCTTTTGTATAGTTTTGAACTGACATGCCCTTGATGACACCTTTGTTAACTGGCTAATGCTCATTGCTTTAAAACTTCTGCCTTTCATTTGCTGCTCACTGTAACACACTTGTGTTAACATAAATAATGTCTCTGTTTCTCCCACCTGTTCCATCCGTGAAGGCATTAGTAGTAGTCACCTCCAAGCTGTAGAGCCTTTGTGCAGGCGTTGGTCCCCATTGCTGCTCCTCCTCCTCTATGCCCTTGTAAGCTCTACTGTGCCCCTTTGAGAGGGGGACCAGGGCTGGCCATGCTCCATGTACAGGCATACCAGTGATTTCTGTCTTCTTGTCTGTGCCCTTCCTGTTAAAGTCCTGTCCCACCATTGGCCTTGCTTTGTTCACCCACCACTGAGTGGGTATTTTCACAGAACTAACCACAAAGACTCCCAAGATCTGTCTCTCAACTCAGAATAGCTCATTTAGAGCCCATTATTTTGTGTGTGCACTATATATTTGGAGGTTGATTTGTTGTTTTGTTTTGTTGTGTCTTTTTTTTTTTCTCAGGCGTTCCTTTGCATCTGTAGATGCTGAATCTCAGCTGACGTTTTCTCTCTCAATCGCAAGTTAACTTCGGAGTGCCGGGACGCGTTCATGTTGCGTAACACATTACAATTGCACTCTGATGAGTTTTAATCTACTCTTTTGGCCTGCCCGTCCTTTCTTCCTCCCTTCAACGGAGCTGCAAAGCTCTGCGCTTACCCTCCTCCCAGTAGCTTCCAAACCACAGATTGCTCAGATGTTCTGTTCATTTTGCAGCTTCTGCTGTGTCAGCAGCTGTGCTTTATGATTTTATGATTTAAGATGGCAGCAAAACTTTCCACTGAAGTATAAACCCGTGTATTCAGTTTCCTGGTATACACACAACTGGGAAGCTAGTTGATGGCTGGGATAGTCCTGCGTGGAGAGGTCAGGATGTATTTAGATTGCAGGGAGACAACGAGGGTTGGTGCAAAACTGAAACAAATGCCATGAGCTTCTTGAAGAGACTCATTGGTGGTGGTGCTTTGAAGTTGGAGCCTACCTGCCTTGGGGAAATAGCTGTCCCCAGGTGGGAGAGCCTCTAGCAGGAGATAGTGCATCTCAGATGGGATTTCTGTTCCATGAAAGGCAAGCCTGTTTAACCCCTGGGTAGTGATATGGCACAGCACTCATTACACTGGGGAGCGTGTGGGCACCCTTGCCCCGGCTGCCTGGACAGAGATGCTGGAAGCAGACATATGGAGAGTATGGAGCTGATGGGAAGAGCAGAGCTGTGGCTCCGGGAATATGAGTGTCACATCCCCATGCGCAGAGAGACGATTGCAAATATTTCAGCAGGTTTCTGCTGCTTTCCCTTTTTTTTTTTTTTAAATGAGAAACAACATTGCTGTGATGATCGCTGCTCTTTGTTCCTTGAAGAGGGAGCTTTCAGCAACTGAAGATTCAGCAGATGTTTTGCTAAGGTTTCTTAACAATGAAAAATACCGACGTTAATGCCCTGTGGCAGAGACCTGCAGGAGTGACCTTGTGTCCTCGGCCACTTTGGATGGCTTTGGCAGGGTGCTCCTCCTTCCCTAGTGCAGTGGCAGCTGGATGCTACTCTGCCTGCTGCAGCAGTAGCCGAAGGCAGGGCTGCCTCTGTCCCCAGCACACAGGGCTGCTCGAGGGAGGGGGGGCCGTTGGCAGGACATTTGCCACCAAAGGTTTCCAGGGTTGGAGAGCTATGCTGCCTTGTCTGTCCGAGCACGCATCTGTTGACCTTCAGCGTGCTGCTTGGCTTACGTGTTGTTGCTGGCCTTTCTAGATGAGGAGAGTGGTTCTGGCCAGGCTGCACACAGTCATTAAGGCATTAATCCTTTTATAATCTTCAAATACCTCATCCTTTGAAGGCAGTGAGGGCAAGTGCGACGGACCCTCTCCCCCTGACCTCACTGGGAGGCTTCTGCTGGTCGCTGAAAGAGGTTTTGTTTTCCAACCATCACGAGACCAGCTCTCAAAGTGACTCATTCAGCTTTCCCAGGAAAAGTCTTTGTTAGCCTTTGGATACCCTGCAGAGGGTCTAAGGATCATTTGTTAAGGTGTCCCGGTAACCTGAATTATGCAGTAGCCCTGCCCTTGGGCAACGTGCTTTATTGTTAACCACTTACCATAAAATTGCTCTCAGACAAGCTCGATTAATGTACGATGCAAAATGCATCTGAGATGGGTAGTATGGTCGCAAATGTTTTAAGAGCCATAGGTGAAGAAGTAAGGGGGGCAGGCAGAAAACTTGCTCTATATACTTAACACCAGTATTAAATGGGAAGGAGGTCTCCCCCTCCCAGAGCAGACTGGCTCTCCTCTGCTGAAACTTTTCTGGAAAAACATAACCCTCTTCTGAAATTGCGTGCAGGTACAGTGGAGGTTGCAGACTAGCATGCTGTACTGTGCAAGTCTGGTGGAGGTTGTATCGCTTTTCTTTCTGAGCGTCCTCCAGAATACCCAGGCAGGTTTATTTTTTCCCTGGAAGGCTATTTCTGGTTTATTCAGGAGGGAGCCTTGCCCCTTCTAATTAAATAAGCAGCGTGTCTCTTCCTGGGAGATGCAGAAAGTACTTTGTTAGACCAAGCATCGTTTTTTGCATTTTATCGACATCTTTCTGCTGCAGTGATGAGCAAAGCCCTTCTGCTTGTTGACCCAGTAGACGAATGAGTTATCTCCTCTGCCCAGTCAATCTGGTATTTTCTAATACTACAAACATAAATGGAAAACAAGTTTGGAAAAATATGTGCAGCTCTATAGGAGCAGCAGTGTTTGAGGGAAAGCAGACATAGTGGTAATCAACCCTCCTGGAGTGACAATGACCCTGGGAGGACTAAACCCTCAGACCTTCCTTCCTGAAACACTGTAAGAGTGGGAGAGTTGTTCTTTGGAAACTTTGTCTGCAGGTGGACATACTCCCTGGTTGTGTTTACCTGGTGCTAGAGCTAAAGTTATTTGGTTATTTGGAGGCAAGGTCATGAAACAGTTCTTACCGGGGTTATTTCTTCTTAACCTAAGGTACCAGGATGCTGTGTAAAGAGCTGGATGCTCTACATGGTGGTCATGGACATCTGAGCTATTGTATGAGCTGACGACACAACAGTAGCAACAGAAGCAAGCACTCCACTGACTTAGAGAGGCTATTGAGGAAACTACCTCATGCCTTTGAGAATAGTCTATGCATGTTTGCTGCTGGTGCGACACACTAGTGTCAGTATGTCCTGGTTTGAGTGAGACCAGAACTAACTCTGTTCAGGGATTTTCCTTCTCAGGTCAGCTGTTCTCACTGCCTGCACTGTCTGAAGTCAGCAGCACGTTTCCCAGGCAGTGGCTGCTCCTGGCAGTGCTGACGCCCGGGGTGCAGAGTTAGTACCCAGGATGGGTGTGCAGACCAAGGCCACTGCTGGAGCTTGCTGGGGGTGCACAAAGTAAAAGGCTGCACCTGCGGGGAGGAGCGGCCGGGACAGGTGACCCCAAACTGACCAACAAGGGATTCCATCCCATAGATGTCATATTCAGTATAAAGCTGAGGGATCAGGAGGGTCAAGTGCTTCCGGCTTCTTCCTCTCTTCTTCCATGGCCGGCATCCGAGGGGAACTCTGTTCTGCCTTCACTCCCAATCTGTGTATTCCTGAATGCAGCTCCTGAACCTGGTTCTTGTCTGCTGCAGGGCCCAGTCTGGCACTCTCCGGTTGCCTGCTCCACAGCGTCAGTGGTGACAGTGACATAATTGCCACTGGGGGCTTGGGTTCAATACTAGTTTTGTTTATATTTGTATATATTCCATTTTATTATTATCATTTCATTTTTCACTAAGACTGTTCTAGTTCCCTTTTCTAATGGCTAACTCCCTCTCCTTCATTCCCTTTCACTTCCCCTTTGGGAAGGGAGGGGGTTAACAGAGGGCATCTGTTGTGGGTCTAGTGGGCTGCCCTGACCCTAAACTGTGACACAGTAGTAAGGGCTGAACAGTTTGAATTTCCTGTGAGACCTTGGTTTGGAGGAGTAATCCTGGTGTTTCACTGGGTACCTCTCTGAGCCACTTCTACCAAAATGTGATCTTAGGTGCCCTTGAATGCTTGCTTGGTTTCAGGATGCTTGCTTGGTTTCAGGAAGTTGACGAATCCAGTGCTTGTTGGGCAGAATGAGACGTAACAATGATGATAGGAGATGCTTAAACTTAACTCCGGGTGAGTCAGGCCTGGTTTAGCTACACAGGGGTCCTTGAACCAGGAGTGCTTCTGCCTCTGTGTGTTCCCAGGACTAGGACCAACACAAAGGAGTTCTGCTGTGACCTTCACAAGACATGAAGGTTGCTGGCAGGAAGAATAAGACTCTTTCTTCTACATGTAAACTGACTTTTTTTGGACAAGAACCAGGAGATAAGAGCTGCCTTGCATTATGCTGTGATGAATACATGGGCCAGGAGGAAAACGCATGAGTTTGCTCTGTTAAGCTGGCACCGATGGCATTCTCCTGTACCACATCTCCTGCCTACTTTGAGAGCGACGCCTTCTCTCAGGCTGACTGTGTTACTGTCGTTCCCACCCAAAAGCCAACACCACAGCCTGTAGCAGTGTCCTCTTTCCCTGCTGTCCCGCTGCGGGCAATAGCTGGGCTGCTTGCTGGACATGCAGGCCATTTGCTGTAGGATGCAACACCTGCCAGGTATGGGCTCTCTGTGTTCACTGCTGTTCACCTTGGCCATGGGAGAAGTCCAAGCCACTGAATCATTTTTACACCGGCCAAGCCTTCACATTTTGCCAGGTATTTCACGACCAGCCTGGAAGAGGCGGTTGGCTGGCTCCCTAGGTTGAAGCCCCAAGGCGTGCTGGCCTGCTGCTTCCTCAGCAGCCTGGTAGTGCATTGAGAGGAACCAGACACTCTCTTGGTTCCTGTTGCCCTTCCAAAAGGCAGTAGAAGATAAACCTGTCAGCCTGCTGCTCCGACATGGACACTGCACCTGGCTGGAATAAGCATCCTGGGGTTGCCATGGAGATGCATAACTTTTCAGACACCTGCCAGTATGCTGGGGCATCTTAAGCAACATTAGCAGTGCTGAAATAGATCCCTTCTGATCTAAGTAGTCAGAAAAGTAGTCAGGAAAGAATTCTCCACTTGGGAGAGAATGAGCTCACCTGGGGAGTTGGACTCTCTGTCTGGCCCAGTTGCTGCTCCCATCTCCACGTGAGCT
>JANVCC010000030.1:8944513-8964092 GCA_025345505.1 Todiramphus chloris collaris
TCCTCGAGCAGCTGACCAAAAATCACATTATGCTATTTGTTCTGCTTCCTTGGTTTCAGGAAGCTGAATGCTGAATGGTATGATGGTGTGGGGCTGGTGAGATGCACAGCACTTTGTTCAGAAAATGAGAAAGTTGTTTTGATAAAGAAATGGGAAGAAAGGGGGAGAAAGGCAAAGCACATTGGCCTGAGTATTAGAGCCAGACCCAAAGGGTTAAATCAAGCCAGAAAGCCTAAGGGGATCCCTCAGGATAGCTCCCGAGCAGACTCAAGTAATGAATTTTCACTTCTGTACTTTCATTATCGTTGTTCTTAGCTGGAGATTTACCATTTGTCCCCCTTAGCTCTGCGGCACGTTATTGGTGTCATTGAGACAGTTGCAAGGACAGCGCTGTTCTCTCGGCTTTCCTATTGGAAACACGAAGGTCTCAATTCCTGCGGGCTCTGCTGAGCTTGAGCTTCACGGGAGAAGTGTGCATGGACTGCTACCTGGAGCCACGCGCTGCTTTGCCTGCTCTCTCCCGCCAGCTCCTTCAGATTGCCCAGAGAAATCCCAGGTTTACCATAGTGCTGAAGCTTTGTGTTCAGCAAAGCCCATCACGTGGTTCTTCCAAAGCTGAGCGGGGGACTTACCAACTACTCTCCCCTCCCTGTTACTCCATCCAAGAACATGTATCATGCTTAAAGGCAAGAGCAGACATGCTTAGGTTCGGTGCCTCCAAACGGGGTGGGAAGGAGTATCAGATACTTCGTTGCTAGTAAGAGGGGGGATTTTGTTTGCTTGTTTTTTTCTTTCCAGAAATACTTTGTTATGTCATGTAAAATACTGGCATACCTCTAGGGAGCTAACAGAAGAGCAAATTCAGAAGTGAGCTACAACACTGGAACTGGAACACAAGTAGCAAAGCTTTGTGGTACCATAGCATCCTTTTAAAAACAAATACTATTTTTAATCATTCGTGCTTTTAATTAGTTCCCTGGAAATTAAGAAACTGGAATGATGACATTGGTAATTTGTGTCATCCTGATACACCATCACTTGGAGTTTATCCTTTCTCTTTGGTAAGGTGAGAGAAAGCTATTTTATTTTTCCCAAGACTCCTAGAAAGTGAAAAAGCATGAGAGGTGAAGCAGTGTCCTGCACGAACCCCTGCGTGCTGTTCTTCAGGCTGCTTTTTTAAATCCTGCTGCCAGCTAACCCACTGCCAGTACCGGTCCCACAACTGACTTACTGAGGTCAGCTTTGCCTTCATCTTCACTTCCACAGCTCCGGCAGAGCCTGCAAGGATAACATGACTGTCAGTTTGAAGTTCATGAGTGATGGAGCTGCCTGCCTGGAAGTGAGTAGTTCTGGGTCAAATCTGTTCCTTCTTTCACATGGTTTATCTCAAGGGGGAGCCATTGGTGACATGCACATGTCTTCTGCTTTCTCCATGCCTTGCAGCTTGGGGCTGTTAGGAGCCAGAGCCTTTGGGCTGAGGGCAAGTCTTGCTCTCCTCATCTGTGTCCCTGTCTGCCTTAGAGTTATTCAAACCAAAGACACAACCCCTGAGACCACCCCTGCAGAGTTGAGGAAATGAGAATTGGTGCCTGTTCAATGAGACAAAGCATCTTCATTGCTCTAAAATGGCTTCTCGAAGAAGCATCCATACAAAAGTTAAGATAAAGGCTCCTGGGTGTTGTGCGGGAGGGCTGGTGCACGGTGCACTCGGTGCTTGGAGCTCACCTACTTATGAACAGGTTGCACCAGTAAAGTCTGGAGTTGTGTGGGTGCCGGTGGCAGCACAGAGCTGGTTGCCGCTGCAGCAGGACACCCTGTCACTAGCAGGGCTGCTGTCAGCTGCCTGCAGCCGCTCCCCCATGGAACACCCGTCAGCCTTTCCCACTCGGCGGCCAAATGTCAGTGGATTCAAATCGCTGGCGGCGGATGCGGGCAGCCAGCTTGGTGCTCTTTCCATCAACGCGGGGTCAGATGACAGCCCCCCGCCCTGACTATTATTATTGTTATTTATTTGTATCGTGGCAGTGCCTAGGAACATCCCCCCATGGGCCAGGAGCCTCTGCTGCTGTACGCTAATGCAGCACAGGTCATGACATGCATCGCCAGTGGAGTAAATAGTGTCACTGCCGTAACATCCCACCTCCCCAGCATCTTTGTCCCCCTGCTTCCATGTCAGCTTGGAGATAGCATCCAGCCGTCACTGTTAATATCTTCCTTGATTCTGATTAATCTGATGAGGCAAAGTGCTGGGGAGTGGCCCCCCTTGGGGCCGTGTTGTAGAGCAGCCTGGGAGCAATGTGAAGTGTTGACTGGCAGCACAGCCCCTCTAGTCCTGACCAGCAGGTTAATGCAAGCTGGAGAGCATCTCCAGAAAGCAGGACTCTGCGAATAGTGGGGTTTGGTAAAAGCAACAGGTCTCCAGTTAAGCATAATGGGAAGGAACTGTTTCCCTGGGTTTTGCTCCACGAGACCAGCTGTCTCAATTAACTGGCTCTCCTTACAGTGTTTTTCAACTGTACAGAGATAAGCCAAGGACACATGAATGTAATGTGATCCAGAAAGATTCCCCGAGTGCCAGGAAGTTGGAGCGCTGCTGCCTCTCCTCTTTATGGATGTGCACAGCCCGGCTGCTCACTGAGTGGGGCTCCTCCAAGCAAAGTTTGGAGGAGAGCTCTTCAGGCTCTCACGTGCTCTTGGCTGAACTAATGCTGCAGTAACTCCCTAACCAAGACATCACCAAGCCACTGCTGTGCTGGTAGCTCGGAGGTTCTTGTGCAATTGCCTGGAGCAGCTCTTGGCAAAAAAACCCTCAGTTTACTGGTGACAGTGCAAATCCTCTCGCTTGCGGGGGAAACACCCGAGCAATGCCCATAGTGTCTCTGCCCATGGCTTCTCTCTCCTGCTTAAGGTTCCCTGCAGCCAGGCTGCAAGATTAGGCTGAAGGATCTGGGGCTGTTTAGCCTTGAGAAAAGAAGGCTGAGGGGAGACCTTATTGCCCTACCTGAAGGGAAGCTGTAGTGAGGAGGGAGTTGGTCTGTTCTCCCTGGTGACAAGTGATAGAACAAGAGGAAATGGCCTGAAGTTGAACAGGGGAGGTTCAGGCTGGATATTAGGAAGCATTTCTTTACAGAAAGGGTTGTCAGGCATTGGAATGGGCTGCCCAGGGAGGTGGTGGAGTCACCATCCCTGGAGGTGTTTAAGAGCTGGGTAGATGTTGTTTCTGGGACATGGTTTAGTGGTTTTTGTAGGGCTAGGAATAAGGTTGGACTTGATGATCTCGAAGGTCTCTTCCAGCCGTAATTATTCTATGATTCTAAGATCTGGCTTCCCAGCTGGAGTTCCAAGCCCCACAGGGAAGACGGGTTGTGGCTGTGTCCAGGCTCTTGGGAGGAGATTGGCCAGGTGCAGGACATGCTTTCTGCTCCTCTTGCAGCCCTGGCCATGTGCCTTTCTCAGCTGTTTTCTACCCGTGGTGCCCTTAGTGGCAGCATATGCTTCCTGGGACCTCTGGGTAGTTACACCAGCAGGACAAAACTGCATCAGCAATGTCCAGCAAATGCAGGCACTTATTAGGTGGTAACAGGACTTTTGAGGGTTTGCCTGAGATCCTACAATCCCTCTGCTACTCAGCCTTGCTTGGGGTGCCTCTCCCTGCCAGTGTCTTCCCACAGCTACCCTGAGCCCGTTCCTTATGCTGGAGCAGGAGCAGTATTGCCCATGGCAGATGGAGATGCAGGGCACCACGAGCAGGTGATTTTTGGAACCATTCCATGTTAACCCTTGCCACGTCAGCAACTGCTCCAGCTTTGCACCGGGTTGCACAGTGTCCTGCCCAGCCCCACAGGTGCACAGGAGGCCCAGGTGGCACAGTGAACATCATGTGAGGCAAGGAGCCGGGGGCTGACAGTGGCCTTGGGCCAAGTCGTTATGACCATCTGCTCTGCACTGTGCCAGGCTGACGGCAGCTATAAAGAGCGTGCGTGCCTCAGAGCGCTGGGGATCTGGCAGTAACAGGAGCTGAAGGACTTCAGAGAGGAGCTGACTCTGTCTTTTCAGCTCTGCCTCATGTATATTTATCTGTACGTACAAATAGAGCGAGCCGGCTGCGATGGTTTTGTGTCGCTAAGCTGTGCCGGGTCGCGCTGGGCTGTCTCCCAGTGTCCCCACACCTTCAGGTCCATCCAGCCTTGGTGTGATGTGGAGCAGCTGAGAGGCTTGCAGGGCAGTGGGCAGCGAGGCAGAAAGTTGGGGATGCCGAATGTGGGCAGCAGGATTCGATGGTTTTCTGTGCCCATTTGCAATCCGGAGAAGGGAGTGTGAGGAGTTCCTGTCTGCTCATGGCAGCAAGTAAAGCCAAGGGCCGAGAGCCACGAGCATGTTGTGATGGTGAGGAAGATGGGGAGAGCAGCAGCAAACCCTGTCCTCTCGCATATGGGAGCAGCAGCAAGCACCTTGGTCAGAAATGGGACTTTTATCTGAAATACACACCTTGGCAATGCAGAAGAAAAGCAGGAAAGCGCTTTCGCTCAGTGCTATAGAGCAGCCGTCAAACACCTGACTCGACATTTTGATTTCAGCCAACAAAATAAATGCAGTCCAGTGCAAAGCTTTCTCTCAGCTTGGTTTTGATTTTTCAGGGGAATGTGTTATCAAAGGCAGAAATGTGGTGAAAGGATTGAATAAGGACTGCTTGGGTATTGTGCACCCAGCGACATGGTGCAGCATGGGCTTGTGCTTGTGCTGGGACCTCTATTAAGGAACTTTTTAATATTCTATCTTTGAATCTTAGTCCTCTCCTTTTACTTGTAACTTGTAAAATGTATCAGACCACTCCTAGCTCAGTGGAAAGAGATTTTTCTTTGTGAGCCAACTTCAGGACCTGCTTAATGCTGGTTCAGGTCAGACTGAGCTTTAAAGGGAGACTAATTTCAACTGAGCTTTAAAATCTTTCATGAATTGGCTTAAAAACAACAACTATCAAAATGAGTCAATATTGAAAAGAACTATTTAAAAATAAATTGTCACTTATAATAACTGAATTTAGGGGACCAGAAATGTAAATGTGGGGAAAAAATGGGTGATTATGGCTGCCTGCAATGTTCCCTAAACCTAACAAGGTCTTTTATTTCCATCCCAAAGGTGCAGCAGGAGTCAAAGAAACACTGAATCTAGTTGACTTAGAGGTCATGAGACTTAGCATCAGGATATTTGAGGGTCTCACGATCTTTTAAATGTTAATACCACAAGCCCTGCATTGGGAAATTCGCTGCCTCTGGTTGTCAGCTATGACTTGAAGACTCAAGCTGTTTCTGATGTGCTGTAGCGGAGGTTTGATGACAGAGTTATCAGGTTACCTGTAGGAAACCTCTTTTATACAAAGCCCATGAGAAAGTATGAAACTGGAGAATTTTTTCCTAATTCCTTTAACCTTTCTGCTATTTGCTGACCAGCCCAAAAACTTCAGTTTTTTAGGATTTTGAGAGCTGAAGTCACTATTGCACCTCTAGTTTTTGTCCTCAGGGATCTCGGCACACCTTAAAGAGGTCATCTGAACTCCTCCGTGCATCATTGAGCATGAAGGACAGAGGTCTGGGGGTAAGGCATTTTATGAACCTACTGTAGAGCTGAGGGACATTTCTCTTTAGTACTTGATATTCTGAACCTGCCTCTTTTCTCCTTTCCCCAGCCATGGCTTTTACCCACACATCATCTAAGAAGGTGTTGGATGAAATACTTCATGTCTGGTTTATTTGTAATGCTCAACAAGTGCACAGGGCAGCTCTTAAAAGGTCAAGTTTATATAAAGATATAATGCATATGTATAAAACATATCATTTTAGTGATTGTGAGCCACTGTAGAATATGAGAAGGTTTTCCTAGGGTAACATTTTAGTGCTAGGTCAGAGGTCCCCTGGACACACTATATTTTGTTTTATAAGCTTTTATGGCCATGTGTGGCTAGCAAGAAGTCAAAAGGAGTTGAAATTGTTGGCGCTCAAGCTGTACCTTGGTCTATCAGATCCCAGCAATACTCACATGCTGAAGAGGCTCAAGAGCTTCAAGTAAAACTCCTGCCCTGGTTATATTGCATATTGTGCTGCTTAAAATGATAAAAGATGGATACAGGGTCATCAAGAAATGTTGTAATTCATTGTGCTGGTGATATCTGTTTTAATTCAGACCCCATAAATAAGTCATGACTGTGCTTTACAATAAAGGACCAAGATACAGTAATTCTGCAGAATCTTGGCTCATGGACACATAATTTTTGTTTTGCCAGTAAAAGGCCCAAGCATATTTCTGAATTAGACTAACAAACTGGCAGCATTAATTCTGCTGCAGTGCTGGCACAATGTGAGTCCAAAATGCAGCTGGAGAGTGAGGCACAGGGTGCAGGTGTCAGAGCTGCAGCAGGGCTAGCCATGTCCATCAGCATGGCCTGCTGGTCCTCTGCCACGGAACAAGGGCAGGCAGCACGGTGGCAGTGGGAGCACCTCTCTGGCATCAGGTGGGAGCTTTCTGCCTTTAAGTCATTTCGTGTGGACATGTTTGTGTATGTGCATCTGTAGGTGTAGGTGTTAGCCTGCTCTACCATTGTTAGGCTGTAGGTGTTAGCCTGCTCATTAATGTGGAGCATCTTCTCATCCCTCCCTGGCTTCATCCATCTTATAGCACCCATAAAGCTCAACTTCCCACCTCCAAAAGCCACAGCTCTCCCACCCCCGGTGCACTGTGGGCATCCGAGGCGGAAAGGATGCTGATGCCATGCTGCACATGCCCACGACGCAGCATCATAGGGCTGAAACAGGCACCAGGGCTGGGTGTGGATGCCCTCTGCCACAATTCTCTGGCTCTTCCTCAAGCCCTCTCTCATTCCTCCCCATTCTTAGAGTGGCTCCAGCACACACCAGCCAGCCATGGAGTGGCTGGCATGGGCTGGTGCCTCTGGCTGCTCCATCACCTTTGTGCTGAATGCGGAGGTGGCACTTCCCTGCTACTAGATGTGGTGCTTCCATGGAGCCAGGGGCACAGACCCCCAGCACCAAATTCTCCCCTTGGCAGCTCTTCACCAGGACTGGTTGCTCTTACAGCCAGTGGGTGTCTTCCCACCTGGGCTTACTCAGCATATAAAAGAAAAGGAGGTAAAATACAACTATGGTGTCAGATAAGGGGCTGTGATTCATGGGGTCAATGACATCATGAGGCCAATGACATCACACAGCTGGACACTGCCTGCCTGACTTCCTTTTTGGCAGAAACTATTGAGGATATCAGTTAGCTGGGAAAAGGCATCCTCAGTAACTCAGTTACTTAGAAACGAATACTGATGATTAAATGTTGCCATATATTACTTAGAAGAGGTGAATTTTTGCTTTGCACTTAAATATAGGGGGACAGGTGTTCAGCTGGTGTAAACACATCTGCCTCAGAGTAAATGAATCCCCATAAGTCAGGGGAGCTGTGGTATTTACACCAGTGGTTTACTAACGTTTAGTGCATACGTGCAGCCAGGAAGCCTCTCCGATGATTGCCCACATTATGCTTGGTGCCTGCCAGTCCCTTTACCGCCACAAACACCTAATTAAATCCCATGCTTTTAAGGAAATGAAGCCATACAGAACTATGCCACCAGTAAGAAATTACACGGTGCTGATGCCACCAATTAATGCTGCAGGAAATAATACTGTATTTCAGATGCTGAATGTTTTTTTCCTCCTAAATTAATTTGTCACTGTATAATAAAATAAGGTTACTGTCCTGCCTGGAAGTAGCTAAATTAACATCCAGATATTTTCTGAAGTGCTAGAAGGGGAGAAAATACAAGAGGCATGTTTTCTTTATGTCTGAGAGCAAACAGCAAAATAAGCATGTAAGTCTGCTGTACCACCAAGGAATTGTGGTGACTCTCCCAGTTCTCCCAGCCTACACCAGCACACCTCCCATCCCAATGCTCCCATCTTGCCTCTCCGGGGAGCTGATGTATACCGCAATATTATCTAAAAACCAGTGGCTGCTAAGATGGCATTGGTCCTCACGTGAGGACCCTGCCAGGCTTTTTATTACCTCCTTGCCCAGGTGATGCAGAAGCTTCTGATGTTTCCCATGCAGGTGAGGATGTGAGCAAGACCTCTGGGCTTCTGGAACGCCGTGAAACAGGTCGCAGCTTTGCGTTCCTTAGAGCAAATAGAAGGAGTTATGGCGAAAGGAGGAAACGAGATGAAGTCTCTATTCCTGCCAGGGCTGATCTCTGTACCTGTGAACACAAGTCACAGTGGCAGCACCATTTACAAGACCTTGCAGAGGAGGAAGTCCCTTTATCTGGTCAGGTGTGGTACAAGGACACAGGCTGAGATGATTTTTATGACTGAAAACACACATGTGAATGCATCGGAAATGCTGATGCGTGCAGGTGCCATAGAGCACAGAGCGGCATCAGGGAAACAAGCTGAGGCAGGTTATCTGCTCCTTCCTGGTTGGCCCAGAGGGTGCGACAGCAGAAATCAAAAGAGAAAGCAGGTTTTCTGGGTGGTGGCACCTGCAATCGTGCAGGGAGGAGGTGTTTACCGTTGTAGGCTGTGGCTGCCTTTCAAGCATGCTCGGGTTGTCACCAGGGTGCTCCACGCAAACACCCTGGAACTGCTGCTCCAGGAACACTGATAGGATTTAAAACCAAATAAATCTCACTGCAGTGAGGCAACAGAGACAGGAGACAACACCAATTTAGCAGGGCTGGCATGCAGAGCATAGTCCACCTCTGCGAGGATTAGCTCAAAAACAGCCAGGCCATCATTGATATTTTTATTTATGTAATATTCAGAACTTTTCTAAGAGTATAATTAAAAAAACCCAGCATCTTGAGATGTTTACTGGTCCCCCTGGGTTCCAGTGTGGCTCTGATTGGTGCCAGGTGGTGGTCAGTGTGTGAGTTCTGAGCTGGCATCATTCTCATAGGGCCATAGAAATGGTCCCCAGGCTATCATCCAGGGAAGCATCTCATGCCAGGGGAGAAATGAGGCCTAGAACAGAAACTGTGTGTCCAGCTAATCAGCAGGAGGCGAGAGCTGGCTGGATACAACAGGTCTTTAGCAGGGGCTCCCACATCCACACCTTCCTGATGGTGTGGTCAATGATGTGTGTGAAGGCAGGTTGCATCCCAGTATGTTGAGCATGTAAGCATGTGCTGCCAGGCCAAATGCAGAGGAGTTTAGCTGGAGAAGTGTGAAACGAAGCCTGTTTCTGACCCGACAAACCATCTCTGACAGCAAAGGCAACCACTCTTACAATGTGTTTTAAAAAACAGTGAGTGCCATGTAGCAGCTCCTGAAATCAGAAATGGTGGCACTTGCCCCTGCTCACCCCAACCTTAGTGCTCTGTCCTGCCAAGACATAAAGTTAGTTAAAAAGAGATTTTTCTTTAAATACCACAGACTCTCATCCAGAGAGGACATCCGACAGCTGGATGTATTCTCAGTGGGCTCTTGGCAGTTTGGCTGTCTAGAAGGAGCATTATGTAGTGATGTCGAGGTGATCCACCCAGCTACTGAAACTCCACCTGCCCGAGTGGCTAATGAGAAATGAATTTGATAATGTGGAAAATCTGGGTGTTATTGAGAAGTTAGATCAGTCTCCAACTGGATTAATTCACTGCTGGTAGTTGGAAAATTTAATAAAGTGCAGATCTATATCAATCTAGGTGATTTTCCGTAAAGCTGTAAAGTATGAACGTTATCCATCAAAAACTGTTGGAATAGCAGCTAAGGCTCAGACCCGTGAGAGGCTTTGTGTGCTGGGATGCTGACGGCTGCGGAGCACCCCTGCAGCATGTTGGAAAGAGGCTGGGAGGGATATCCTGGCTTCCAGTGCCTCCGCCAAGGCTGGCTGGACATTTGACTGGGTTCTGTCATCACCAGCCTGGTGATGGCCCAGCTCTTGTGACAGTGTCTTTCTCATCCGTAAACTGGAGCAACATCATGGGCTTGCCTGGATGTGCCAGTCTTCTGATGTACCTTCTAGCCTGGTGGCTTTGCCATGCTGTCCTGGATATGGAGCAGTATGATTAAATCCCTCTGGTTACTGAAAGCACCAGCATCCTGAATACCAGCTTCAGGATGTGACTTTCAGAAAATAAAGCTATATGAGTTGATCTCTGACTCTGTGACTGCAGTGGAGATCTATTAAATGCACTTCTGGGGAATGATTTCCTAGCTTGTACTCGACTGATCACAGATGAGGTTTGAATTTGGGATAGAGACTTAAAAAACATGCACAAATGAAAGCTGGGGTTTTTTTTTTCACCTGGCAAGAGGAAAGAGTCCGAAAGTTAAACTGGCCTTGGCTTGTGTTCAGAGAAGTTATCTGTGCTGGCCATAAATCGAACTGAGATGGCTTAATTGCTCATTCACAGTAAATAAAGCTATAACTGAGATGTCTACTTTATAATATAGAGGGGATCTCCCAGGCTATGGAGGATGATAGCTAGCCAGAGAAATCCATTCAAAGTCTCTTTGGGATCAATAAGCAGTTAAGAGAGCTGCAGGAAGATGACATTGCCTGTCTTTGTGCACAGATACCTGGAGAGGTGCTGGGCCATTAAAAGCATGAAGGGCAATGCCTGGGCTTGGATCCATCCAGTTTAAACCATGGTGATTTATAGCAGAGTTTCCACTTGGTGTCCAAACACAGAGCTTGTAGAGTAGATGGCTGGGGACTCATCAGCTTTGGTAGCCATGCTCCCATCCTCCCCATAGGATGGTATCTGAAGCCGGGGTGATGGGCTTAGCTAGTAGGTGTATTGATATTAGAGGGCTCTGTGGCTCAGAGGGCATTTGAGGCCCCCCTGGTGCTTGTAGACATGTTGCAGCTTATGCCAGTAGCCAGCCTGGATGCTACCAAACTTAGGCTGGAGCAAATCCACTGTTGTGGTGGAGGGAGTGCTTAGGAGGCTTAGAGCTGGTTTCTACCAAAGGCTTCTGAGAGGTACTGTGGCAACACAGAGGCTCTGTTCAGGTGCCTGGGAAGAGTCTCTTCCACTCATGAATGTACTGCTGGTAAAGTGGTTTGTGCTCACGGTGTTTTGCCGGGCGGGCTGTTCTGTTTCTCGTGTCCCTTGGGCAGTTGGAGCCTGCCATCAACCATATGAAATGTAAACGGCAATGACCAGCTCATCCCTAATAATTTGCTTTGAAATGCTGTTCTGCAGACATCAGATCAATTGCCACTTAGCTTCCAGCTTCTGCCCGACCGATCTTTTGAACAGGAAATATTACAGCTGCTGTCTAGCTCCACTACTCCTCATGTGGCCCATGTTTAGTTATTAATTCCCTCATGCCATGAGAGAGCCAGTGGGACTGCAACAGGGGCTGGATCAAACCATGGCCCCTCCAGCCCTAAAGACAAACAAGATTCAGAAGAACTGTGAAGCACTTGCTGCTGTGATTCTGCTCAGTGACATCAGGTACATGCACCTTCCTTGCTCTGGTAAATGAGGGATGCTGGAGTCTGCAGATGATATCAGACTGCAGCTGGTCTCAGGAGGACTTAGAAAAGCCTTCTGTCCTCTGAACTAGGTCCTTTTAGACAGAGAAAAGCTTTCCCTGGGGGTTTTGAAGCAGATGCACCTGACACCATGGTTTGTCTTCAAACACTTGAAAAGTTTTGGGGTCAGGTTGTGGTATGGAAAATTGTATTTTCCCTGGTGAACTTATGAGAAGGTGGACTGGCTCACGATCACTTCACAAGGACGGAAAGGTGTAAGGCTCACTAGAGCCGTTATTTCCAAAAACTGATTTGCTTGGCCTTATTTAATTAGCTGTCCTTGAGCCAATCTGCTTAAGTGGTAAAATGACGATTTTACCCTGATGCAAAGTACAGACTTGTAAAACTAGGGTTGGATGAGGTGTCTGGTGTGCCAAGGCAGCACCAGCTTCTGCCTCGATTATTTCCATCAGATAGCTGTTGGATCCAGTCTCAGAAATGCTAATGCTAAAGACTTTTTGTGGGAAAGGTGGGGTACATCCCTGCTAGGTGCTGGTAGATCTGTGTTGTTCAAGCTGGAGAGGCTTAATGGTAGAGTTTGAAATGCAAATCAGAAGTGCATTCAATGAAATTGGCTGGGGTTTGGCCATTTAGCTGCACCAGCAGAAGTATTTAGATTTTTTTTTTTTTCTGGAAGGATATTACATGTGGTTCAGCAAGGAGTAGTGCCACATTTTTCCAGAAAATGGGGAAACTGGACATGGGAGAAAATACAGCCTAGCTAACTGCGTGCTACAGGGAAGCCGGCTGGAAATGGAGGCTTTTGATCTGCTGACTGAAATACTGACTGAGGAGAAGCGTGTGCTGTGCCTGCAGAGAGAGAGCAGGGTGCCTGGGCTCAGGGCTGCTCTCTGCTCAGCTGTCCCTGGCGAGGAAAGGGGCAGAGGCTTTGCTGGGTGCATTGCTGGGAAGAGGAGCAGGATTAGTATTTAGCCATTTCTACTTGGTTTTCCCTTGAACCTGAAATAGTTACAGGTATAAAGGGTGAGTACTGAGCAGCTACTAACCAGAGGGCAGCAGAAGTGCACTTTGTGTCCCGGGGTAGCAGTGTCTCTCCTGCAGGGTGCATTAAGTGGGGCTGTCTGTGACTTGGCTGTCTCCACTTCCTAGAAGGCATAGGAGCAGAACTCTCCTGAGACATCCCCCACCCTGACCTGGCTAAAATTAACCAACAGGTTCTAAAATGGTAGGGTGGGGAGGCGGGCTTGGATGTGGATGTGCTTCATTTCCTCGGGAAGGCTGGCTTCAAAACCTGTAATCTGGAAGAAGAAAGTACTTGCTTTGCCCTTTGCAATTGGAAATGTTTCCCCCCTCATGGTGTCCACTAAAATGAAGCTTTAACTGTTTAAAATGATCTTGCCCTTACCTCTGTGGCCTTATTTAGATCTGCAAGCTGCCTCCCATCCCTTCTTCCCTTCCTATGTTGCCTCAGTGCCCTCTGTGCTGCCAGCTGGGTGCCAGCCCTGTCACAGTGGCATGTAGCGTTGTGATGTTGCACATGTACAGGTGATGTTTCCAACAGCATCTGTGGGGACAGACACTGGGGTCCCAGGCAGTCCGTGAGGGTGGGACTGGTCATCCCATGGGAGCACTGGGCTACCATCCCCTAGAATATAACCCCTTCACAGTATCAACCTCCAGCGCTCTCCTGCCAATATGCCTTCTTTGTCCTCATTCCTCCTCTGCTCTGGCCTCAGGATTGTATTGTTTGGAGTTTTTTTTTTCTTCAGAAATAGCAAATGTTCAAATATCCCTGAGCTTGGAGGCATTGCGTGGACATTTGTGAGCTGGAGGGAATGGGAGCTTTCTCCCTGCCCTTGACCACACCATAAAATATCCTGCAGGCACTAAAAAGCCAAGGCAGGGGTATTGCTGAGCCCTGCAGCAGTATGGGACTAGCTCTCCAAATTCAAGATGTTCTCTGTATTTATTTTTCTGTCTGGCTCTGCTTGCTGACAGCAATCAACCCATGTCTTCGAGCAGCCGGTGCCTGCACTACGTATTTTTGTTCATCCGTCCCTCCCTGCCAAATGCTGAAGTCAGACAACTGGCTTCGGCCAGTGCCAGCTCTGGTTGCTCACACTGGGATTAGCACGTAAACTGGTTCAGTCCCACTGCAGAGGCTGAGCATGGCCTTACCTTTTACCCCACCGGCTGCAGTTGCCTCTGTAAAAGATGTCTGTTATGACTTTGCTTTTAACTTTCTGGAAAAGGTTTTTTCCTGGGTTTTGCAGGTGTCTTTTTCACCCTGCATGCACGTTCAGAGAGCACAAACACCCTTGATTCACTACATCTCAGGCTCACCCTGTGCTCAGTGCTCAGTCCCTGGGATGGACACCTCTTTAAAAGGGATTAAGGGAAGTGTCAGACAGGGGGATCTCCAGGAAACCAAGGAGTAATCCCCAAAGTGCTGGGAGACCTAAAGAAAGCAAACCCTCCCCAACCTGGACTTCTCAGTTACATGTAAAGCTCTTCTGGTTGACTCTTGCTTGTGGCATTCACCTTGTCCCCAGGACTCTGCAAACAAAACTAAAATGAGCTGAAAAATAAAAAACTTGAGTATCTTTTAAACATTAACTAAATATTCAGCCTCACTATTCGCTTAGAGTGATTATAGATGGATTAGCTGAATGGATGGAGTTGTATTTTTCTGTTTAATCCATGGAGGAAAGGGTAGAGCCTGAGCAGCCACTGTGATGGCACAGGGCAGAAATCTTCCCGGTGGGCTGCAGCATGGGAGCTGCTGTTGTGCATGTGCTCAGCCCCATCCTGATACAACCTGGGTCAGCTCTGCTCAACCTACACAAGTGTCTCAGTCCTCATCATCACTTCTAAAAACCTCCCTGTTATCCTGTATCTCTGAGCTGAACTGGCTCCCAAGAGCCAGGGAACACTCAGGATTTTGCTTGGTGGCTAGCAGAGAGCTGGGCATAAGGCTCAGCACCAAGCCCCTCCAGCAAAGCACTCACTGGCTTCAGCACATCTGCTCTTTTCTCTCGCTGAGCCCTGCTTATGCTTTGCTTTAGCCTGAATATATGCCTCCTGGTTGAATTTATTTATGAAGATAAACTTCAGCAAGAGGCCATGAAATGGGAACTAGGTGGATAATGGCAGAAAACAGTAAAACCAATATAGAGATCCCGGGCCACCTCATCAAATAGCAGAAGCTGGTGTAGGGGTATTGATTTCAGTAGAGCTGTGCCAGTTTACACAAGTTAGGGCTTTGACCTAAGTAATTCACCATAATAAAGATATCCAGGTGCTGGAAAACTTCCAGGGAAACCGTTTCCTTTGATCAGGTTGGTTATCAATATATACACATATTGATAGATCTGCACTAACACTGTGTGGGGCTGTAAAATCCTGTATTTAAGCCAAGTTATAGGTAGATTTCAACTGCACTGGCTGGTTACGTGAGCAACCTGCCAGAGTGAGGTGTTGCCCTTGCCGGGAGCGAATGCTATTCCTGTTCTCTGGGGGACAGGGCAACTTGATCTTTGCTCTTCCCATCACTTGGGAGTGTGACCAGGAGGTGGCTGGGGGAGCCAAGACGCTGGGTTTCTGTGAACTCGCTGGTGAGCAGGTGCGAGGGGGATCGTCGGGGCAGGAGCGTGGCCGCAGTGCAGCTGGGGGAACGTGCAGACTCAGTCCTGCCCAGGCACTCGTCCTCAGAAAAGGCAGGGGAGTGCTGCTGGTGAGGAGGGGTCTTGCTTCCCGACCCCAGGCTGTAACCCTGCCTGCCTGTTGCTCAGCAGTGGTGCACCTTATTGCAGGGAGCAGTGCTGGTCAAAGCCTGCCTGCAGCTTGCTAGGGGATCCCTGTGTCCGAGAGTGGCACCATGCAGAGATGTTGGTTTCACTGGTCCTGTCTGGGGTGACCGTGGATGCTATGCCCTTCCTCCCCTCCCAAGCTGCCAGCTCAGGGCATCCCAGGAGGCGCTTTTGCAGCATGGTTTTGGGGTGTGCAGGACCTGGGAGCAGGCGGGGAGTCCTCTTAAGCTTATTCAGGTTTGGCTGCCAACACAATAAAGCCAGATCTAAGGTTTATATTTCCTATGCTTTGAACGGGTCCCTGCAAACACTGAGCAGGGTGCTTGGAGGCAGCTCAAGCATGCATGGTTTGCTTCCACAGGGTATTGAATCTATTTTGAAGCACCTTCTTGTTACTTTTTAGGTAAAGGCCCCTCCCGTTGGAGCAAAGGGTCTGGTTATCTCTAGTTTCTTTCAATGGGACTTCAGCATGTGCTCAAGTACTTTGCTGATTTGGGGCCCGAGTCATTATCTTTACAGTTGATTACTCAAGTGGATTTTAGGTGGTGGAATGAGAATGCTAACATCCAGTGAGAAGAGTTGAGCCAACACTCAGGCTTAAATCCATATCAGCCTCAAAGTACTAGCGTGGTCCTATCATGACCATGAGTCAGCCCCAGGTCCCGGTGTTGCTTCTCACCACGTCCATCTCCCTGCGGTACCCGCGTGTCCTCCCAGCTGAAAGGAGCATCCACCACAGGGCCTGGTCTCGGCAGCAGCCTTCCCCTGCTCCATTTAACAGTTTAATGGCATTTGTCAGCTTTTAAATTACAGTCTTTGCAGCTTCACCCACAACAGAGCAGCAAACGCTGCAGAGCTGATTGCATGCACTAGAGGAGCTGATTACCTTCTCCGTGTTTCAGATCATCAGAAATGCAAACAAGCTGGCACTGTAAATATACATACATTTTAAGGCAACCATATCAGCAGTGCATATATGCTCTCAGGCCCTCACCAATTACCCAAATTGGTACATTCTCTTCATTGCTTCATCGTATTTGGATATGATATATCATATAAAAATCAACAGCTCACAGCTGAGGTTGTCTGTTGTACTGTGGTGCTCAACTTGTTGATTTTTTTTTCTTTTTTTAAGAAATAAATAGATTATTTTATACATACACTTATGAAGTTTGTAAAATTGTAGGTACAGTTAGTGCTGCGTGCGTCAGCTCCGAGGTGCTGCCTGGCCCTGAGGCAGCAGCATCATGCCTGTCTCCATGCTCTGGCATGCATTTGCCCGGCTTGCTGGTGGCGAGGAGCAGCAAAGGTTTTTTCTTTTTAAATAGAGATTGATGTATGATTTATAATCAACTGCAGGGGCTTGAATTCCAGTGAAATATCAACGTTCAGTGCAAGCAGGGAAAAAAGTGTATTTTCATCCCAGGCCCCTCAGCTCAGTGCAGCGTGCGTGCTGCAGGCTCTGGCTGCCACCCATGTGGGCTGGAGCAGCAAAAGCAGGGCAGAGCTTTTACACTACCGATGGGACTTGGGCATGCTCTGCAAGTAGGCACGCTACCACCTGAGTGTAGGGCACACTTCTAGCTGAGAAGAGAAACATATCTGCACAGCATGTCCCGTCTTGCGCTTCCAAGACAGCCCATCTAGTGTTCTTCATTTTTTTTCCAGTTGTGGATTGTCTGTGGTAGAGAACTGCCCTTGGGATGGCACAACAGGGCTCTACTGGTCGCTTTGGGTCAGCCCTCAGCATCATCGACTCTGCAGAAAGCACCATGCCTGCTGAAACCCTCAGCTCTCCTTGAGAGGGTGGAGGCAGGCAGCTGTGGACTGAAGAGGGATGGCAGTAGTTTTATTTTGAGTGTGAGTGATTTTAATGATTTTTTCAAATAATTTGGAGAGAGATTGAAGGGAATGAACTAAATAGCCTCAAGAGGAGTCAGTATTTTGCTTCAAACACATGGACACACACATACGAACCTGCACAGATGTTCTGACCTTTGGAAAAAAGCAAATAGACACAACAATCAGCTAATCTGAAATGAAGGGATGATTCCACTGCTGCCAAAGAAGCTGAAAATTGTCGTTTAGCTCAAGCTGTTATCTCTTCTCTGTCTCCTGGGTCTTGCTCTCGTGCTGTACTGTCTTTGCACCCTGATGGTGGGAGCATTGCACCTGTAATCTGAAGATAACCTTTGCACCTCTGGCTGTGTCTGCCCAGCCAGCCCGTGGGGAACTTGATCCATGTTTCTTCCTTTAGCATTTAGGATCACTGCTCTTCACTGCACTGGCATGACCTGAGCGTGTTTGTGGGTGTGTAGACTCCCACAGATTAAACGCCATGTTTTGAGCCTGTGCTAAAACATACTTCACTATATGTCTTCCTTTTTCTGTGTATGCTTGTCATCCCCTGTAAATCTGTTTTAACTGTTGTTTTCACGTTTTGTGGGAGCACATGATTCTCAGGGTGGCTTTGAGCTGCTCGAGTACCAGCATTTGCTCCTTCATGGGAGGGCCACCACATTGGCACCTGCTCCCCACCTCCGCACTGGGTGCAGAACACTTCCCAGTGCAGCGGTGGGGCTCTGTGGGCTGCTGAGTTGTGAACAATAACCCCCTGAAGCAAGGAGGTGGGAGATGAAAAGAAACTTTGATGAGAAAAATGAAAGGGCAGGGAGAGGAAGGGGGTGTAGTTCCATGTCGCCAGGAGATGCTTGAAGCTCCCGGAGAGAAAGTGGGAGCAATGTAATGGTTGAGTGCGGGTTTCTGGTTTTTAAGATGCTGATGAATGGGAGCAGTGAAGGTGCTGGTGGCAGCTCTGTGGCTGTCTAGCTGTGTTCACAGTGTGGAGCAGTTTGGGTTGGGAGCATGTCATGACCTATCAAGCCAGCCCAATCTCTCTTCCTGCTGCTTTTGAAGCATCTTCCTCAGCTTGGACAGCCTATGGAGGAGCTGAAGATGGATGGATAGAGAGAGGTTTTAACCACTGTCTGGGGGCTGCACCCCAGCTGGGCTCTCCAGCCTGGCTGCAGAGGAGCCTAGTTAGGAAAAAATGAGTCACATCTGGGAAGTGGTCAGGGGATAAATAAGGACCCAAGAGCACCTGAGAAGGTTTTGGGTGGCTGCTCTGTTGCAAGCAGCTCTGGAGACATGCTGGGGACTGTGTGCAGGAGCAGAGCACTCACATTAGGTGAGTGTTTGACTGAGCTGCCCATGCTGTAGGAAACCTGGGTGTCTGGTAACAGTGCACTGTGTGTAACACGTTGCTTTTGCTGCAGGGAACGTGCCTGAAGGGAACAGCTGGAGTCTTTGTCATGATGGCTCTGATCATATCCCTTGTAGTCACAGGACAACCCACCATGCCTGCCCTCTCCCCTTGTGTGCCACGTTAGGTTTTCTTTGTTGCTTTCCCAGCAAAGATGGTGCAGGCAGGGGCAGAGCTGTTCTGCTGCTGCAGAGACTGAGAGCCTGTATTGGGTACTTCAGTGAGGGAGGGTGCTGAGGGTGGGCAGAGCAGGACTGCTGTGGGCTGGAGATGCCTTGTGGCACTGTAGCAGGTGCTGTGGATGGGTAAAGTGTTTGTTTTTCCATCTGGTAGAGTAGGGGCCATTTGTTCCTTCCACTAAAGTGGTGGCTTGACCTAAGCATCTATGTCTTACCACCCTGAGACTGACTTATGTGACTGAGCTGTGTGGGGAGGCTGTGCTATGCCACCACTTTGAATGTGGAAGGTCAGTGCAGCCTCTTGCTTGCAAAGAGGAACCTACATGTCAGCAGCGTGCTGGACCCAATGTCCCATAGCCTGTGCTGCCTGTCGGCAAGCTTTTGGGGTGTCAGAGCCCTTCCTTGATAGGGGTAGCAAGGAGCAGTTGGCTGTCCTCTGACAGATGTCCTCAATTTGTTGTCTTTGATCTTCCCCAGTCCCAATCTTGTTACCTTTCATCTGTTTCCATTCATTTTTGGGAGTGATCTCGTATCTGTGAGTGATAGACCCATCCTCCTCTTTGTCCTTCTTCTATGAGCCTGGAGCTTTGAGAACACACCTAGAAATGTAAGCTAAAAATAATGAGATTAATGATCCTCACCCAAAAGTAAGACTTTTGCTTTCCTAGAGAGCTGGAGGAAATCCAGCACTGAAAACCCTTTCCCAGCGAGCAGGAAAACTTGTTTTCAGCTAGCAGAGAACAGGCTACAGCCCAACCAGGAGCCCTGTAGTGGGCGGAGTCCTCTGTTTTGGTTAATATCTCACTTCTGGCACACAGCAGAGCTATCCTCCG